>JAXCGZ010018890.1:20000-115000 GCA_037179515.1 Halocaridina rubra
GGAGTTCTCCACTACTATTAAGCAAACATAACTCATGCCCTTCCCCTTTAGTACCGTACAGTTTGTCTGTTACATTTAACTATAAGCCAGTAAGTTTTAGCCCAACTTTACTTGAAGTTGGTTGAGTAAATATTATTGTGTACGGTAGCCTGCAAAAACTGAGAGTAGACTATTCATTGACCAGGTGAAAGCAGGCATGCTGGGAATGGTCACCGCAATATATATATATATATATATATATATATATATATATATATATATATATATATATATATATATATATATATATATATATATATATATATATATATATATATATATATATATATATATAATATATATATATATATATATATATATATATATATATATATATATATATATATATATATAATATATATATATATATATATATATATATATATAATATATATATATATATATATATATATATATATATATATATATATATATATATATATATATATATATATATATATATATATATATATATATATATATATATATATATATATATATATATATGATTTATAAATACTATGCCCATGAGTGTCCCATCTGAAAGCTAAAAATCTCACGTGGTTTCCTTTGCATTGTGAGATCAAGCTCAAATTGGTGGCAAGTCATATTGTTTTAGTTGCCCCAACACCATTGGTTATGGGGTGTTCCTCCTTCTCTGAAATCCTATTGGTGGAGGCATGACCAAGTGCCTGAACTGAGGTTTTAAAAAGGGTCATTTTAACGAGTGGGAAAGTCAGAGTATTGTGGGTGCCTATACAGATAACATTATGCTTAGGGGATGGGGGCATTGAGGCCTAGAGTTAATTGTAGCATCTGAATAAATTAAGTGTTAAGTATCTTCACATATCTACCTATCACCTTGCACGTTTCAGCCCTGGCCAAAGGTGGCGGCAAAACTACAAGTAAGTACACATCAGTGGAGTACGACACTGGTGCCAACTGAGTATGATTCCACGACTGAATTACCGTGAAGAGACAAAAATTATATGCCAGTGAATCTTGTGCAGTGAAAAAATGCAAGATACAGATTATAAAGCATCTCTGGAAGAAATGTCGAAGGAAGCACAATGAGTCATACATCACTTTCCTCATTCCCGTTTCGTACAGGAGAAGCACCCAGCATAAGGAACTTTCCCAAACATATTGACACTGAGGGAAAGTTGCTGGAATATCTTTCACGAAGGCTGAGAAACGTCAACTGGAGACACAAGCCTTCAAGTTGGGAGAGAATTCCTGCGCGATTCACGAAGTACTTCACCGTGCATAGGATTGTGAGGGAGAAGATGCCTGTGATGGTGAGTCGGTGACCTTATGGGAGGTATGGACGATGTCAGAGAGAGAACCATTGAACCCAGAAGAAAGGAAAACCCCCTCCCCCAGTACTGGAGACAGTGACGTCCTTCAAACAACATCCCAAAATAGCTAAGTACTTGTAATCTTTATCCAGTGAGTAATGGGGGTACTATTCAAAAAGTTGGGGCCAGAGGATTCTGCCATTTTGCTTTGTAGACATACTTTGACTCAACCTCCCAGCATGTAAGAGGGAATATGGCTTTAGTAAATTAATAGAGGTATAATTTCTGTACCCATTACTAAACTAGATAATTTGTACTAATAGCTATAAGCAATGATAAACTCAATTTTTTATTAAATTTTAAAACAGTATAATGAGTAATTGCATTTGACGGGTGTTCAAATAAACTTTTTTATTACCCAAGTTAAATATTAAACAGGCAAAGGTATTGATTTGATTTGAGAAAAAAATTAATATATGCGTATGATTACTTAAGTGTTATATTTCCAAAGCGGCTGTGACCGATCTCTCATCTTCATTTTTTATAAAGAAATTGTAATTTGTATTGAATAAGTTACTCCAAATATAGGTGTATGTCAAATCCATTGAAGAATCAGAGACTTTTGCGATGGTTATTAAAATTATTGCCATTCGATATGACGAGATTTTTGTTCGCTAAGGTTTTATGCTGGCTGGGAAAAAAGTAGAGTAGCAGGTGCCATTATGGGAGGGGTAAGTGCTGTACCCTAAAACCGTCGTGAATGGGGAGTAAAGAGGGGACCTAGGACTGTTGACATAGACAGGCAGAGGAGGCGACATGAGCGAGGGCTTCGAGAGACCGCTTACCAACACACTCCCTCAGAGTGTTGGGGGGAAAATGTGCTCTACAAATGGGGGAGTGAGTGGGGGGTCGCAGGCATAGACAGTAAGTGAGAGAACGCGGTTTATAGCAGTGGAAGAGAGAGAGAAAGAGAGTGCTTACGACCAACTTGGGTGAAAAGAAAGGGGGTGCTTGGAGGATGGATTCGAGAGACACTTGTCCAAGGACAGGACAGGGGAAAAGCTACGGGATATATAGTTTATGACCTTAAGAAGTATCAGATGTTTTGAGGGTCAACGTAGTATCACCCCTCCTGCTAGGAAATGTCCTAGGTGCTGTCTCAAGTGGGGGAGCAAGCCCACCAGGTTTTGATCGGTCCCTTACTCTGCCCGTAGGACAGTTGTTTGTTTTTTGGAATTCCAAGAGAGATTGTTATTGATGAAGGATGTGAATCTATGAATGTTTTTTTTTCTAGCTGAAGTATGTAAAATAGTTATCCAAAAAAATACTCTAAATAGATAAATAAATGACTAGATGATACACGTATATCCTTACCTGTCACCAGAGGTAATCTGTTGGGGAAATAATAACTCAAGAGAGAGAGATAGAGAGAACAACAAAATGTTAATTTGAGTTCATAGAAAAAAAATTATATTTTTCAATGTACGATACAATAAGACATTATGACGCTAAAGCAAAGTTGTTTTTTTTACTGTTAGCAAATGAAATATTATTTTTGTTTAATTTTACTACTACATGCACAGAAACACGCTCTTATATTTTTTATGTTGAAATGTGGATATAGTCTTCATATGAAAATTGTAATATTTCAAAGAGATAAAGATATTAACGACCTTGCACGATCGAGACCTGGCCCGGAGTATAGAAAATATAAGTATTTATCTATATGACATTATGAATGTAATTTACCCCTCCTAATTTAGTTTACATGAATAAATGACATGGATTATAATAATGCTGATTTATGAATTTGAAAGGATGATTAACATGCAGCAGTGGAGTTCTTGCTTTTTTTTAATACGAGTGTACTATTGAACTGGTAAACTTTGGGCCCAGGACATTTGAGTGGGAGGCTTAACTTCATTTTCTCTTTAAGTTGAAATCTGTGTGTATGCCACAATACTGATTAGCTATAGCCTTTAAAGAAAAATAGGCCTAAAATGTTATTGGCCAGTTTGTATTCTGTGCTCTGTTGCAATATGGGTGTATAAAAACAGTCTATAACACCTTGTTGACCCTTCTCGGTACAACAAAGCCTTTAAGTGTAGTTCATTGATTAAAAGGTGTAAATGAAGTAAAGCAATAAACCAGAGTTTCGATAGTAGTGACGCAGACAAAAAAGTTGCCATCTCTTTTCTCTTGCAGGTGTAGCCACATCTCTTACGGCTGTCATATCAACCTCATTAAACAGAAGGTGGGCCATACTCATTTTTAACTGACATTTTAGAATTATTTTCCTTTTTAGAATTTATTCCTTCTTTGGTGTACCAGTCTATTCATTTTACTTAGATCAGCCTCAGAGCCATAGGTGGAGAGGAGTTTAGCTTTTCACTTCCTAGGTGCCATCTATCTCAATGCTGCATTCCCAGCCCACTTGCACTGCCTTCCATTCTGTGCTGCTGCTGCATCTGTTCACAGAAGACTAATACACATAGTTTGTATAAAATAGATATGAGTCATTGCGCAAGAGAGGCGAGCAAGGCATAGGACCACAAAGGAAATATGATGCCTGTTTTGACCAAACTCTACTCTATCCATTGCTCTGTTCTGCCTTTGTGCCAAACCTCCTAACCATTATAACCTGCCACCACTTTAAAGTATTCAGAATGTTCCTCTTCACTTCCTTTCAGACCACACCCTTGTATTTGCGATCTATATACCTTTGTTCTAACTTCTGAATATAACTTTTTTTACTTGAGCCCTCTTTGTAGCTGTTAATGTTGATATCACGCTAATATTCAGAATTTAATGTTAGGTTTCCTTCCATTCCACAATGATGATTAAACCTATTGTTTTTGAACATGAAGTCGGTGAAAAACTGCAAACTTCTGGTGCTTAGGGAAGTGAAAAGCTACATGTTTCGCATACACACATGCACACACACACACGTACACGCATACACGCATGCATTCATGCACATTAGCTTTCTCTTTTACTATTTTTTTTTAATTTGTATATATATTGAGTTAAATGTAAAGTCTAATCCTGTGATAACATATCTTGGTTAGCAAGTGAGTTTATCAGTTAGGAAGAATATATAGCAGAAACAGGTGGGTGCCACCTCAAACACAAATTCGAATTTTCCTTCAGGTTTGACTTTTGTTTTTCTTTTTCTTTTTATACTTAAATTACCATGGTCAAGTTTTTAAGTTAAGATGTGTGTTACCAGAAAAGAGATAAATTGAGTCACTAAATAGCACTTATATGGAGATATAAAAATTCTGTGTGAAGCTCAATTAAAAGTTTTTTTTTTCTCTCTTTCTCGTCTTCTTTCTATATTCTGTGAGAGGGAGAACATAAATATGAGGCCATCTCTGTCCCAAACCTCTCCCACCCATGGGTCGGGAGAAGGGGTAGCCATCAGGGGACTTAAACAGAGAATCAAGAAGTTAGAGGAAATGGTTATAAGCCTTGATGATAAAATTCGGAATATGGATGGAGAAATGAAAGAGAATGAAACACTCAGAGAACAAATAAGATCTTTGGAGGAAGCAAATAAAGCACAAGGGCAGGAGAGAAAGGAACTAGAAAAAAGAATAAAGAAGCTGGAAGGGGAAAAGTCAACTAGAATCTAGAATTTCTAAACAAGAAGATAAAAACAAACAGCTGAATGACAACCTAAAGGAATTAGATGTTAGTTCACTGCTCTCTTCTGAGAGAGACGAGATTGCTGCTTGGAATGTCCAGATTAAGGAAAACATTGAATAGTTCAGAAAAGAGTTCCAGGAGCTGAATATGGAAAATGATGCCATGAAAACTTCCTTTGCTGATGCACTAAAGGGGAATGTGGCAGTAAAAGAGGCTGTAAAGGTGGTGGCACTGGAAAACATACAAACAGTTGACTATAAAGAGACAGTAATCGAAAAAATTAAAGACGTTGTGATGGAAAGGGCAAACCCACTCATCAGACAGGCACTTGATAAGGAGAAGACAGTGGTAATCTCAGGCATAAGTGAATCCCAGGAGCCAACATGGCAGGGGAGACTTGAAGAAAATAAAGCTAGGGTTGTAGACCTGATAAGAAAGCTTGGAGTAGTATGTGGTCCTGAGGATATTGTAAACATACACCAACTAGGTAAATATTCGAGGGAAGGAAAGCCGAGACCAACAAAAGTAACCTTTGAGAGAGGGGAAACATGTAGGGAAATATTGTTGAGAAAAAAAAGTCTAAAAGACCTTCAAGAATGCAAAGAAGTGTTCATTAGACAATACAGAACACAGGAAGAGATGGGAAAGATCAAAAACTTGTTGCAAGAGGCAAGAAGGTTAAATGATGAAAGAAATGAAGAACAGAAGAAAAATTTTTGTTACAGAGTACTTCCAGACAAAGGGGAGATAAAGAAGATAATGACAGAAGATCAGGGGATGGGGCCTCATTAAGATTGTTATACACAAATGCTGATGGATTAGCTGGTAAGGCAGTAGAATTAAAAGATAGGATTCACAACAGTAAGGCAGATATAGTAGCAATTACAGAGACTAAGTTGAGTGAGGACATAAACAGTGTCACAGTTTTTCCTAAGGGCTTCAGAATACTAAGGGTTGAAAGATCTGAGAGGACTGGTGGAGGGATAGCACTGCTCATAAGTGAGAGGATTCAAGTTGAAGAAATAAACTTGGCTATAGAAAGAGAGTTCAGGGAATTTCTTGTTGCTCGCATAAATACTGGGTCAGAGAGCATTATAATAACTGTTGTATACAACCCACCAAGGAACCAAAATAGGCTTGAAGTTTATGAGGAAAGTCATATAGGTACTATTGAAGTCATAAACTCAGTTGTTAACATGGCACGGGAAAAAAAATGTAGGATTTTGATTATGGGAGACTTTAATCATAAAGAGATAGATTGGATAAATCTTGACCCACACAGTGGTGAGGACTCATTTGGGGCAAGATTCCTAGATTGCGTACAAGGGAATTTCCTACACCAACATGTAATGGAACCAACAAGGGCCAGGGGTGGGGATGAGCCATCACTACTTGATCTAGTGTTCACAGATAATGTGTTGGATATTGAAAAAATTGAGTATGAACCACCAATTGGAAAGAGTGACCACTGTGTGTTGTTGATGGAGTATATCATTGAAGATATTCTTCCTGAGAGTAGAGGCACTGAGGACATGAGGAGGAACTATCCGAAAGGAGATTACATCAAAATGAATGAGCTTTTTGCAGTTATTGACTGGAGAACCTTATTTTACAACAAATCTGTACAAGAAATGTATGACATCTTTTGTGAGAAATATGGGAAGATAGTAGATTGCTGCATACCTGTCACCAAAGTAGGTGTAATTCATGCCAGAGAGAAATGGTTCGATAATGGGTGTAAAAGAGCTAAGGAGTGGAGAGACAAATGCTGGAAAAGGTATAGGAGGAGAAAAAACATCAATGCCTGGCAAACCTACAAAAGAGCAAGAAATGACTACCTAAGTAAAAGGAGAGAGGCAGAGAGAGATTATGAGAGGGACATCACCAGGAAGGCTAAAGAAAATCCCAAGCTTTTCCACAGCTTTATCAGAGGAAAACTGAAGGTAAAAGAACAGGTTTTAAGGCTAAAGAGAGCGGATGGAAGCATCACTGAGACGGATGAAGAGATCTGCAAAGAATTGAACAAGGAGTTTCAGTCAGTATTTACAGTAGAAAATACCCCACCCCCTCAGATTGCAGTGATAGAAGCTCAAGGGCCGGTATTAGAGAACATCAACCTTACAGCCACAAAGGTATGCAAAGCGCTGATGGATTTAGATGTTCATAAAGCTACAGGTCCTGATGACATATCCCCTCATGTGCTTAAAAAATGCGCAAACACAATATCAGTGGCACTAAGTATCATAATTAAGGAGTCACTGGAGTCAGGGGAGATTCCAAGATGCTGGAAACAAGCAAATGTGATACCTATCTTCAAAAAGGGAAGGAGGGATACGGCTCTGAACTATAGACCAGTTTCCTTGACCAGCATAGTTTGCAAAGTTATGGAGAAACTACTAAGGAAACATATCTCTCTTCACTTAGAATCATTCAACTTTTTGTCAGTGAGGCAACATGGCTTCAGAGAAGGTAGATCAACAGTAACAAACTTATTAGAATTTTATGATGAGGTAAGCCAAATCTTACAGGAAAGAGAGGGCTGGGCAGATTGCATATTCCTAGACTTCCAGAAAGCGTTTGACACTGTTCCACATGGGAGACTTATTAGGAAGCTGCACTCAATGGCTAGAATAGGTGGAAATGTTTTGGAATGGATAAAAACTTACTTAGAAGGAAGGGAACAGAGGGTTAGAGTAAGACACTCAGTGTCTGAATGGAGAAGAGTTAGTAGTGGAGTTCCACAGGGTTCAGTTTTAGGGCCACTTTTGTTCCTTGTATATGTAAATGACCTACCAGAGTCTGTAAATTCATTCATGAATATGCTTGCAGATGATGCAAAGATTGTGAAGAAAGTAAAAAACGAGAACAATGGTAGAGAACTTCAGGAGGATCTAAATAATCTGCATGAGTGGTTAGAAAAGTGGCTAATGAAATTCAATACTTCAAAATGTAAGGTAATGAGAATGGGTACAAGTGCAAGAAGGCCCAAGCTTGACTACTCGGTGGCTGGAGTACAACTTCAAGAGACAGAAAATGAGAGAGACCTAGGAGTAAACATACTGGCAGATTTGTCTCCAGAAATACATATAAATGGCATAGTAAGGGCAGCATATGCATTCTTATCAAATGTAAGGGTAGCCTTCAGGCACATGGACATGGAAATGTTCAGAAATATTTATGTAACCTATGTGAGGCCAAAACTCGAATATGCAGCCCCCTTTTGGAATCCGCACTTGAAAAAGCACATAGCTAAGCTTGAAAAAGTTCAAAGACATGCCACGAAACTGGTGCCAGAAATACGCAATCTCAGTTATGATGAGAGGCTGAGGGAATTAGACTTACCATCACTCGAAGCTAGAAGAGTAAGGGGGGATATGGTGACAGTCTTTAAATTCCTTCATGGTTATGATAGAGTGGATAGGGATCGATATTTCGATATGGCTGGCTCTAGAACTAGAGGTCATAGTTTGAAGCTTCGTAAGAAAACTTCTTTGCAGGATGTAAGGAAATACTTTTTCAGTGTAAGAGTAGTTGATAATTGGAATTCGCTAAGCGAGGAGGTAGTTAATGCTATCTCAATCCATAGTTTTAAGGACAGGTATGATAAGTATCACTAAGTCTAAAATGGAACCGATCAGGAGACGGGAAGATACGAGCTTTGAGCTCTTTCCCGTAAACACAATTAGGTAATCACAATTAGGTAATCACATTACATTATCTAATTTTTTGTGTAAACTGGGGAAGGCTCTTAAGCCGATTACCTGATCCTGTGGTTCCATATATTGTTAAAATTAGTATCCTTCTCATTTATATAAACTTGTTAGTTAGTTTGATGCACAAAATAATTGAATAATTAAAAAGAAAAAAAATCCCAAATATCCACCTGTCAACAGTACTGAGTTAAGTTGCCAAGTAGTACAGCTGTCTTATTTTCTTCATTTTTTTTTTTTTGCTTTTCTTTTAGCTTTCTCTTTTACTATTTTATTTTTTTTATTTTGTATATATATTGAGTTAAATGTAAAGTCTAATCCTGTGATAACATATCTTGGTTAGCAAGTGAGTTTATCAGTTAGGAAGAATATATAGCAGAAACAGGTGGGTGCCACCTCAGACACAGGTTCGAATTTTTCCTTCAGGTTTGACTTTTGTTTTGTTGCATTTTTTCTTTTTCTTTTTATCCTTAAATTACCATAGTCAAGTTTTTAAGTTAAGATGTGTGTTACCAGAAAAGAGATAAACTGAGTCACTAAATAGCACTTATATGGAGATATAAATATTCTGTGTGAAGCTTAATTAAAAGTTTTTCTCTTTTTTTTTCCTCTTTCTCGTCTTCTTTCTATATTCTGTGAGAGGGAGAACATAATAAAAATGACACCATCTCTGTCCCAAACCTCTCCCATCCATGGGTCGGTAGGAGGGGCAGCCATTAGGAGACTTAAACAGAAAATCAAGAATTTAGAGGAAATGGTTATAAGCCTTGATGATAAAATTCGGAATATGGATGGAGAAATGAAAGAGAATGAAACACTCAGAGAACAAATAAGATCTTTGGAGGAAGCAAATAAAGCACAAGGGCAGGAGAGAAAGGAACTAGAAAAAAAAATAAAGAAGCTGGAAGGGGAAAAGAGTCAACTAGAATCTAGAATTTCTAAACAAGAAGATAAAAACAAACAGCTGAATGACAACCTAAAGGAATTAGATGTTAGTTCACTGCTCTCTTCTGAGAGAGATGAGATTGCTGCTTGGAATGTCCAGATTAAGGAAAACATTGAACAGTTCAGAAAAGAGTTCCGGGAGCTGAATATGAAAAATAATGCCATGAAAACTTCCTTTGCTGATGCACTAAAGGGGAATGTGGCAGTAAAAGAGGCTGTAAAGGTGGTGGCACTGGAAAACATACAAACAGTTGACTATAAAGAGACAGTAATCGAAAAAATAAAAGATGTTGTGATGGAAAGGGCAAACCCACTCATCAGACAGGCACTTGATAAGGAGAAGACAGTGGTAATCTCAGGCATAAGCGAATCCCAGGAGCCAACATGGCAGGGGAGACTTGAAGAAAATAAAGCTAGGGTTGTAGACCTGATAAGAAAGCTTGGAGTAGTATGTGGTCCTGAGGATATTGTAAACATGCACCAACTAGGTAAATATTCGAGGGAAGGAAAGCCGAGACCAACAAAAGTAACCTTTGAGAGAGGGGAAATATGTAGGGAAATATTATTGAGAAAAAAAAGTCTAAATGACCTTCAAGAATTCAAAGAAGTGTTCATTAGACAATACAGAACACAGGAAGAGATGGGAAAGATCAAAAACTTGTTGCAAGAGGCAAGAAGGTTAAATGATGAAAGAAATGAAGAAGAGAAGAAAAATTTTCATTACAGAGTTCTTCCAGACAAAGGGGAGATAAAGAAGATAATGACAGAAGATCAAGGGATGGGGCCTCATTAAGATTGTTATACACAAATGCTGATGGATTAGCTGGTAAGGCAGTAGAATTAAAATATAGGATTCACAACAGTAAGGCAGATATAGTAGCAATTACAGAGACTAAGTTGAGTGAGGACATAAACAGTGTCACAGTTTTTCCTAAGGGCTTCAGAATACTAAGGGTTGAAAGATCTGAGAGGACTGGTGGAGGGATAGCACTGCTCATAAGTGAGAAGATTCAAGTTGAAGAAATAAACTTGGCTTTAGAAAGTGAGTTCAAGGAATTTCTTGTTGCTCGCATAAATACTGGATCAGAGAGCATTATAATAACTGTTGTATACAACCCACCAAGGAACCAAAATAGGCTTGAAATTTATGAGGAAAGTCATATAGGTACTATTGAAGTCATAAACTCAGTTGTTAACATGGCACGGGAAAAAAAATTTAGGATTTTGATTATGGGAGACTTTAATCATAAAGAGATAGATTGGATAAATCTTGACCAACACAGTGGTGAGGACTCATTCGGGGCAAGATTCCTAGATTGCGTACAAGGGAATTTCCTACACCAACATGTAATGGAACCAACAAGGGCCAGGGGTGGGGATGAGCCATCACTACTTGATCTAGTGTTCACAGATAATGTGTTGGATATTGAAAAAAATGAGTATGAACCACCAATTGGAAAGAGTGACCACTGTGTGTTGTTGATGGAGTATATCATTGAAGATATTCTTCCTGAGAGAAGAGGCACTGAGGACATGAGGAGGAACTATCCGAAAGGAGATTACATTAAAATGAATGAGCTTTTTGCAGTTATTGACTGGAGAACCTTATTTTACAACAAATCTGTACAAGAAATGTATGACATCTTTTGTGAGAAATATGGGAAGATAGTAGATTGCTGCATACCTGTCACCAAAGTAGGTGTAATTCATGCCAGAGAGAAAT
The DNA here is from genome assembly GCA_037179515.1 of Halocaridina rubra. NCBI lineage: Eukaryota > Metazoa > Arthropoda > Malacostraca > Decapoda > Atyidae > Halocaridina > Halocaridina rubra. The sequence goes on from JAXCGZ010018890.1 coordinate 31,364, forward strand.
GGTTCGATAATGGGTGTAAAAGAGCTAAGGAGTGGAGAGACAAATGCTGGAAAAGGTATAGAAGGAGAAAAAACATAAATGCCTGGCAAACCTACAAAAGAGAAAGAAATGACTACCTAAGTAAAAGGAGAGAGGCAGAGAGAGACTATGAGAGGGACATCACCAGGAAGGCTAAAGAAAATCCCAATCTTTTCCACAGCTTTATCAGAGGAAAACTGAAGGTAAAAGAACAGGTTTTAAGGCTAAAGAGAGCGGATGGAAGCATCACTGAGATGGATGAAGAGATCTGCAAAGAATTGAACAAGGAGTTTCAGTCAGTATTTACAGTGGAAAATACCCCACCCCCTCAGATTGCAGTGATAGAAGCTCAAGGGCCGGTATTAGAGAACATCAACCTTACAGCCACAGAGGTATGCAAAGCGCTGATGGATTTGGATGTTCATAAAGCTACAGGTCCTGATGACATATCCCCTCATGTGCTTAAAAAATGCGCAAACACAATATCAGTGGCCCTAAGTATCATATTTAAGGAGTCACTGGAGTCAGGGGAGATTCCAAGATGCTGGAAACAAGCAAATGTGACACCTATCTTCAAAAAGGGAAGGAAGGATACGGCTCTGAACTATAGACCAGTTTCCTTGACCAGCATAGTTTGCAAAGTTATGGAGAAACTACTAAGGAAACATATCCCTCTTCACTTGGAATCCTTCAACTTTTTGTCAGTGAGGCAACATGGCTTCAGAGAAGGTAGATCAACAGTAACAAACTTATTAGAATTTTATGATGAGGTAAGCCAAATCTTACAGGAAAGAGAGGGCTGGGCAGATTGCATATTCCTAGACTTCCAGAAAGCGTTTGACACTGCTCCACATGGGAGACTTATTAGGAAGCTGCACTCAATGGCTAGAATAGGTGGAAATGTTTTGGAATGGATAAAAACTTACTTAGAAGGAAGGGAACAGAGGGTTAGAGTAAGACACTCAGTGTCTGAATGGAGAAGAGTTAGTAGTGGAGTTCCACAGGGTTCAGTTTTAGGGCCACTTTTGTTCCTTGTATATGTAAATGACCTACCAGAGTCTGTAAATTCATTCATGAATATGTTTGCAGATGATGCAAAGATTGTGAAGAAAGTAAAAAACGAGAACAATGGTAGAGAACTTCAGGAGGATCTAAATAATCTGCATGAGTGGTTAGAAAAGTGGCTAATGAAATTCAATACTTCAAAATGTAAGGTAATGAGAATGGGTACAAGTGCAAGAAGGCCAAAGCTTGACTACTCGGTGGCTGGAGTACAACTTCAAGAGACAGAAAATAAGAGAGACCTAGGAGTAAACATACTGGCAGATTTGTCTCCAGAAATATATATAAATGGCATAGTAAGGGCAGCATATGCATTCTTATCAAATGTAAGGGTAGCCTTCAGGCACATGGACAAGGAAATGTTGAGAAATATTTATGTAACCTATGTGAGGCCAAAACTCGAATATGCAGCCCCCTTTTGGAATCCGCACTTGAAAAAGCACATAGCTAAGCTTGAAAAAGGTCAAAGACATGCCACGAAACTGGTGCCAGAAATACGCAATCTCAGTTATGATGAGAGGCTGAGGGAATTAGACTTACCATCACTCGAAGCTAGAAGAGTAAGGGGGGATATGGTGACAGTCTTTAAATTCCTTCATGGTTATGATAGAGAGGATAGGGATCGATATTTCGATATGGCTGGCTCTAGAACTAGAGGTCATAGTTTGAAGCTTCGTAAGAAAACTTCTTTGCAGGATGTAAGGAAATACTTTTTCAGTGTAAGAGTAGTTGATAATTGGAATTCGCTAAGCGAGGAGGTAGTTAATGCTATCTCAATCCATAGTTTTAAGGACAGGTATGATAAGTATCACTAAGTCTAAAATGGAACCGATCAGGAGACGGGAAGATACGAGCTTTGGGCTCTTTCCCGTAAACACAATTAGGTAATCACAATTAGGTAATCACATTACATTACCTAATTTTTTGTGTAAACTGGGGAAAGCTCTTAAGCCGTTTACCTGATCCTGTGGTTCCATATATTGTTAAAATTAGTATCCTTCCCATTTATATTAACTTGTTAGTTAGTTTGATGCACGAAATAATTGAATAATTAAAAAGAAAAAAAAATACCAAATATCCACCTGTCAACAGTACTGAGTTAAGTTGCCAAGTAGTACAGCTGTCTTATTTTCTTCATTTTTTTTTTTTTGCTTTTCTTTTAGCTTTCTCTTTTACTATTTTATTTTTTATTTTGTATATATATTGAGTTAAATGTAAAGTCTAATCCTGTGATAACATATCTTGGTTAGCAAGTGAGTTTATCAGTTAGGAAGAATATATAGCAGAAACAGGTGGGTGCCACCTCAGACACAGGTTCGAATTTTTCCTTCAGGTTTGACTTTTGTTTTGTTGCATTTTTTTCTTTTTCTTTTTATCCTTAAATTACCATAGTCAAGTTTTTAAGTTAAGATGTGTGTTACCAGAAAAGAGATAAACTGAGTAACTAAATAGCACTTATATGGAGATATAAAAATTCTGTGTGAAGCTTAATTAAAAGTTTTTCTCTTTTTTTTTTCCTCTTTCTCGTCTTCTTTCTATATTCTGTGAGAGGGAGAACATAATAAAAATGACACCATCTCTGTCCCAAACCTCTCCCATCCATGGGTCGGTAGGAGGGGTAGCCATTAGGAGACTTAAACAGAAAATCAAAAATTTAGAGGAAATGGTTATAAGCCTTGATGATAAAATTCGGAATATGGATGGAGAAATGAAAGAGAATGAAACACTCAGAGAGCAAATAAGATCTTTGGAGGAAGCAAATAAAGCACAAGGGCAGGAGAGAAAGGAACTAGAAAAAAGAATAAAGAAGCTGGAAGGGGAAAAGAGTCAACTAGAATCTAGAATTTCTAAACAAGAAGATAAAAACAAACAGCTGAATGACAACCTAAAGGAATTAGATGTTAGTTCACTGCTCTCTTCTGAGAGATATGAGATTGCTGCTTGGAATGTCCAGATTAAGGAAAACATTGAACAGTTCAGAAAAGAGTTCCAGGAGCTGAATATGGAAAATGATGCCATGAAAACTTCCTTTGCTGATGCACTAAAGGGGAATGTGGCAGTAAAAGAGGCTGTAAAGGTGGTGGCACTGGAAAACATACACACAGTTGACTATAAAGAGACAGTAATCGAAAAAATGAAAGATGTTGTGATGGAAAGGGCAAACCCACTCATCAGACAGGCACTTGATAAGGAGAAGACAGTGGTAATCTCAGGCATAAGCGAATCCCAGGAGCCAACATGGCAGGGGAGACTTGAAGAAAATAAAGCTAGGGTTGTAGACCTGATAAGAAAGCTTGGAGTAGTATGTGGTCCTGAGGATATTGTAAACATGCACCAACTAGGTAAATATTCGAGGGAAGGAAAGCCGAGACCAACAAAAGTAACCTTTGAGAGAGGGGAAACATGTAGGGAAATATTGTTGAGAAAAAAACTCTAAAAGACCTTCAAGAATTCAAAGAAGTGTTCATTAGACAATACAGAACACAGGAAGAGATGGGAAAGATCAAAAACTTGTTGCAAGAGGCAAGAAGGTTAAATGATGAAAGAAATGAAGAAGAGAAGAAAAATTTTCATTACAGAGTTCTTCCAGACAAAGGGGAGATAAAGAAGATAATGACACAAGATCAAGGGATGGGGCCTCATTAAGATTGTTATACACAAATGCTGATGGATTAGCTGGTAAGTCAGTAGAATTAAAAGATAGGATTCGCAACAGTAAGGCAGACATAGTAGCAATTGCAGAGACTAAGTTGAGTGAGGACATAAACAGTGTCACAGTTTTTCCTAAGGGCTTCAGAATACTAAGGGTTGAAAGATCTGAGAGGACTGGTGGAGGGATAGCACTGCTCATAAGTGAAAGGATTCAAGTTGAAGAAATAAACTTGGCTTTAGAAAGTGAGTTCAAGGAATTTCTTGTTGCTCGCATAAATACTGGATCAGAGAGCATTATAATAACTGTTGTATACAACCCACCAAGGAACCAAAATAGGCTTGAAGTTTATGAGGAAAGTCATATAGGTACTATTGAAGTCATAAACTCAGTTGTTAACATGGCACGGGAAAAAAAAATTTAGGATTTTGATTATGGGAGACTTTAATCATAAAGAGATAGATTGGATAAATCTTGACCAACACAGTGGTGAGGACTCATTCGGGGCAAGATTCCTAGATTGCGTACAAGGGAATTTCCTACACCAACATGTAATGGAACCAACAAGGGCCAGGGGTGGGGATGAGCCATCACTACTTGATCTAGTGTTCACAGATAATGTGTTGGATATTGAAAAAATTGAGTATGAACCACCAATTGGAAAGAGTGACCACTGTGTGTTGTTGATGGAGTATATCATTGAAGATATTCTTCCTGAGAGTAGAGGCACTGAGGACATGAGGAGGAACTATCCGAAAGGAGATTACATTAAAATGAATGAGCTTTTTGCAGTTATTGACTGGAGAACCTTATTTTACAACAAATCTGTACAAGAAATGTATGACATCTTTTGTGAGAAATATGGGAAGATAGTAGATTGCTGCATACCTGTCACCAAAGTAGGTGTAATTAATGCCAGAGAGAAATGGTTCGATAATGGGTGTAAAAGAGCTAAGGAGTGGAGAGACAAATGCTGGAAAAGGTATAGGAGGAGAAAAAACATAAATGCCTGGCAAACCTACAAAAGAGCAAGAAATGACTACCTAAGTAAAAGGAGAGAGGCAGAGAGAGACTATGAGAGGGACATCACCAGGAAGGCTAAAGAAAATCCCAAGCTTTTCCACAGCTTTATCAGAGGAAAACTGAAGGTAAAAGAACAGGTTTTAAGGCTAAAGAGAGCGGATGGAAGCATCACTGAGATGGATGAAGAGATCTGCAAAGAATTGAACAAGGAGTTTCAGTCAGTATTTACAGTAGAAAATACCCCACCCCCTCAGATTGCAGTGATAGAAGCTCAAGGGCCGGTATTAGAGAACATCAACCTTACAGCCACAGAGGTATGCAAAGCGCTGATGGATTTAGATGTTCATAAAGCTACAGGTCCTGATGACATATCCCCTCATGTGCTTAAAAAATGCGCAAACACAATATCAGTGGCCCTAAGTATCATATTTAAGGAGTCACTGGAGTCAGGGGAGATTCTAAGATGCTGGAAACAAGCAAATGTGATACTTATCTTCAAAAAGGGAAGGAAGGATACGGCTCTGAACTATAGACCAGTTTCCTTGACCAGCATAGTTTGCAAAGTTATGGAGAAACTACTAAGGAAACATATCCCTCTTCACTTGGAATCCTTCAACTTTTTGTCAGTGAGGCAACATGGCTTCAGAGGAGGTAGATCAACAGTAACAAACTTATTAGAATTTTATGATGAGGTAAGCCAAATCTTACTGGAAAGAGAGGGCTGGGCAGATTGCATATTCCTAAACTTCCAGAAAGCATTTGACACTGTTCCACATGGGAGACTTATTAGTAAGCTGCAATCAATGGCTAGAATAGGTGGAAATGTTTTGGAATGGATAAAAACTTACTTAGAAGGATGGGAACAGAGGGTTAGAGTAAGACACTCAGTGTCTGAATGGAGAAGAGTTAGTAGTGGAGTTCCACAGGGTTCAGTTTTAGGGCCACTTTTGTTCCTTGTATATGTAAATGACCCACCAGAGTCTGTAAATTCATTCATGAATATGTTTGCAGATGATGCAAAGATTGTGAAGAAAGTAAAAAACGAGAACAATGGTAGAGAACTTCAGGAGGATCCAAATAATCTGCATGAGTGGTCAGAAAAGTGGCTAATGAAATTCAATACTTCAAAATGTAAGGTAATGAGAATGGGTACAAGTGCAAGAAGGCCCAAGCTTGACTACTCGGTGGCTGGAGTACAACTTCAAGAGACAGAAAATGAGAGAGATCTAGGAGTAAACATATTGGCAGATTTGTCTCCAGAAATACATATAAATGGCATAGTAAGGGCAGCATATGCATTCTTATCAAATGTAAGGGTAGCCTTCAGGCACATGGACAAGGAAATGTTCAGAAATATTTATGTAACCTATGTGAGGCCAAAACTCGAATATGCAGCCCCCTTTTGGAATCCGCACTTGAAAAAGCACATAGCTAAGCTTGAAAAAGTTCGAAGACATGCCACGAAAGTGGTGCCAGAAATACGCAATCTCAGTTATGATGAGAGGCTGAGGGAATTAGACTTGCCATCACTCGAAGCTAGAAGAGTAAGGGGGGATATGGTGACAGTCTTTAAATTCCTTCATGGTTATGATAGAGTGGATAGGGATCGATATTTTGATATGGCTGGCTCTAGAACTAGAGGTCATAGTTTGAAGCTTCGTAAGAAAACTTCTTTGCAGGATGTAAGGAAATACTTTTTCAGTGTAAGAGTAGTTGATAATTGGAATTCGCTAAGCGAGGAGGTAGTTAATGCTATCTCAATCCATAGTTTTAAGGACAGGTATGATAAGTATCACTAAGTCTAAAATGGAACCGATCAGGAGACGGGAAGATACGAGCTTTGGGCTCTTTCCCGTAAACACAATTAGGTAATCACAATTAGGTAATCACACACATACACACGCACGCGTGCACACACACAAACACACATACATGCACGTGAGCAAGCGCACACACAGTTAATCCATATGTCATTATCTATATACTATTATCTATGAATCTAACATTCATCTTAATTCGTTGCTGGTCAAAATTTCTGTTTCCATGATGATCAACATGATTTTTCTTGGATATCAGTGCTTCTCAATGTCACAGTTTCATTTTGAATATATATATATATATATATATATATATATATATATATATATATATATATATATATATATATATATATATATATATATATATATATATATATATATATATATATATATATATATATATATATATATATATATATATATATATATATATATATATATATATATATATATATATATAATATATATATATATATATATATATATATATATATATATATATATATATATATATATATATATATATATATATATATATATATATATCTATCCCCTTGAGGGGCTAGAATATTTCCTCCTTGTTCCCCTGCGTGTCGTAAGAGTCGTTTCAATGGGCCGAAGCAAGGGGACTGGGAATTCCTTTGTCTGTATTTTCTCTTCCCAGAGAGTCAAAGGTATTTAGCTTTGACTCAGTGACTCCCCTTATAGGGGGAAAAATGCTCATATATATATATATATATATATATATATATATATATATATATATATATATATATATATATATATATATATATATATATACATATGTATATGTGTATGTCTATATATATATATATATATATATATATATATATATATATATATATATATATATATATATATATATATATATATATATATATATATATATATATATATATATATATATATATATATATATATATATATATATATATATATATATATATATATATATATATATATATATATATATATATATATATATATATATATATATATATATATATATATATATATATATATATATATATATATATGAAAAATGTAGTTGTCCTCTTTCATAAGCCCCAGAAGTTTGCAGTTCTTACACCGACTACATGCTCATAAAATATCTATTATTCATCATTGTGGAATGGAGGGAAACCTGACATTAAATTCTGAATATTAGTGTGAAATCAGCATAAACAGCTGCATAGAGATTTCATGCAATGAAAATTATAAAAAGAAAACCAACAGTTGGACGGCTGACTGAGGGCGTGCTGATTAATAACTTACCAATCATTCCCAGCAGTAAATCTTTACTATGGTCGACATGAAAGACGCAAAAATTTGCTGCCTCACCCCACCCTCCCAAGCATCCATCAGATCCTAAGATGTTGTCTGGAGGAAAGTCATATTTCTTGGGGAGCACAGTAGTCCTGGGATCTGGCCCAGGTAAATTTTTAGAGATCTGAACGTCACTCATATCAGTTGCATCCCTCCCCTCCCAGATGAAGGGGGTAATATTCTCTGAATGTCTAGGGGTTATTTTACTGTACCAAAAATGCATACTATATATACTTATACCTATTTGAGTTTTATTGAAGAAACTTCAATTAATGAATAATAATAATAATAATAATAATAATAATAATAATAATAATAATAATAATAATAATAATAATAATAATAATAATAATAATAATAATAATAATAATCTATCTATATGCATGAACAATATTCCCTTAATAAGTGGTGTGACTGAGTCAAGGCAAAATGTTCCGACTCTTTGGGAAGAGTAAACACAGAAAATGAGATTCGCAGTCCCCGCGCTCCGCCCCATTTAGTCAACTCTTACGACACGAAGGGGAACACGGAGGAAATATTCTAGCCCCCTCCCTCAAGGGGTAAATCTACAGTACTTCTTCTATATTTTATACCATACCATTAAAAGCTGAACACTAACGGGATTACAAAGACGGTAATCTGAGTATGAGTGTGATTACCTAATTGTGATTACCTAATTGTGTTTACGGGAAAGAGCCCAAAGCTCGTATCTTCCCGTCTCCTGATCGGTTCCATTTTAGACTTAGTGATACTTATCATACCTGTCCTTAAAACTATGGATTGAGATAGCATTAACTACCTCCTCGCTTAGTGTGTGCTTGTGTGTGTGATTACCTAATTCTGATTACCTAATTGTGTTTACGGGAAAGAACCCAAAGCTCGTATCTTCCCGTCTCCTGATCGGTTCCATTTTAGACTTAGTGATACTTATCATACCTGTCCTTAAAACTATGGATTGAGATAGCATTAACTACCTCCTCGCTTAGCGAATTCCAATTATCAACTACTCTTACACTGAAAAAGTATTTCCTTACATCCTGCAAAGAAGTTTTCTTACGAAGCTTCAAACTATGACCTCTAGTTCTAGAGCCAGCCATATCAAAATATCGATCCCTATCCACTCTATCATAACCATGAAGGAATTTAAAGACTGTCACCATATCCCCCCCTCACTCTTCTAGCTTCGAGTGATGGTAAGTCTAATTCCCTCAGCCTCTCATCATAACTGAGATTGCGTATTTCTGGCACCAGTTTCGTGGCATGTCTTTGAACTTTTTCAAGCTTAGCTATGTGCTTTTTCAAGTGCGGATTCCAAAAGGGGGCTGCATATTCGAGTTTTGGCCTCACATAGGTTACATAAATATTTCTCAACATTTCCTTGTCCATGTGCCTGAAGGCTACCCTTACATTTGATAAGAATGCATATGCTGCCCTTACTATGCCATTTATATGTATTTCTGGAGACAAATCTGCCAGTATGTTTACTCCTAGATCTCTCTCATTTTCTGTCTCTTGAAGTTGTACTCCAGCCACCGAGTAGTCAAGCTTGGGCCTTCTTGCACTTGTACCCAATCTCATTACCTTACATTTTGAAGTATTGAATTTCATTAGCCACTTTTCTGACCGCTCATGCAGATTATTTAGATCCTCCTGAAGTTCTCTACCATTGTTCTCGTTTTTTACTTTCTTCACAATCTTTGCATCATCTGCAAACATATTCATGAATGAATTTACAGACTCTGGTAGGTCATTTACATATACAAGGAACAAAAGTGGCCCTAAAACTGAACCCTGTGGAACTCCACTACTAACTCTTCTCCATTCAGACACTGAGTGTCTTACTCTAACCCTCTGTTCCCTTCCTTCTAAGTAAGTTTTTATCCATTCCAAAACATTTCCACCTATTCTAGCCATTGATTGCAGCTTCCTAATAAGTCTCCCATGTGGAACAGTGTCAAACGCTTTCTGGAAGTCTAGGAAATGCAATCTGCCCAGCCCTCTCTTTCCTGTAAGATATGGCTTACCTCATCATAAAATTCTAATAAGTTTGTTACTGCTGATCTACCTCCTCTGAAGCCATGTTGCCTCACTGACAAAATGTTGAAGGATTCCAAGTGAAGAGAGATAAGTTTCCTTAGTAGTTTCTCCATAACTTTGCAAACTATGCTGGTCAAGGAAACTGGTCTATAGTTCAGAGCTGTGTTTGCGTGCATGTAATTCCCTAATTGTGCTTACCCCCGTCTCCTGGTCGGCTCCATTTTTGTACTCAGTGATACTTTTCATACTTCTTCTTAAAACTATCATCCAATCATCAACGAATCTTACACTAAAAAAAGTACTTCCTTACATCCTGCAAAGAACTTTTCTTACGAAACCTCAAACTATGACCTCTAGTTCTAGCGCCAACCATATCAAAATATTGATCCCTATCTACTCTTTCATAACCATGAAAGAAGTTAAAAACCGTCACTATATCGCTCTCAGTCTTCTAGCTTCGAGTGATGGTAAGTCTAATACCCTCAGCCTTTCCTCTTAACAGAGATTGCATATCTCTGGCACTAGATTCATGGTATGTCCTTCAACTTTTACTGGCTTATTTATGTGATTTTTCAAGTGTGGATTCCGAAAGGGGGCTGCATATTCAAGCTATGGCCTCACATCGTTTACATAAATATTTCTGAACATTTCCCTGTCCCTGTGTCTGAAAGCTACCCTTTCATTTCTAAGCAAGCATCTGCTGCCCTTAATATGCCATTTATATGCTTTTATGGAGACAAATCTGCCAGTATGTTTACTCCTAGATCTCTCTCATTCTCCGTCTCATAAAGCTCTGCACCTTTTATTGAGTATCTAAGCTTGGACCTTTTCGAACTTGTGCCCATTCTCAGTACCTTACTATTGATGTGCTGAATTTCAATAGTCACTTTTCTGACCACATATGCAGATTATCTAGGTCTTCCTGAAGTTCTCTACCATTGTTCTCATCTCTTACTTTCTTTACAATCTTTGCATCATCTGCAAACATATTCAAAAACGAATTTGCATATACAAGGACCAAAGGCGGAACTAAAGCTGAACCCTGTGTAACCCAATACTAACCTTTCTCCATTCAGACACAGAGTGTTTTTCTATAACCCTCTGTTCCCTTCCTTCAAATTAAGTTTGTATCCATTCCAAGACATTTCCTACTTTCGTCATTATTGTGTAAGAGAGCATCAAATGCCCTCTGGAAATCTAGGAATATGCAATCTGTCCAGCCCTCCCTTTCCTGTAAGATCCGACTTGCCTCATCACACAATCTTAATAAGATTGTTACTGTTAATCTGCCTTCTCTGGAGCCACGTTATCTCACTGACAAAATGTTGAAGGGTTCCAAGTGAAGAGAGATGTATTTTCTTAGTGGTTACTCCATAACTTTGCAGACTATGCTGGTCAAAGAAACAGGCCTATTGTTTAGAGCTGCATCCCTCCTTCCCTTATAGAAGCTAGATACCACGTTCGGTTGTTTCCAGCTTCTTGGAATCTCTCTAGATTTCAACGACTTTACACTTATTATGCATTTGCCGCCGTTTTTGGTTTACAGTGTGCGTGAGTGAGTGTGCATGTGTGTGCACGCAGTTTAGTAATTAAGATCATATATTATTATCATTGTAATTATTATTATTATTATTATTATTATTATTATTATTATTATTATTATTATTATTATTATTATTATTATTATTATTATTATTATTAGTCGTTTTTATTATCGTTATTATTATCGTTATTATTATCGTTATTATTATTGTTACTATTTTCGTTATTACTATTGTTACTATTGTTACTATTTTTACTATTGTTGTTATTGTTGTCATTGTTGTTATTGTTATTGTTATTGTTATTATTATTATTAACATTATTATTATTATTATTATTATTATTATTATTATTATTATTATTATTATTATTATTATTATTATTATTATTATTATTATTATAATTATTATAATTATTATTATTATTATCATTATTATTACTATTATTATTATTATTATTATTATTATTATTATTATCATTATTATTATTATTATTATTATTATTATTATTATTATTATTATTATTATTATTATTATTATTATTATTATTATTATTATTATTATTATTATTATTATTATTATTATAAGGAATTGTACAACTATCACCAGACAGTACATTTTCAATTTTTTTATTCCAATTGTCTTCTACACCCGTTCATATTCATGCCTACACCCACAAAAACAGAACAAAACAGCAAAACTCAATATATGTACAAAGAAATAACAACAATTAATAAAAAAAAAAATACATGTATATACATATCCATATACATACGCATATAAGAATCGACTTAAAAATACAAGAAATGTTTAAAAGTTTATAAAATGGACCACATTAGAATATTTTTAAAAGATAGCTTGAGGAATCTAAATTTAATTCGGGGTTCTCCCTTTTAATTAAAAGTGATTCTACAATTCTAATTTCAGTCTCACCTTTTCCTTTGTAAGCGATTTTAAAATAACTTATTGAAAAATCACACTTACATTTTTCATGGCAGTGTTCCCTAATGCTTGATGACAGAGGTCTTGTCAGGTGTCAGTTTGATCTAAAACACAACCCCTTCCGTTCATGGTATCTTATTGTTAATGACTTCTTAGTCGAGCCATAATAGGCCAATTGGCAATTTGGACACTTAAAAATATATACAACCACTGAACAGAAGGGTTGAGGTAGTTGTTCTTTATGATTTAAATAGGTTTTAAGTTTAAAGTTATTATAAATTGATAATGATAATAATAATAATAATAATAATAATAATAATAATAATAATAATAATAATAATAATAATAATAATAATAATAATAATAATAATAATAGTAATGATGTCGTAAGGAAAATTTAATTTAGAAGAACTGTATAACTGTAACATAGCCCACGTGGTGTCAGGGGGGTCAAGTGGTGTTCCTGATATTTCCAAGTGTTGGTTTCCTGGGCAGGATGTGTGCTTACAGAGAAACCTTTAACACATAGGCGCCAGTTGCCAATAGAGGTCAAAATTGTCACAAAGTTTAAGTCATTCCCACGAGAGCCAAATACCAATCTCTACATTTATGTGTATACATGCACCTGTGAAAATACACACATAGAACCTCCTTGTATCCGACTGGCCTTCTTATGGCCACGCCCCTAACACTACACACAATGGAGGCACTGCCTTTTCTCTGGAAGCCTATTGGCTGAGGCTATCCAAGCCAACTACGCCCTGCCAACTTGGCCGTACAAGAAAGTAAGAAGCAGTTAGAGATGGAGAGTCTCAGTTAGAATATTTCAGGGTCAGAAATAAGATCTTAGATTTTATCTTAAGGGGAAGGGGAGCTTTGAGGAGTAGAATAAGTGTAGAACTAAATAAACTAACGTAAATCAGACGATGTATATCTGTTATCACCTCGAACGCTAACAGATAAGTAATATACAAAGAATAATAAGACATTGGTGTCATTCAGGTGAGCTATAACTCTACGACTTCCAGTTAGAATAGTATTAGGAAAGACACTAATATGGCAATAATAAAAAAAATAAAACTGATAAAAATAATAACAACAATGATAATAATAATAATAATAATAATAATAATAATAATAATAATAATAATAATAATAAAAATAATAATAATAATGATAATAATAATAATAATGATAATAATAATAATAATAATAATAATAATAATAATAATAATAATAATAATAATAATAATAATAATAATAATAATAATAATAATAATAATAATAATAATAATTATAAACAAGTCCTTCGCAAGAAGGCAACCGTCCTAGCCCTTGGTTGAAAAGGGAGTCCGTGACGTAAAACCGGAACAAATAATAATAATAATAATAATAATAATAATAATAATAATAATAATAATAATAATAATAATAATAATAATAATAATAAAATACTAGTAATAATAAAAATAACAATTGCAATAATAATAATAATAATAATGATAATAATAATAAAAATAACAATTGCAATAATAATAATAATAATAATAATAATAATAAAAATAGTAATAATAATAATAATAATAATAATAATTATTATTATTATTATTATTATTATTATTATTATTATTATTATTATTATTATTTTTATTATTGTTCCAGTTCCAGTTTTAAGTCACGGACTCCCTTTTCAACCAAGGGCAAGGACGGTTGCCTTCTTGCGAAGGACTTGTTTTGGCAGGTGTAATCGTTACCCTGAGTGCATGCCCTTGCTAACCTCAGACCGTGACGAGGCGCGAACCCTCGACCTGACGCCTCAGAGTCGCAGACGCTACCGGTTGAGCCACGGTGACTACATTTATTATTATTATTATTATTATTATTATTATTATTATTATTATTATTATTATTATTATTATTATTATTAAGTAAGTCAGTATGTTTAGTACAAATGGTCTGAAAAATAATTTTTTTTTTATCCTGAAGAACGTTTTTTCGACGTGGTTGTTTTAAATTATCAACTAGCTTTCTCTAAAGGGAACAAGCTACAGAACAGTTACGAGGATATAGCTAGAATTTTATAATAAAACTTCTTCTTCTTCTTCTTCTTCTTCTTCTTCTTGTTAATATTATTATTATTATTATTATTATTATTATTATTATTATTATTATTATTATTATCATTATTATTATTATTACTATTATTATTATTATTATTATTATTATTATTATTATTATTATTATTATTATTATTATTATAGCCTCAACGTATTCCCTGCGTGTCGTAAAAGGCTACTAAAAGTGGACGGGGCGGGGGGACTAGGAATCCCCCCCCTTGTATCAACCTCCTGCGAGACGTCAAAGAAGAATGGGAGTAGAAGAGAGAATAACTTCTCCCCAAACTCTAGTTTTGGGGTGTCTAAATGTGCGTGGTTGTAGTACGATAGAGAGCAAAAGATGTAAGATTGGATATATGTTTGGTAGGAGGAGGATGGATGTATTGGCATTGTGTGAGACGAAGATGAAAGGAAAAGGAGAAGTGGCATTTGGTGATGTGACGGGTATGGTGTCTGGGGTTGAAAGGGGGAGAGCGAGAGAAGGTGTGGCATTTTTGCTGAGTGAATGGATGGTAAATAAGGTAGTGGAATGGAAAGAAGTGTCATCTAGGCTGATGTGGGTAAGGGCTAGGATAGGAAGGGAATGTTGGGCTTTTGTTAGTGCGCATGGGCCAGGATGTGAGAAAAGTGAGGAAGAGCAGGATGAATTCTGGAATGAGTTAACTAGATGTGTGGATGGTCTGAGTAGAAGGAACTATGTAGTTGTGTTGGGTGACTTGAATGCCAGAGTGGGTGATGGAGAAATAGAAGGTGTTGTAGGAAAGTATGGGGTACCAGGTGGGAATAAGAGTGGCGAGAGACTGTTAGATATGTGTGTGGAGCAAGAGTTGGTGATAGGTAATATTTTATTTAAGAAGAAGTTAATAAATAAGTATACATGGATGAGAGTGGCAAATGGAAGAGTGAAAGAAAGAGCATTGATGGATTATGTGTTGGTAGCAAAGAGCATGGTTGGTAGAGTGAAAGATGTACATGCATTCAGGGGTGTGGCTGCTGGGATGTCTGATCATTTTTGGTTGAAGCAAAAGTGGTAGTAGCAAAAGAGTGGGGAAATAGTGTGGGGGGATGTAGAAGGGAAATAGTGAATGGGGAAAAGTTGAAAAAGCCAGAGAAGAGACAGGAATATCAGGACAGGTTGAGAGTGGCATATGACAGGGTGAAAGATAGAGAGGTTGGGGAGTTAGGGGAGGAATGGGGGTTGATTAAAGACTGTTTTGTGGGACATGCAAGTGATGTGTGTGGAAAGAGGTTTGTTGGAGGTGGCATGAGGAGGGGCAGCGAGTGGTGGAATGAAGGGGTGAAAATGAAAGTGGAAGAGAAAAAGAGGGCTTTTGAGGAATGGCTGCAGTGTAAAAGTAGGGAGAAGTCTGAAAGATATAGGGAGAAAAATGTGGAAACCAAGCGGAAGGTAGAGGAAGAGAAGAGGTTGGCAAATGTTAGGTGGGGACAGGATTTTAGTAGGTCATATGAGGAGAATAAAAAGAAGTTTTGGTAAGAAGTGAAGAGAGTAAGGAAGGGTGGATCGAGGATGGAAGAGACAGTGAAAGATGTGAATGGACACATGTTAAGAGGGAACGATGCAAGGAAAAGATGGGCAGAATATTTTGAGTGCTTGCTGAATGTTGAGGAAGATAGAGAGGCAGCTATAGTGGCAGTGTGAGGGGTTCAAGGGCCAGTAATGGGAGATGAAAATGAGAGAGAGATTACAAGAGAGGAGGTGAAAAGGGCATTGTATGAAGCAAAAGCAGGTAAAGCACCTGGAATGGATGGTGTGAGAGCGGAGATGTTGAAAGAAGGGGATGTGACTGCATTGGAATGGTTAGTGAGAGTGTTTAATATATGCTTTATGTTGTCATTGGTGCCAGTGGAATGGGCGATTGCCTGTATAGTGCCCCTATACAAAGGTAAGGGAGATATGTATGAATGCAGTAATTTTAGGGGTATAAGTTTGTTGAGTGTGGTAGGAAAAGTGTATGGTAGGATACTGGTTAATAGGATTAGGGATAAGACAGAATATGTGATAGCGGAAGTGCAGAGTGGTTTTAGGAGAGGTAGAGGTTGTATAGATCAGATTTTTATAGTTAGACAGATATGTGAGAAATATTTAGCAAAGGGTAAGGATGTGTATTTTGCATTTTTGGATCTGTAGAAAGCATATGATAGAGTTGATAGAAAGGCTATGTGGAATATTTTGAGATTATATGGAATTAATGGTAAATTGTTGCATGCAGTGAAGAGTTTGTATGAGGGCAGTAGAGCTTGTGTTAGGGTAGGGAATGAAGTGAGTGAGTGGTTTCCAGTGAGTGTGGGACTGAGACAGGGATGTGTGATGTCACCATGGCTCTTCAATTTGTATATTGATGGAGTTGTAAGAGAGGTGAATGAGCGGGTGCGTGGTCAAGTTTTGAGAATGGTAGATGGGGATGATAACGAGTGGGAGCTGAATCAGTTGCTGTTTGCAGATGATACTGTGGTGGTGGCAGCTTCAGAGGATAAGCTGTGTCAGTTAGTGTCAGAATTTGGAATGGTGTGTGAGAGAAGGAAGTTGCGAGTGAATGTGGGAAAGAGTAAGGTTATGAGGTGTACAAGAAATGAGGATGGCGCTGGATTGAATGTTATGTTGAATGGAGAGACACTTGAGGAGGTTAATCAGTTTAAGTATTTAGGCTCGCTTATAGCTGCAAATGGTGGAGTGGAAGCAGATGTGTGTCACAGAGTGAATGAAGGATGTAAAGTGTTGGGTGCATTGAAAGGAGTGATGAAGAATAGAGGGTTGGAAATGAATGTTAAGAAAGTTTTGTATGAGAAAGTGGTTGTGCCAACTGTGATGCATGGATCAGAGTTATGGGGTATGAAAGTAAGTGAGAGACAGAAACTAAATGTGTTTGAGATGAAATGCCTGAGGAGTATGATTGGTGTATCTCGATTGGATAGGGTTAGGGATGAAGTGGTGAGAGCAAGAACGGGTGTGAGGAGAGAAATTGCAGGCAGAGAAGATATGAATGTTCTGAGATGTTTTGGCCATGTGGAAAGGATGGATGATGAAAGGCTGCTGAAAAGGATGATGAATTCGAGAGTTGATGGGAGAAATGCTAGAGGGAGGCTTAGATTTGGATGGATGGATGGAGTAAGGAGAGCCCTGAATGATAGGAGGATGGATGTGAGGGAAGCAAGCAAGCATGCTAGGAATAGGAATGAGTGGTGAGCGATTGTGACGCAGCTCTGATGGGCATCTGCTGTTACCACGGGGCTGCATCTTACAGAGGTAACCCTGTGGTAGGGGCAGTAGGAGGTGTTGGCAGTTGTGAAGCGACACAGGTTGTGGAAGAGCCAGGAGGATGGGATGTGGCACTCCAGCAGTGCCATCTGAATGGTTGCTACCTCCCTCATCATTGCCCATAGAGCAAAGTAATCCCCCTATTTGTTTTCCTTTCTTGATGTCGGCTACCCCCCAATTAAAGGGGGAAACAGCCAAAGTAGATAGATAGAGATTATTGTTATTATTATTATTATTATTATTATTATTATTATTATTATTATTATTATTATTATTATTATTATTATTATTATTGAAATTAGTTATGTATTGTTCAATGTTACTACTATTTTTGCAATTTAATATGTTCCCGTCTCCTCCTACACACTGAGCTGTATCTAATTTACCTGCTTCACTCCTTGTCCACTTCGAAAACAAAGCTTTCTACATGTGTTTGTGTGGTCAAGCACATGATCTTTGTTGAGTTGCTAATTTTCCTTTTCTCCTGTTTTTAATATATATATATATATATATATATATATATATATATATATATATATATATATATATATATATATATATATATATATATATATATATATATATAAAATCTAGAATCTGCCATCCATGCTCTTAACAATTACAACCATTAGAGGTTGAAATCAGTTTTCTGTTGTTTATAACCACCTGAAGTTGTCTTTATGACATATTATCTTGATTTTCGTAACTACACCTAAGTGCCATCAAGATGAACTTGGAGAGAATAAGAGGAAAATTAAATAATTCCCTTTAAGTTTCTGCTCTTTAAATGTCTGAAGGAGCCTTCAGACCACTATCGTAATATAGTTGAAAGCTGGGAATAGTTCCAAGTTCTGAAAAAAAGATCTTTGGAGTTTTTAACTTGAATTATAACCAATATATTCTTCTTGGATCATACCACTAACTTTTATCATTTAAAGCTGTCGACATGAATAATACGATGGGAGATATACAGTAATGTGTGAATATGATTATATAGTAGATGACAATTAAAGATAATTTGATCCCAAAGGTCTTGAACATATCTTTGCATTCAAACATCACTGTTTATGAAGTTGACTTAATTGGGCTAATCAGTAGTTTTAGATGTTACAACTTTTTATTCAGATCTAGCAGTAATTGAGGTTTTAAACTTGAGAGAGAGAGAGAGAGAGAGAGAGAGAGAGAGAGAGAGAGAGAGAGAGAGAGAGAGAGAGAGAGAGAGAGAGAGAGAGAGACGAATTCAATACGAAACCAAATAATTTTCACACCTCTTATTCAAACTACTTAAAGTGATTCAACTAATGTTGTTGTTGGTTATGGTTGTTTATTACGAAACCAGTAAAGGAAAACCTTTTCTGGTCCCATGAACTAGTAAATTATGTCGTCAGTTTTAATACCTTTAAGGAAAACTACTCTGTCCTACATGTGTATTGAAATACAATATACAAATCAGCATGCTTCGAATTTTTTTTTATATATATTTTTTATTAATCTCGTCCAGTTTTTAGTTGTTGCAGAGAGTATGATGTTTTATTATTATTATTATTATTATTATTATTATTATTATTATTATTATTATTATTATTATTATTATTATTATTATTATTATTATTATTTAAGGCTTGTTGAAGTGGTGGCAAAGGAAAAGCAGAAATCCATGTTGTTTTTAAAGCATGGTTATATTTCTGAATTTCTTATTCTTCTTTCAGTTTGCCTAGCTTTGCTTGCAGGAGACTGTCTCAAAGTAGGGTAGACTTGGTAAAGTACAGTGCCTCGAAGTTGAGGATGAAATTAGAAATCGGTAATAAGAGATCAGTCCCAGGATAGGTATTTGCTGTACCTCAATTTCAGGTGAAGGACCTACGTTCAACCTCACTCCAAAATTAGGCACCTTGAAAGGAATTCCTAGGGTAATTTATTTTTCGGTTACGTTAGGTTAGCTTAATTACTTAATCTAACATAACCTAGTGCGTGCAAGAGATAGGAATGAGTGGAGGGAGATTGTGCATTTATGACACGGCCCAAAGGGATTTCTGGCACCTCCTAACTCAGTGAACTGTGATGGACGGGTGTGAGCGGAGTTGCCATGTGATGAAACGGTGGAGGTAAACCGGCTGCGCCTGTCAGGCTTCATTGTAGACTATCCTTGCCCGTCTACCTTGTGGTTGACCCAAGCAGGGTGGGAGGGGGAGACGTGGCAACCCTTTATCCCCAAGGAGCTGAGAGGAGTGGTTGAGGTATGTGTGGATCGTGGTTTCTTGGCTCGGCCATCCTCTTACAAGGGGAGAATGAGGCATTTGTATATGTATGTATGAATGTAACATGACCTAACCGAACCTGCTCCTTGCCCAATTCCCATATTAAATACCTACAGTAAAATGACATTAGGTTCTTATACTGGAATTGTTCCGAAATAAGGTTGAATGTAAAAAAAAAAAAAAAAAAAAAGTAAATTTGAATGTGAAAGTTTTATAAAAGAAAAAGTGTAAAGAAAAGTGGGCTCTTGTGAGTTTTTTATATTTTACTAAGTTTTAGAGTAAATATGTAGTAGTAGTAGTAGTAGTAGTAGTAGTAGTAGTAGTAGTAGTAGTAGTAGTATGTATCTTATACTCCTGCCAGGATCAATCATGGGTGCAAATATAAGTGATGACGATTAATACTGAATTTATTTGGGAAGGTACAGAGTTCATCGAGGCCACAATGCCCCCTTTTCATTTGACGTTATTCTTATAGTGAGGCTGTGCCTCTGCTAACTACTTAACACTGTACATAAACCTTTCACGCCTTGCATCGTTACCAGATACAAATAAGGAGGTGAGAGGGCTTACGGCACATGCCTAATCCAATTAAATTTAAAAGTTCAAAAAGACCGTCAATTGGGTTAACGTCCCCTAACATATGGTGTGGGGGGGGGTACTACGAATTTTTTTTAGTGAGGATTGTTTTTACCTAGCATGTCAAACGACAGAAGAAGAGAGAAGTGAGATCTACGCCATGAGGCCCTTGTGTATAAAAATGCTGTCAAAAACACTAGGCGTGATTCATACGTCACTCTAGTAGTAGTAGTAGTAGTAGTAGTAGTGAATTTGTATTGATAATTACAAATAATATACAAGTCTAAAATATTGCATGCAACATTGTCAATACTTCAGTAATTTATGGTGAAACTTGTCTTTATTGTTAAGCGACAGAATAGTATCAGTCACTCAAACTGTGAAGTGTTGCGGTATTTCAATTGCGTGGCAAACCCCATTTGTGTAACGTTCTCTAGTTCTAGATATCCTGAATGTACGACTTCTCACTTTGAGTTATCCTCTATTCTACGAAGACAGTCTTTTTTTTCAAGTACTTTATTACTTGAAATTTTAAATGCTGATGGTATGTGCTCAAGTAAAGCTCATTGATGTATACGAATCGAATTCTTTAACGACAGTAACAACTACTACAAAAAGTCTAATGTGGAGACTTGCAAAAGACTAATGACTTTTGTCTTTTTAAATGTAATGTACATTGATATATCCGAACCGATTCTTTTGCAACAACAGCAATAGCAACATCAATAATAATAATAATGATAATAATAATAATAATAATAATAATAATAATAATAATAATAATAATAATAATAATAATAATAATAATAATCTCGTGTAAAATAATTTTAGGCCTATTCGATTTTGACCCATTTACAGTGCGGTCTAGCCTTAACAGATACCATTTTGCGTATGTCCAGATTGAAAATAGTGATTTCCTGTTATATCAAAGCTTTGCAGTCTGATCGATAGTTTGCAAAGAATAAGTTGCGGGATGAATAGTGCACATAGTGCGAACTCAGCGCGATGACTTTAAGCAAATGTATTTCTCATCATTTTAAAATAAGTTTCGTCTATGCTTTGTGACTGTAGCTGCTAAAGGCATATTGGTTATGCAACCTCAGCCAGATATCAACCTCGATAACTGCGTAGACGTGAAAAGGTAAGAAGTATACAGTGTTTAACGCACGTACAAACGCTATCAAAACCACCAGAACCCCGTTAATTCTAACGGAAATGTGGTTTTCAATGCAATTTGCTTCTTTCCATTATGAAAATAATGTGTATGTATATCTTTACGTTTCAAAGAGTTATTTAAAAATGCGTGTATTTGTTAAGTAATGTTACTTTGATCTTAAACTCATCTTATCAGTAAGTGTCTTTGTAAACTACCACCAATAGATGAGGTGTGGAACCAACTGTGTAAGTGTGAGATGGCTGGCATATATCCAGATGCTCGGTGGTGAATGACATAGCACCAATATTATCGTGCACGAATATAACATATAGAAGAGTAATAGAAAGGAAGGCTACATATGTGCCGTAACCATATCGGGATACTATTTATCTTGAACGACCAATCATAACATTTTATCCTTTTATCTCTGTGCAACATGGCGCATTAATTCAATCTATATCTATTCTACGTAGGCACTCCTTGCGTAAAAGAATTAATAAAAATGCTGCCACGGATATCATTAATACTTCCACGGACCCGATATTCAGTAAGTTGCAAGCGAAATTTCTCTTGAGCTTCATGGCAGAATGGCAGTGATCTTCGCATGGACTATCTCTAGCAGTCAAATGTTGCTTTAATGTTCGAGCGCCAAATGTTTTGAAACTCGACGAAACTCTCTGAGACTCGAGAGAGAAACCTTGCATGCGAGAGAAAAAGAAAAATCATCAGTTCGCCACGCACACCTACTCACCAACTCCCCCAAATCATTTATAATCTTCTAGAAAATGCGAACACTTTCCTTTTGGTGTATTTTTCAATATCTATTACGTAATCTTCAATCAAATGTGGTACAAAACAGTAAAAAAATCTTGTTATAAATAGTAGAATAATCGCATACTACTGACGCTTAAATTATACTCTGTAAAATTCTTCTCTGTCTGGGAACATGTACAACCTTATATCTCCTAACCCCCATCCTCTCCATCATTGCCTCCCACCCCCCACCCCCTCTCTCTCTCCTCTCTAGAGAGTGGGAGCCACCCAGTGATATTCACCCTTTAAAGCTGACCTTCTCTTCGATATTACATACAACAGGCGTTCTTGTTGGCTGGGACAGAAAAAGAGAGCCAAGCCCTAGCATAATCTTATCAGGTTTCAGGTACTTGCTCTAGCAATTCTCTTTTGGGACCCTTCAGCTTTATTACTCGATTGTTTCTTCATCTTGATAGGAATTATTTTGGTTTTGCAGAAAATTGTTGTAGGCTATGGTCACTTAGACACAGAAGATCCAGTGCACTGGACAGATTTTGCCTTTAATCATAATAGTACTAAGCCGCTTTACTATATAGGCAGCAAAGTGAATAATCAAGGCAAGTATATAGGAAAAACAGTCCAGTCACGATTCTCAGCAGAACTGTTTAAACTGATGTTTAAATTTCAATCCCTAAATCATCCTATTTTGCTATTTCTGCCTCCTTCAAACTTCTGAAGTAAATTGGCACCTGCATTGTCTCTGCGGACTTTTAATAAGTTCATATTGCAATGGTAACGCCATGTACATTAAGAGATAGAGGAGCACAAACTACTAGATGCAAGGTGTACATATTCTTCCATGACAATAAGATGGATGGTCCATTTGAAAGAAATATAGAATTTTCAACTGTGACTAGTGAGCATAAAGTTGGCTTAACGTTTCACCCTCTGAATTATTCCCAGAATATGCACCTTGTATGATTTAGATGCAGATATTAAGTTTTCAGTTATGTTATTCTTATAAGTTTTCATTTGGGTGCTGTATCTATCAGTATTTGAAGCATTGTTGACCAAATGATCCTCCATTGGAGGTGGAAATTGAATTGTTCATTATAACTCCAGTATTAAAAACCTGCAAGGTACAGAACCTGAAAGATAAACAAAAGAAGTGAGCAAGTAAACTACTAAATGAAATAAAGCATTTTATACAGTCGATCCTCATATTTTGGACCACCATGCAAGAGAATTATCTTCTGGAGATCAGAATTATGGAGATTAAAACATTATTTCGCCGCTCACATACACAGAGCAATATTGAATCATTAACTTTTCTTTCTCATTTAATAATGTGTAGCTATTGTGGCTGAGAGTTAAATACGACTTGAAAACTTTGCCATTGCGATGGTTGAGGACCGTATATAGTGGTAAAAAACTTTTCTAAGAAATTTAATGCTCTTTAACACAAACCAACAGATGTCCCCTATATACTGTAAAATAACCTTATAATAATAATAAAAAAAATTGAACGGTAGTTAAAAAAGGAATTAAGCACACGATCTAAAGGCTCCACAAGTATCCAACCAGTAACAAACTTTCATTTTTATTCGTGCAAAAATCTTCGTTCCCTTCAACTCCGTGGCAGTTCCTATCAAATCAGAAAATAGAGATTGGGAAAATGAAAGCCTGATAATAAACTAGTCGGAGGAAGGGAATTGGTTGGGGAGCATTAAGAGGGATTGTAAAGCTGATGGATTGCTTTTCCCAGTACAATGTACACTATTGGTTTCGTGTTTGGAAACGTTCGGAAAATTTTATATTCATTTTACTATTAATTTATTCTCTTGTGTTTTTGAGATGCTTGTTATTACAACAGGATATGTTTGAAGATGTTATGGAATGCTATTGAAATACATTTTAATTATATTCAATTTTGTCGTTTGTTTTACTTCGTAATTTATGGAAGGAGTTTCCCCTTTTGTAGAAAGAGGAGCAACTGAATTAATGATTGAAATTACGGGAAACCTCTTGCTTTATTTTCTGACTTCCTTTTTCTCTCTCGTGTATATAAAGCCTTTGCTGACTCTTCATATTTTAACATCACTTTTGTTATAGATAATAATGGGGTTCACGGACATTTGAGGAGAGTAGTTTTAATATATTTACGGAAATTTTTGATGAAAAGTACAAGTATGAAGCCTTTATTATGGATTTTTTAACGTAAACTGCAGACTTTTAAAACCACTTTTAAATGTCATCCTCGATAATAAGCAACCTGAAATTTTGATACAAGGGGATGCCTGATGATATTTGTATTTCGAGAAACTAGGCTGAAGTGAGCCTCTTGATTGCAATACACATTTGTTGTCTGGATGAATTTAAAAGTTGAATGCACTCAATGACTGTCTATGGAATTGTCCAAGTACATGCTCATACTCAAGATTGGGAAGACTGGGAGCGTCTCTCTGATTAGTATTTCTGCAGCAACTCTTCCCTTCTTCACTTACGATTATGAATGTTTGGGATTTGAACAGTCATCAGCTCTTTCCCATACCTTCCCTCTGTTTATATGTATTGTATATTATTTTCTTAACTCTCACTCTGCCTTTGGCATAGGGGAATGTTTAATTCACTCATATAATTGGATTAGTTTTTATTTATTCGATATATATTGAGACATTTTCTGATTTTGAAGATAACAATTTGAAAGCAGTGGTTGCCAATATTTCGAATTTGAATCATTCTTAATATTTTACCGTCTATTGTCGGGATAAGTGGGAGGTAAAATATTTGGAAGTATTCAAACGCGTGATAATGGCATTATAATGTCTTATCACTTAACCTCCGTACATAATGAAGCAGAGAATTACTTGATATGTTTGTGCTGAATACTGGTTGATGGCCAGAGGGGTAAAACTACACGGTGAAATGTATTGTTGCATCAACAGAAGTTCCAGTTCTCTTTGTTTTATGACCTTTGTGGCTGTCCCATGTTAGAATCCCGACAGTAGAAGGTAGAATATTTGGAATAATAAGAATAATTATAATGACAATAATAATAATTATAATGACAATAATAATAATTATAATAATACTAATAATAATAATAATTTTTATTATTATTATTATTATTATTATTATTATTATTATTATTATTATTATTATTAATAATAATAATAATAATAATAATAATAATAATAATAATAATAATAATAATAATAATAATAATAATAATAATAATAATAATCTTCAAGGGGGGTACAGACGATCATTATTACTGTCAGTAAAAATACTGACACTATTCTATTGGTGTGAAATACTACGTCCATATGATGGGCACACCGACAGTAATAATGACAGTACAGGAAACACTCTCAGTAATATTGATTGTCTGTTTAGCTCTTTAAATTTTAGCCAAGCAGATTAAAGTGTACCGCAATGCTGATAATGGACTACCAGATTCATTCAGATACAGGACAAAAGACTTAAATATGTAAAACAAAAAAATCATCATATATACCTATTAACTTTCTAACACATTAAAATATGCATGAGTTTTATTTGATGTTTCCCTTTGGGTATTATCTTAGAACTGTATGGAAACAAATATTCTAAAGGGAAGATTGCAGAAGGCAGATAACGCTATTGTGAAGCTTGGAACAATGATCCTCTTTTCTGTTTACATTCCCAGGAAATATTTCTTATCTAACTACTGTTGGATAGTCATTTACATTTTTGAAGCGATATTTACCAAAGTAGACTGCATTTTCAGGGAGAAGTTTTAAAGGTTTCTTGTATCCTTTATGTCTTCTTTGGTACAATTCCTTAATACCTTATGTTCATTAATGAAATTGTTTTAGTCCTCTATCCGTGAATCCTTGCCATAGGTAGCAATATGACTCATATTTACACATATGATAATTGATTTAGAAGGGTGCCAATAACCCCTTGCACAGTCTTAAGTCATAGTTTTATACTTAGTCATTATATAAATGCTATTTTTTTTTTTTTTTATGATTATGACACAAGGATAGGCAAAAAAATGAATAAATCTACCCTCATCGGGCCTTGGCACGAATAAAACATAGAGAGAAACAGAGATGGGGAGTATTGTGACTTGTCAGATGTGAAAGGATACTAAAACATGTGTAACGAATATCCAAGAATATTCGGTGTTGATGTAGGCACAGAAAGAGAACCGTAACTTAAGGAAGGCTTAACATCGAACTGACTTGTACAGTCTTATTTAAGTCCACAAGACCCTTCACCTGTAGTATTGCAACTGGCGGTTGTGCCATGGGCCAACCTTCTATACGGTTTAGCGTTAATCAGAGGAAACAGGTAATTACTTACAATCATTCTTTGGCTGCTCAAAGATTGTGGGACTTAGCTCCTACCAGGAGGGTTCTAGTTCAACTCCCCCATATGGCTCATCTCTTTGCCAAACCTCTAAAGGGTTACAAAGATGTTTCCGGTCTGTAATATGGGCCTGCGTCTTCACGAGCTCGGGTATTGATATGCAAATTGTGATGCTATTGTTATCTTGCATTTCTAAATATTTTATTCTTGTAGAAAAAAATGCCAGTTGTTCAGTACTGAGTTATACCGTCTTAAAGAATCTTAATCTTTACTATCTTCTCTTTTTTTTCCTTTTCCTCACCAAGTTTCTTCCCCTGCTGGAGCCACCATTTGACTTACTTTTTCTAGATGGAATTGTTGTTTTGCTCGTAATAATAATAATAGTAATAATAATAATAATAATAATAATAATAATAATAATAATAATAATAATAATAATAATAATAATTTTTCTGGTTTCACGTCACGGACTCCCTTTTCTACCAAGGGCTAGGACAGTTGCCTTCTTGCGAAGGACTTGTTTTGGCAGATGTAATCGTTACCCTGAGTGCATGCCCTTGCTAACCTCAGACCGTGGCGGGGCGCGAACCCTCGACCTGATGCCTCAAAGTCGCGGACGCTACCGCTTAAGCCACGGTGACTACAATAATAATAATAATAATAATAATAATAATAATAATAATAATAATAATAACAACAATAATAATGATAATAATATCATCTCCCTTTCCTTGACGGGAATCGAGCCTGGGAACTCTAGTCTAGAGCACCAGAGTTTAGCACCCTGGACCACAGAGGCTGTATAAAAGGTAGACTGGATCATCTACTAACGACATACACACGGAGGGACGCCACTGCGACCATTAATCTCCGTTTTACCCCCTCCCCAACCCATCACTGGTCAGTGAATATATTTAATTCTCCTCCTCAGCACCCAACACGAGCTAGATGAAACAATTGCTCATTTTTAAATGTCTTCAGATAAACTCCCTCTCCTTATCAGAAAGAGAACCTAGGAACTCTAGTCTGGAGCACCACAGCTTAGTTCACTGGACCACAGAGCTTGCATAATAATAATAATAATAATAATAATAATAATAATAATAATAATAATAATAATAATAATAATAATAATAATAATAATAATAATAATAATAATAATAATAATGATTGCATCTAATAATATCTATATCATCCAGACCCAACTGTTTTAAGCAGTTAAATTTATTTCTTTTATTCTGCAGTCTTTATTTTTAAAATTGTTCTCTAATTTAAAGACAAAAGTGCTCCCCTTGACACTCCACAAACATGTCTTCATTGTCCTTTTCTTCCACTGCCTTCTTTTATTTTTACACATGAAAAGTATAGGAAAAGTCAGTATTCTATATCTGTAGTCACTTCACAATGGGGGATTCAAAAAGATTTTGTGCTTTCCAATACACTATGTCATTACACAGTGTTGTCACCACATAGTTGTGGTCGATTTTAGTTATGCTCTTTTTTTTTTCTCACAAGCGCATAGACATATCCCATTGTATATGTATTGTTAGAAGTGATTGTCTTAGCTACGGACGGCGATGTAGTCTCTTTGATGAAGGTCAATATGTCATGACTGTAACATGTCGTAACATCTACCTATGCATTTTGTGAAGTTGAACAATCAAGTCTACATTGAGAACTTAACTGGCAGCAGCATTTTCCAAATAAGAGACTTGAGTGTTTATGTGCTGTGCACTTCCAGAAATATTCTGTTTATGTCAGTCGCAATCTTCCACATATTTCCTCTAGCAAGTCCTGTGTCTCTTTTTCTTTGATCACCATTCTCCACATTAGGTATTGTCCATTTTCGCTTCCATATTTACATAGACAAGCGCCTAAAAAATCAGTTTGAGTCTCCACTTGTTGTTTGAAAGTACTGTATATTAAATAAGTGTAACAAAGAAAGTAATATAGCAATAGGCCACGTGGTTGGGAAAACTCAAGTGTGTAATTGATAATCACCATGTATTTTCTTGGCTGGAGGGTGTTTTGACAACTAGATATATTGTTATGCCTATAGGCTCTCTCATGTAGGCGCCAAGAGACGATAGAGGTCAAAGTTGTTACCCAATAGGCCTGCTTGATTATCACCACCCCAAAAGGGAGAAGAGTTCCTCCTGCTAGAAGCCTATTGGCAGGCCATCCGAGCCGCCACGCCCTACCGTCTTGGTAATACAAGACAGTAAGGGTTAGTTGTTCACAGAGGGTCAGTTAAAAGTTTGAACTTGCTTTGGGCAGAACTAAGCTCTCTTGAGAAGTTTCCCCTAAGGGGCAGGGAACCGTGACTTGTAGACGGGGAGTTTGAGGTGTAAAATAAGCTTAGTTCTAATAAATACTGTTAAATGAATGATGCATATCTGTCATCATCCCACCACTGCCACCACTGACGTATAGAACTTCACTCTATATGATAAAGCTGAATAACACCTGGATGACATTAATGTTGTATTATTGTTCTTAATTTATTACTGGTAGCGTGAGAGCCGCCACACCATACCGTCTTGGTAATACTGTTAAATGAACGATGCATATCTGTTATCATCTCCCAAGCTACCAGTAACAAATTAAGAACAATAATACAACATTAATGTCATCCAGGTGTTATTCAGCTGTATCGTAAGAGTGAAGTTCTATACATCACATTATTATTATTATTATTATTATTATTATTATTATTATTATTATTATTATTATTATTATTATTATTATTATTATTATTATTGTTATTATTATTATTATTATTATTATTATTATTATTATTATTATTATTATTATTATTATTATTATTATTATTATTATCATCGTTGTTGTTGTTGTTGTTGTTGTCTTTCCTTTTTCATGGTATATGCATCCTTCAGTTACCTTCCCACAACCGCTCGTCCTATATTCATGTTTGGGAAAATTCTAAGAAAAATATGGTTCTTTGTTTCCTAGATGTCTTTTTCTTCCTTTACACCATAACCAACATCCATATTTTTTTTTTTCACAATAGAAGATGTCTTTTGCACTCATAACCCCTTCGGTCGTGGTCTCAGCACAATATTTTTCCCATTGGGTGAATTGTCTTCTTGGCCACCAAATTCTTAAAAACCGTTAAAACTTAGTTTTTTCTACACTATTTACATTATTTTTATATCCACTGGAGAGAGGAGAGAGAGAGAGAGAGAGAGAGAGAGAGAGAGAGAGAGAGAGAGAGAGAGGAGAGAGAGAGAGAGAGAGAGAGGAGAGAGAGAGTCAACTAAATATCTGGACTTGCATTAATCCAATAAAACAGTTTCGCAATGAATTGGCACAGCAAGTGGAAAACTCCCATTATTCATTAGTCTAAGCTATGTCCAGTTTGTAAATACTAATGATGCATATATTTAATCACGAGCAGTCAGATATAATAGTATCCGTGTGTATATATAAATTGGTCCTCAACACTCTGTACAAGTGAGCTCTTGCGTTTTTCACTTACATAAATTATCTTTTCTGGTCTACATACTATTGCATGTGCATACTGTATAAACTTGTATATAGACCATTGTTTTACATGTACTCTGTGAACCAATAGAAAATTATTGTGGAACAAGTGAGTGGTATCTTATAAGTTGATATCCTAAAACAATAATGCTTAACATCTCAATACGTCTCACATTTTACAAAGGTTATCAGTCCCCCTTTTAGGGAGATGGATGAGTAGAAGTACAGATTTATTCACCAGAAAGCTCTCTCATCAAAACCATGCAGCCAATCTTCTTTATTTCCATCTCGTGTCTCAACAACAACGCACATTTGTATAACAAATTACTAGCATTCTGATTAGGAATTTCCTACCAGAGCCCCGTCGTATGCCTTGACTTTTCGTGGGAGTTTAATACATAGTTATTTTATAGGGGTATAGTCTGATAACATGGAAACATTTTTTAAAAATTAACTTCTATTAGCTAACATGGTAAATTAATGGGAGTCTGTGCAGGAGAGTAGCTTAATTGTAAATATTTATTTAAGTTCATGAATGTAGTTGGTATTTCTAGAGAAGTTTAGAAATTGCATACTTCCTGCGATTCCTTTGAAGTTATGGTGCTCTGTCATACATATCCCTTTCGTTCTAGCCTTTAGCCCACTGAATGTAATGTAGCAAAATATTGCGAAGTGAGACTTGGGATACCATGTACGTGTTAATATTTATCCTTTTTGGTCTAATAAATTAATGTGATATTAACATTTATCTATATTAAGCCACTGCTTTTATGCAGAAAACTCCACAGAAATAAACGATCATGTTCAGTGTCATTATAAATGAGTTGTTTAGAAATCTTACATCATTACCATACCGGTTCCTATTGCCAAAATTGTGAACTTAGGCTTTGAATAAGTAATTCATACTTGTAACCATTCACTCACAAAAATTCCCAACATTTATAGATAAATATGCTTTTAAAGATGTTACATCAGTTGTATGGAGAGTTATTCAGTCCTTCTTCCCATATCAGAAGTCTATAATAGATTATCGTTACGGCCTTCAGAAGTTAACATAATATTACACTTGTAGACGGCAACAACAT
The DNA here is from genome assembly GCA_037179515.1 of Halocaridina rubra. Taxonomy (NCBI): domain Eukaryota; kingdom Metazoa; phylum Arthropoda; class Malacostraca; order Decapoda; family Atyidae; genus Halocaridina; species Halocaridina rubra. Next base: position 62,886 of record JAXCGZ010018890.1, read on the forward strand.
ACAGTCAAGCTATGTCTTTTTCATTACCTTACGATGTTCATTAGATAAGTAATTTAAATGTTATTCTGAAAGAAATCATCCTTAGAAGTATTTGAATCCTTTTCAGCATTAAAAGTCGATCTTATATAAAGAACAATTACCATCTGCACAATTGAGCATCCAAATGCTGCTGGGACTGTTTTTTTATTTTTTTTTTATTTGTCATAATCAAGGATGAGAACATGGATTTAGTATTTTTAACATATGAAATCAACTTTCCAGCAGCACCCTTGGCTAACCTTCACATTTAATCTCGTCTTGATACTTACTGTTTTGTTGCATTATAATTCATGAGCAGGACTTCGAACCCACTGCAACTTACATACTTAGGATGGGATGGAATAGGAGGGGGAAAAAGGAGAGGGATTAGGGATATAAGGGAACTGGAGGGAAAAGCACGAATATTAAATAAAGTAAGAGACAAACAGAGAGGGGCAAACCTTCGTGCTAACTTCCACTGCAACAATGACCTATCATCGGATATTTGTAGCCCAAACTCTAAAGCCTTATCTCCATTTTAAATGTGTTATGGAAGCTTAAGAAACATGTATTTCTTATGCTAAACAAATTGTACTGCATGAAAAATCCAAACGAATTTTCACTGGACATGAAAAAAAAAATAATAATTTTAATCTCGGCGCAGGTACATAACACTAACAAAAACTGTTGTTCTCGCCTTAACTATGAAGCTTTAGAATTAGTGTGACGAAGCTCACCGTGTGTGCTTCTTGTTCCTAATGATCCTATAATAAGACAACCAATTTCCTGCATGTGTGAGTGTATTTCAGCGGCAAGAATAATTTCGTGTGCAGATTTCTATTTTCATTTTGCTTACAACAGATGAAACTGTAATAATAATATGGAATGACGTTGCTTTATATATCCTCAGGTTTAATGAAAGCAATAAGCTTGATTTGCCGACATTTTAACATTTTAGCTGAATGGGTTTTTTTTTATTGAAAAGGGATACACTATTAATTCATATGTGATAATACGACATGCCTTTGTTATATTTGAGCATGTTTCTTCTAATTCACATGTCTTTAATATAAGGATAATTGAAAAATTAGGTTTAAATAAAATTCGAAGTAACTAACATTTACGAAAGGTCTCTATTAGGTAGAATCAGATCAAGTATAGTAAATTAATGCACTCAGACCTGTGTGTCGACTGATGTAAACTGAGCTACTGGGTCGACTGCAAAAATGTATATCTTATAACCTTGATTCCTACAGGAACGGGAGTGGTTATACATGGCTTAATTCCTTAACTCTGGTGTTAGCGAGGAGGGAGTCCTGGAATTTCAGTGTGGTTAGCAGACTGACATCGCATTTGATATCAACATAACAAATAGCTGTCAGCATTCCATTAGGGTAAAAATGTAGTGATGCGACAGTATATTTGTCTGTTGTTTCTTAATTATGCGTATTATTCTTTAAGAATCATTTTTAATATAGTATTCTTGTTAATTATTCGCAATTGCAGTTTATTTATTTTTTTTCCTTTTTACGAGTTTTGAATAAAAGTTATTAGCACTGAGTATGAGAGAGAAAAATAGAGAGTTGATAGCGTTGACAGTTAAGCACTTCTAACTGAGTCCTCTATCCCTTTATTTATTGAGTTTGATAAAGATAGCTAGTATAATCAGGAAAAGAGGGAAAAATGTGAGGTGCATCAGCTTTAATGAGGGTAACCTACACAACGTCACCAATGCCTATGTAAATTTCAGGCGACCTAAAATAGTCTCTAAGCTTTCCCGATCATGCTGTCATCAACACTTGCTCAGCATTAGGTTATCATGACAGTGTACTGTCTCTGAACACCCAGTAACTAATATTACTTTTGCAATGAATATTAATTTTCAATAAAGCGCCTTGCCACATGGGTTATTTATGTATTTTGCTGATTTTTTTTTTATATTTTTGTGTTTTTCCAAAACAAAATATAAAGTTTTATACTACACCAATATATTCATTATAATATATGAGAAAAATGGGGAAAAATATAAAGTATATATTGTAACTGAAAAGGAAAAAGAAATGCTGTTTAGCTGAGTGAAAAAATCTATGTCAACATAAAAGGAATCACACACTGAAAATATGGAACAATAGACTATAATTCTCATTATGCCACATCCGTCATTTGTCCACCTTCCTCCCCTCAGATTTTTCTTTTCTTTATAATAACTTTTGTGTTTTTTCTTTACACAGAAAATCCTTCTCCTTTCCTTCCTTTTGTCATTTCCTACACAGTCTTGTTCACTCTTTTTAAATGAGACACTTTAGAGCGTACACATTAGTTAAACACATGGATGTGGGCTTATTGTTTTGAATATATGTATGGTTTTGTATATATGTACGGCAATTTTGCATCTACCATGCCTCAGAACCATTTTTCTATTTCTTTATGTCGTCTTTTCCCTCGTTCTTTCTTTTTCTAGTTCATTACTTCCCTCGTATTCCCTTCCCACTCTCATTCACAGTGAAAATGATGAAAAGAGGCTGGAAAACAGAATACAACAATCTTGAATGCCTGTTGCCATGACAACGCCCGAAAGAGTTTATAATCAAGCAAAAACTTGATTCACTATGATCACTTTTGCTGATGCGAGCTTTCATTGGCTAGAGTTTGATTAGGTTTTGACATTAACTCGATGTCGGCAATTGTAGATGACTATAAAACTAACAATGCCAATTCTATTTTAATGATTTCGCACATTAATTATGCTGAACGTTTCAGGCTCCGTTTTAAAAAGCTGGAATTTGATTAGGATGGAAATTTAGCAGCTGGATGTCAGCAAAAGTATTGATGATAATAAGATTAACGACAATACTTCAGTTCCAATATCCATTTGCAAGTTACTTATGATGAGCAGTCCAGACACAAGTTTCCATAGGCTGTAAATTGGTACGGTATGGCAGTTAGCAACTGAATATAAGAAGAATGATAACTATTTCATTTTCATGTCCATTTTGAAGTAAGTTATGTTGAGCATTCCAGGCTCACTTTCCAAAAGCTGAAATATAATATATTATCCGATTCCGCCCGAAAGTTGGATATCTAACATTACGTATATATCCTTCATCCACTGTCTTTTGATATGTGTGCGTGTGCATCGTAAAACAAAACAAACAGAGCTATGACTAAAGGATATGTTGGAACCTAGTAGAATAACAATAAGAAATCCTGTGTAGTAAAAAAAAAAATATATATATATATATATATATATATATATATATATATATATATATATATATATATATATATATATATATATATATATATATATATATATATCACAAAGAAGGTATAAAACGCTGAACATACAAATTTATGGAATGTTTTTAAGAAAGTATGTATTATGAAATCTACACACACAACACTCTTTTTGCGCATTGTCCAATTTCTATGATTCATTCGTCTTTCCCCTGCCCATTTCTAATATATCTTTACATTTTGCTTTCAGTGTTTTTTCTCTCACACAATTCCCTTCCCCTTTCTTTCCCTATCTAATAACATACAGTCATGTTTGTCTCTCCCTTTCCATTCTTCAAATGAGAGAATATTGAGCCTGAACATGAGTGGAGCAGATTTGAATGTCAACAGATTGAAGAATATAAAGGTTGTCCACCGTCTCCCTTGTGCTTATAGGTTTGCGTATGCGTATGCTTCCGTGCATACTATTTTGAATTTATCTTACTTCATAGCTATTTCAGGGACCTAGTATCGATCACAGGAACTGACAATCTGAGAGTAGAGTTCTTACGATATTTGTCCTGAAGTACTGTAAGTGCTTTGGTGTCGTGTAGATAGATGGAGAGTACTTTTTTTTCCATTACTAATTAATTATATCTTGTGACCCCCTAAACTTAGCAACGTTGAACAAATGAGATGTCATCTAGGCTTTTATTAGCGTAAAAACTCTATAAACATAAGTGTTTACATTATGGGGGCATCTTTTACATACTATACAATACATATTATCCGCATGTGTATACAACCTCTCCATTTCTCTAGAATTCAAATTGGTACAGAAATTAATGCACTGCCACCTAGATAGCTTAGTTCCTTCTCTGAAGCTCAGTAAGATCAACTCAGTAGCCCAGCTGAATAGACCAGCTCAGTTAAGCAGTCCAGTAGACAATCTACATGGAGCCTTTGGACAGTTTTATTCTAAGATTTGTCTGTTTCTCCTTAACAAACCTATTATATATCTTCAACAAGAGAGAGTTTTATTCAAGCCACACTAACATAAAGAAAATATAATAAAATTCCCTTCCTTTACATACAAACAAATACTACTGCATCACTGGGATGGAAGACTGGCGATCTGGAATGTGCACGGACTAACTGTCCGTGTGCTAATTCTCAAATATATTATTCTGAGCCTCCGTAAATCGTTTGGGATTAAAGAGTACTGATTCAGAGGGTGGATTTGCATTAGGTAATCCCTCATCCAAAACAGAAAGAAAATATATATTTTCTTTGTCATTATTGTATTGCTTCTTGAATCTTTCATCTCTCAAGACTTTCAAAAGGTGTTTCTTTCTGTCATTTAGTCATACTGTCATCCCTCATCAAAAATCTTTGATTCACCTTCAACAGGTGTTGCTCTGTCTCTTCTATTATAGTATTTTAAGTAGTCTTTTCTTTCGTCTTTCCTTTCCTTTCCTAGTTCGTTATATCCCTCTTGTTCCCTTCCAACTCTCATTCAAAATGGAAACGCTGAAAAGAGGCAGGGAAATTGGATACAGCAGTCTTGAGTGTCTGTTGCCATGTCAACGTCTGAAAACGTAGACAATCACGCAAAACTTTTGGTTGTTAGGATGAGTTTTGCTGGAGTGAGTTTGATAAGCTCGTATATGATTAAGCACTAAGTGCCTCTATGTTGCCAACTTATTGACGAATATGAATCTAATGATAACAAATAATCTCATAAATTAATTTTGTTGCACATTCTGCCATGTTTGATATGTTGATACTTGTTTAGGATTGACTTTTAGCAAATATTATCTTTTCTCTTTCACTACATTCCAAATATTCCTCAGACTAGCCTTATACTCACAGTCTTTCTCTTTATTATTCAGATCACACTCTTAGCAACTCCCTTTCTCATTCTCCACTTTTCTCTCACTCTCACTCTACTTTCCACTAAATAATGATCAGATATTCTACTACTAGCACCTCTCAGTACAGACACATCCAATACTCTTCCAATCACGCTCCTCCCCACCACAATATAATCCATTCGTAATAGGAACGGGCACGAGTGGATATTACCCATGTTTAGGTATTCATTAGCAGAAGAGGAACCAAAGAACCTGATAATGAAAGAGAATTGTATCCAAAAATAGCATATTATGAGATTGTAAAGACATTGCACGCTTCCTTAGCAAGCTTAAGGGTGCCTTTCAGACTTGTTAATAAAGAAATATTTTAGAAGTAATTACTTGACTTCTGTGAAGCCTTAATATGAATATCGAGTACCCTTCTCTAATCTGGAATTGTATAAAACATATGCACATAGTGGAGAAACTTCGCACATGCTGTCAAGTTGGTGACACAAAATAAATGTCAGGAGAAAGGATCTGTAGTGGTTTTCATATTACTCTTCTGTTTCATAGATTTATTTGGGAGCAGTCCAGTTTTTATGAACAGCTCCTAGAACTACAGTTTACTGTTTGAAGTTTTGTAAAGATACTTTTTACTGGATGTAAGTTTTTTAAATAGTTGATAATTGGAATTCAGTGAACGAAGAGGTGGCAGTCGCTAAATGCATAGGTAATATAATAGACATATGTGAAAAGTGTCAGTTACTTAATAACAGATAACTACGATGGGATGGGGAGGCATAAGTATAAGGCTCGTTTTAGGATGTATTGAATAAGCACACACACACACACACACACACACACACACACACACACACACACACACACACACACACACACACACACACACCGCGCGTTCAGTGACACACGGAATTGCTCCTCTTAAATTTTTAACTGTTTCGAGTGACTAAGTGCTTAGTGGAAAACTTTACCATAATTTCCATAAATCTGAAATCCTGCAGAGTATTGTGAGTACAAAAACTTGTATCTGTTGTAAGACGAGACTGTTCATATTAAAGGAAAAAAAATGGAGAACTTTTTCGTGAGGAGAGAGAGAAGCTGCCGTCCAGTTCTGCCTTGAGGGAAATCTAGAAGAGTTGCCAGAGGTGGAGCCATATCATCACATTACCTAATTTTTTGTGTAAACTGGGGAAAGCTCTTAAGCCGTTTACCTGATCCTGTGGTTCTATATATTGTTAAAATCAGTATCCTTCCCATTTATATTAACTAGTTAGTTAGTTTGATACACGAAATAATTGAATAATAAAAGAAAAAAAAATTACCAAATACCCACCTGTCAACAGTACTGAGTTAAGTTGCCAAGTAGTACAGCAGTCTTATTTTCTTCATTTTTTTTTGCTTTTCTTTTAGCTTTCTCTTTTACTATTTTGTTATTTTGCATATATATTGAGTTAAATGTAAAGTCTAATCCCGTGATAACATATCTTGGCTAGCAAGTCAGTTTATCAGTTAGGAAGAATATATAACAGAAACAGGTGGGTGCCACCTCAAACACAAATTCGAATTTTCCTTCAGGTTTGACTTTTGTTTTTCTTTTTCTTTTTATACTTAAATTACCATGGTCAAGTTTTTAAGTTAAGATGTGTGTTACCAGAAAGGAGACAAACTGAGTCACTAAATAGCACTTATATGGAGATATAAAAATTCTGTGTGAAGCTAAATTAGAAGTTTTTCTCTTTTCTTTTTTTTCCTCTTTCTCGTCTTCTTTCTATATTCTGTGAGAGGGAGAACATAAAAATGTCGGGAGAAGGGGTAGTCATCAGGGGACTTAAACAGAGAATCAAGAAGTTAGAGGAAATGGTTATAAGCCTTGATGATAAAATTCGGAATATGGATGGAGAAATGAAAGAGAATGAAACACTCAGAGAACAAATAAGATCTTTGGAGGAGGCAAATAAAGCACAAGGGCAGGAGAGAAAGGAACTAGAAAAAAGAATAAAGAAGCTGGAAGGGGAAAAGAGTCAACTAGAATCTAGAATTTCTAAACAAGAAGATAAAAACAAACAGCTGAATGACAACCTAAAGGAATTAGATGTTAGTTCACTGCTCTCTTCTGAGAGAGACGAGATTGCTGCTTGGAATGTTCAGATTAAGGAAAACATTGAACAGTTCAGAAAAGAGTTCCAGGAGCTGAATATGGAAAATGATGCCATGAAAACGTCCTTTGCTGATGCACTAAAGGGGAATGTGGCAGTAAAAGAGGCTGTAAAGGTGGTGGCACTGGAAAACATACAAACAGTTGACTATAAAGAGACAGTAATCGAAAAAATGAAAGACGTTGTGATGGAAAGGGCAAACCCACTCATCAGACAGGCACTTGATAAGGAGAAGACAGTGGTAATCTCAGGCATAAGTGAATCCCAGGAGCCAACATGGCAGGGGAGACTTGAAGAAAATAAAGCTAGCGTTGTAGACCTGATAAGAAAGCTTGGAGTAGTATGTGGTCCTGAGGATATTGTAAACATACACCAACTAGGTAAATATTCGAGGGAAGGAAAGCCGAGACCAACAAAAGTAACCTTTGAGAGAGGGGAAACATGTAGGGAAATATTGTTGAGAAAAAAAAGTCTAAAAGACCTTCAAGAATGCAAAGAAGTGTTCATTAGACGATACAGAACACAGGAAGAGATGGGAAAGATCAAAAACTTGTTGCAAGAGGCAAGAAGGTTAAATGATGAAAGAAATGAAGAAGAGAAGAAAAATTTTCGTTACAGAATACTTCCAGACAAAGGGGAGATAAAGAAGATAATGACAGAAGATCAGGGGATGGGGCCTCATTAAGATTGTTATACACAAATGCTGATGGATTAGCTGGTAAGGCAGTAGAATTAAAAGACAGGATTCACAACAGTAAGGCAGATATAGTAGCAATTACAGAGACTAAGTTGAGTGAGGACATAAACAGTGTCACAGGTTTTCCTAAGGGCTTCAGAATACTAAGGGTTGAAAGATGTGAGAGGACTGGTGGAGGGATAGCACTGCTCATAAGTGAGAGGATTCAAGTTGAAGAAATAAACTTGGCTATAGAAAGTGAGTTCAGGGAATTTCTTGTTGCTCGTATAAATACTGGGTCAGAGAGCATTATAATAACTGTTGTATACAACCCACCAAGGAACCAAAATAGGCTTGAAATTTATGAGGAAAGTCATATAGGTACTATTGAAGTCATAAACTCAGTTGTTAACATGGCACGGGAGAAAAAATGTAGGATTTTGATTATGGGAGACTTTAATCATAAAGAGATAGATTGGATAAATCTTGACCCACACAGTGGTGAGGACTCATTTGGGGCAAGATTCCTAGATTGCGTACAAGGGAATTTCCTACACCAACATGTAATGGAGCCAACAAGAGCCAGGGGTGGGGATGAGCCATCACTACTTGATCTAGTGTTCACAGATAATGTGTTGGATATTGAAAATATTGAGTATGAACCACCAATTGGAAAGAGTGACCACTGTGTGTTGTTGATGGAGTATATCATTGAAGATATTCTTCCTGAGAGTAGAGGCACTGAGGACATGAGGAGGAACTATCCGAAAGGAGATTACATCAAAATGAATGAGCTTTTTGCAGTTATTGACTGGAGAACCTTATTTTACAACAAATCTGTACAAGAAATGTATGACATCTTTTGTGAGAAATATGGGAAGATAGTAGATTGCTGCATACCTGTCACCAAAGTAGGTGTAATTCATGCCAGAGAGAAATGGTTCGATAATGGGTGTAAAAGAGCTAAGGAGTGGAGAGACAAATGCTGGAAAAGGTATAGGAGGAGAAAAAACATAAATGCCTGGCAAACCTACAAAAGAGCAAGAAATGACTACCTAAGTAAAAGGAGAGAGGCAGAGAGAGATTATGAGAGGGACATCACCAGGAAGGCTAAAGAAAATCCCAAGCTTTTCCACAGCTTTATCAGAGGAAAACTGAAGGTAAAAGAACAGGTTTTAAGGCTAAAGAGAGCGGATGGAAGCATCACTGAGACGGACGAAGAGATCTGCAAAGAATTTAACAAGGAGTTTCAGTCAGTATTTACAGTAGAAAATACCCCACCCCCTCAGATTGCAGTGATAGAAGCTCAAGGGCCGGTATTAGAGAACATCAACCTTACAGCCACAGAGGTATGCAAAGCGCTGATGGATTTAGATGTTCATAAAGCTACAGGTCCTGATGACATATCCCCTCATGTGCTTAAAAAATGCGCAAACACAATATCAGTGGCACTAAGTATCATATTTAAGGAGTCACTGGAGTCGGGGGAGATTTCAAGATGCTGGAAACAAGCAAATGTGATACCTATCTTCAAAAAGGGAAGGAGGGATACGGCTCTGAACTATAGACCAGTTTCCTTGACCAGCATAGTTTGCAAAGCTATGGAGAAACTACTAAGGAAACATATCTCTCTTCACTTGGAATCCTTCAACTTTTTGTCAGTGAGGCAACATGGCTTCAGAGAAGGTAGATCAACAGTAACAAACTTATTAGAATTTTATGATGAGGTAAGCCAAATCTTACAGGAAAGAGAGGGCTGGGCAGATTGCATATTCCTAGACTTCCAGAAAGCGTTTGACACTGTTCCACATGGGAGACTTATTAGGAAGCTGCAATCAATGGCTAGAATAGGTGGAAATGTCTTGGAATGGATAAAAACTTACTTAGAAGGAAGGGAACAGAGGGTTAGAGTAAGACACTCAGTGTCTGAATGGAGAAGAGTTAGTAGTGGAGTTCCACAGGGTTCAGTTTTAGGGCCACTTTTGTTCCTTGTATATGTAAATGACCTACCAGAGTCTGTAAATTCATTCATGAATATGTTTGCAGATGATGCAAAGATTGTGAAGAAAGTAAAAAACGAGAACAATGGTAGAGAACTTCAGGAGGATCTAAATAATCTGCATGAGTGGTCAGAAAAGTGGCTAATGAAATTCAATACCTCAAAATGTAAGGTAATGAGAATGGGTACAAGTGCAAGAAGGCCCATGCTTGACTACTCGGTGGCTGGAGTACAACTTCAAGAGACAGAAAATGAGAGAGATCTAGGAGTAAACATACTGGCAGATTTGTCTCCAGAAATACATATAAATGGCGTAGTAAGGGCAGCATATGCATTCTTATCAAATGTAAGGGTAGCCTTCAAGCACATGGACAAGGAAATGTTCAGAAATATTTATGTAACCTATGTGAGGCCAAAACTCGAATATGCAGCCCCCTTTTGGAATCCGCACTTGAAAAAGCACATAGCTAAGCTTGAAAAAGTTCAAAGACATGCCACGAAACTGGTGCCAGAAATACGCAATCTCGGTTATGATGAGAGGCTGAGGGAATTAGACTTGCCATCACTCGAAGCTAGAAGAGTAAGGGGGGATATGGTGACAGTCTTTAAATTCCTTCATGGTGATGATAGAGTGGATAGGGATCGATATTTTGATATGGCTGGCTCTAGAACTAGAGGTCATAGTTTGAAGCTTTGTAAGAAAACTTCTTTGCAGGATGTAAGGAAATACTTTTTCAGTGTAAGAGTAGTTGATAATTGGAATTGGCTAAGCTAGGAGGTAGTTAATGCTATCTCAATCCATAGTTTTAAGGACAGGTACGATAAGTATCACTAAGTCTAAAATGGAACCGATCAGGAGACGGGAATATACGAGCTTTGGGCTCTTTCCCGTAAACACAATTAGGTAATCACAATTAGGTAATCACACACCTATGTGAGGCCAAAACTCGAATATGCAGCCCCCTTTTGGAATCCTCACTTGAAAAAGCACATAGCTAAGCTTGAAAAAGTTCAAAGACATGCCACGAAACTGGTGCCAGAAATACGCAATCTCAGTTATGATGAGAGGCTGAGGGAATTAGACTTGCCATCACTCGAAGCTAGAAGAGTGAGGGGGGATATTATGACAGTCTTTAAATTCCTTCATGGTTATGATAGAGTGGATAGGGATCGATATTTTGATATGGCTGGCTCTAGAACTAGAGGTCATAGTTTGAAGCTTCGTAAGAAAACTTCGCAGGATGTAAGGAAATACTTTTTCAGTGTAAGAGTAGTTGATAATTGGAATTGGCTAAGCGAGGAGGTAGTTAATGCTATCTCAATCCATAGTTTTAAGGACAGGTATGATAAGTATCACTAAGTATAAAATGGAACCGATCAGGAGACGGGAAGATACGTGCTTTGGGCTCTTTCCCGTAAACACAATTAGGTAATCACAATTAGGTAATCACACACACACACACACACACACACACACACACACACACACACACACACACACACACTTAGAAGGAAGGGAACAGAGGGTTAGAGTAAGACACTCAGTGTCTGAATGGAGAAGAGTTAGTAGTGGAGTTCCACAGGGTTCAGTTTTAGGGCCACTTTTGTTCCTTGTATATGTAAATGACCTACCAGAGTCTGTAAATTCATTCATGAATATGTTTGCAGATGATGCAAAGATTGTGAAGAAAGTAAAAAACGAGAACAATGGTAGAGAACTTCAGGAGGATCTAAATAATCTGCATGAGTGGTCAGAAAAGTGGCTAATGAAATTCAATACCTCAAAATGTAAGGTAATGAGAATGGGTACAAGTGCAAGAAGGCCCAAGCTTGACTACTCGGTGGCTGGAGTACAACTTCAAGAGACAGAAAATGAGAGAGATCTAGGAGTAAACATACTGGCAGATTTGTCTCCAGAAATACATATAAATGGCGTAGTAAGGGCAGCATATGCATTCTTATCAAATGTAAGGGTAGCCTTCAGGCACATGGACAAGGAAATGTTCAGAAATATTTATGTAACCTATGTGAGGCCAAAACTCGAATATGCAGCCTACTTTTGGAATCCGCACTTGAAAAAGCACATAGCTAAGCTTGAAAAAGTTCAAAGACATGCCACGAAACTGGTGCCAGAAATACGCAATCTTGGTTATGATGAGAGGCTGAGGGAATTAGACTTGCCATCACTCGAAGCTAGAAGAGTAAGGGGGGATATGGTGACAGTCTTTAAATTCCTTCATGGTGATGATAGAGTGGATAGGGATCGGTATTTCGATATGGCTGGCTCTAGAACTAGAGGTCATAATTTGAAGCTTCGTAAGAAAACTTCTTTGCAGGATGTAAGGAAATACTTTTTCAGTGTAAGAGTAGTTGATAATTGGAATTGGCTAAGCGAGGAGGTAGTTAATGCTATCTCAATCCATAGTTTTAAGGACAGGTACGATAAGTATCACTAAGTCTAAAATGGAACCGATCAGGAGACGGGAAGATACGAGCTTTGGGCTCCTTCCCGTAAACACAATTAGGTAATCACAATTAGGTAATCACACACCTATGTGAGGCCAAAACTCGAATATGCAGCCCCCTTTTGGAATCCGCACTTGAAAAAGCACATAGCTAAGCTTGAAAAAGTTCAAAGACATGCCACGAAACTGGTGCCAGAAATACGCAATCTCAGTTATGATGAGAGGCTGAGGGAATTAGACTTGCCATCACTCGAAGCTAGAAGAGTGAGGGGGGATATTATGACAGTCTTTAAATTCCTTCATGGTTATGATAGAGTGGATAGGGATCGATATTTTGATATGGCTGGCTCTAGAACTAGAGGTCATAGTTTGAAGCTTCGTAAGAAAACTTCTTCGCAGGATGTAAGGAAATACTTTTTCAGTGTAAGAGTAGTTGATAATTGGAATTGGCTAAGCGAGGAGGTAGTTAATGCTATCTAAATCCATAGTTTTAAGGACAGGTATGATAAGTATCACTAAGTATAAAATGGAACCGATCAGGAGACGGGAAGATACGTGCTTTGGGCTCTTTCCCGTAAACACAATTAGGTAATCACAATTAGGTAATCACACACACACACACACACACACACACACACACACACACACACACACACACACACTTAGAAGGAAGGGAACAGAGGGTTAGAGTAAGACACTCAGTGTCTGAATGGAGAAGAGTTAGTAGTGGAGTTCCACAGGGTTCAGTTTTAGGGCCACTTTTGTTCCTTGTATATGTAAATGACCTACCAGAGTCTGTAAATTCATTCATGAATATGTTTGCAGATGATGCAAAGATTGTGAAGAAAGTAAAAAACGAGAACAATGGTAGAGAACTTCAGGAGGATCTAAATAATCTGCATGAGTGGTCAGAAAAGTGGCTAATGAAATTCAATACCTCAAAATGTAAGGTAATGAGAATGGGTACAAGTGCAAGAAGGCCCAAGCTTGACTACTCGGTGGCTGGAGTACAACTTCAAGAGACAGAAAATGAGAGAGATCTAGGAGTAAACATACTGGCAGATTTGTCTCCAGAAATACATATAAATGGCGTAGTAAGGGCAGCATATGCATTCTTATCAAATGTAAGGGTAGCCTTCAGGCACATGGACAAGGAAATGTTCAGAAATATTTATGTAACCTATGTGAGGCCAAAACTCGAATATGCAGCCCCCTTTTGGAATCCGCACTTGAAAAAGCACATAGCTAAGCTTGAAAAAGTTCAAAGACATGCCACGAAACTGGTGCCAGAAATACGCAATCTCGGTTATGATGAGAGGCTGAGGGAATTAGACTTGCCATCACTCGAAGCTAGAAGAGTAAGGGGGGATATGGTGACAGTCTTTAAATTCCTTCATGGTTATGATAGAGTGGATAGGGATCGGTATTTCGATATGGCTGGCTCTAGAACTAGAGGTCATAGTTTGAAGCTTCGTAAGAAAACTTCTTTGCAGGATGTAAGGAAATACTTTTTCAGTGTAAGAGTAGTTGATAATTGGAATTGGCTAAGCGAGGAGGTAGTTAATGCTATCTCAATCCATAGTTTTAAGGACAGGTACGATAAGTATCACTAAGTCTAAAATGGAAGCGATCAGGAGACGGGAAGATACGAGCTTTGAGCTCTTTCCCGTAAACACAATTAGGTAATCACAATTAGGTAATCACATATTCATGCAAATACACAGAAATTGTTCAATAATGAGTGTAAGAGAGCTAAGGAGCAGAGAGACAAATGCTGGAAAAGGTACAGGATAAAAAGCATAAATGCCTGGCAAACTTATAAAAGAGCAAAAAATGATTATCTAAGTAAAAGGAGAGAGGCAGAAAGAGACTATGAAAGGGATACCACCAGAAAGGCTAAAGAAAATCCCAAAGTTTTCCACAGCTTTATCAGAGGAAAATTGAAAGTGAAAGAACATTTTTTGAAGCTAAAGAGAGCAGATGGAAACATCACTGAGATGAATGAAGAGATCTGCAAAGACTTGAAAAAGGAGTTTCAGTCAGTATTTACAGTAGAAAATACCCCACTCTCTCATATTGCAGAGATAGAAGCTCATGGACCGGTATTAGAGAACATCATCTTTTCAGCCACAAATGCATGCAAAGCACTGATGGAGTTAGATGCTCATAAAGTTTCAGGTCCTGATGATATATCTCCTTATATACTTAAGAAATGCGATAAATCAATATCAGCGACACTAAGTATCATATTTGAAAAGTCACTGGAGTCAGGGGAGACTCCAAGATGCTGGAAACAAGCAAACGTGGTACCTATCTTCAAAAAGGGAAGGAGGGATACAGCTCTAGACCATAGACCTGTTTCCCTGACCAGCATAGTTTGCAGAGTTATGGAGAAACAACTAAGGAAACATATCTCTCTCCACTTGGACTCCTTCAGCTTTTTGTCATTGAAACAACATGGCTTCAGGGAGGCTAGATCAACAGTAACAAACTTATTAGAATTTTTTGATGATGTAAGCCAAATCTTACAGGAAAGAGAGTGCTGAGCAGATTGCATATCCCTGGACTTCTAGAAAGCATTTGACACTGTTTCACAAGGGAGACTTGTTAAGAAGCTGCAATCAATGGCGAGAATAGGTGGATATGTCTTAGAAGGAAGGGAACAGAGGTTTAGAGTAAGACACTTAAGGTCTGAATGGAGAAGAGTTAGTAGCAGAGTTTAAAGGGTTCAGTTTTATGGCCACTTTTGTTCCTTGTATACGTACATGACCTGCCAGAGTCTGTAAATTAATTCATGAATATGTTTGCAGATGATGCAAAGATTGTGAAAACAATAAAAAACGAGAACTATGGTAAAGAACTTCAGGAGGATCTAAATAGGCTGCATGAGCGGTCAGAAAAGTGGCTAATGAAATTATTTTTTTTTCATTTATTTTTTTAAATGTCAAATATACAATATTTACAATTGTAAAATCATTACAAAATTACACTGGAAAATTCTTTAGTTAATATATTCTGTATATTACTTGCATAACAAATATTCAAAAACCATTTCAAATAATTAAATTTATCTTTAATTAAACCTAAAGTTTCACATTCAGTCAAGTTCTGTGTACGACTAGTCCATACACAATATAGAAAATTACAAATAAGCAGAACTGCAGTGTTCTCATCTCTTCTACTTCTTCCTTTCATATCTAAAATTAATAATTTTTGCCAGTTATTACCTTGTATTGAACACATCAAATTAAATTTACTTTTAAACCAATGAAAAATAATTTTTATTCTTATACAAAAATAGAATATATGCATTGTATATTCAGGTTCACCACAAAAGTTACAATTTCCATTATTCTTAATTCCTGGTTCCGGTTTTACGTCACGGACTCCCTTATCAACCAAGGGCTAGGACGGTTGCCTTCTTGCGAAGGACTTGTTTTGGCAGATGTAATCCTTACGCTGAGTGCATGCCTTTGCTAACCTCAGACCGTGACGGGGCGCGAACCCTCGACCTGACGCCTCAGAGTCGGAGACGCTACCGACTGAGCCACGGCGACTACTCCATTATTCTTAATTCCTAACACTTCTAAATGTTTATTTTATTTGTGTGTAATCTTTAATGTAAATATTTAAACAAATTCTCTCTCCCTTAAACCAACCACTGGATGATTAACATTTTCCCATATTTCACTCCACTGTAGCAAAGGATAATCTTTAATGGCTGTGACTTAACAAAAATAATAGAATATATATCTTTACTTTTTATATGAGGAAATTTAGCATGTTTAAAAATTTTTCTTATGTTTTCCACTACACCAGAATAAAACATGGGACATATATATGATACATCTGGATACTTATTTGTGTTTACTAAATAGCTTAGTCTTATGCTACAATAATAAATATTTAATAGTCTTCCTTCCAAAGTTTCTTTAAGACTAGTAGCTGTAAGAATTGCAGCAGCTTTATTAAAAACATCTACTATACCAAGACCCCCTTCACTATTAGGCAAAAGCAAGGTAGCTCTATGGATGGGACGATAGCTACCCCTCCAAAGATACCTGAATATTAAAACATTTACTTTTTGTGCAAATCTCTTGCTTAATGGAAGTGTATGGACTACATACCATACTTTCGATAATAAAATACAATTCACAATTATTGCCTTCTGAAAAATTGTAAGATACACTTGGGCAAGTATACTGATCCTTTTCTCTAGTTTTTCTATTATTATATTCCAATTCGCTTCCATTGTCATCTTCTCGTCTTCACAATAAGAAATTCCCAATATCTTTAGATTATATTCTCTCTTAAGCCAATGAAGAGGCCAGTCATTTTTACCATGCCATTTCCCTATCTCAGTTATACTACTTTTATCTCTATTTAAAAGGGCACCACTTTCTTTTTCAAATAAATGTATTACCCTAAAAACTTCAACTATAGATTCCTCTGTTGATACAAACACAGACGAATCATCTGCAAATACTTGCATGCAAATTTTCCATCCATTTGGAAGCTGCGGTGATATCATACTTTCATTATTCTTAATACTTAAAAAGAGGGGTTCTTGGTAAATTACACATAACAGCATTGACAGTGGACATCCTTGTCTCACAGATCTCATAATTGGAAAAACATCACTCAACATACCATTAATACTCAACCGACTGCAACAATCTTTATATAACATTTTCATCCAACTAATATACAAATCTGGAATTCCTAACTTATTCATAATTTTAAACAAAATATCGTGTGGAACAGCATCAAATGCTTTATTCCAATCTAACTTCATAACAGCCATTGCATAATTATTTTCATAAGTATAATGAATAATGTCTCTAATATTATTATTGCTATATTGATCTACCTTTAACACTGCAAAACTGTTCAACAGAGATCAATTTATTCATTACAGTCTTTAATCTGTTGGCCAAAAACTTAAAATGATTTTATAGTCTACATTCAAGAGTGAAATTGGTCTCCATCCACTCAATGTTTGATCTTCACTTCCCTTACTCAACAATTTTATTATGCCCTCCTTTGTAAGTTCGAAAGTTTTACCACTTCAAAAAAATAATTTGTAATTATTTTCCAAAATTCTTTGCAAAATTCAGATTGGTAATCCATCTATTCCTGGCGCTTTCCCTGTACCCATATCTTTAATCACATTCCCTAATTCTAACATACTAATATTACCAATTAAATCTTCACGGTCAATATCATTTAATTTATTACAACATAAATCCAGTAGCATATCTTGTAACTGACAGTCACCTTCCACCTTATCATACAAATTCCCATAAAAATCTTTAGCATGAGTTCAAATTACTTTAATATTATTCAATATCTGTCCATTTACACCTTTTATATTCTGCATTATCTTATTATTTCTATTGACTTTCTCTTTCTTTAATAAATATGGAGACATTTTCTCTCCTTCAATTTTATCTTTAATTCTAGCCCTTATTTTCACTCCATCACATATTTCAATCTGAATCCTTTCTATTTTATTTTTCGCTGAATGTATTATATCAAAGTCTATAATTCCTACATTAGCCTTTTGGTATAATTCTTTTAACCTACATTGTAGTAAGTTTATCAGCCCCATATTTTTCTGCTAAGATTTTTTTTGACATTTTAACAAAAAAAAACTTTTAATTTTCTCCTTACAATAAATCCACCACTTGATCAAGTTATTAAACTTACACTGCTCTCCTTTTAAGAACTGCCATACTACGCTAAAAAAAAAATTTACATCCTCTCTATTTAGAATGCTAACATTTAATTTCCATGTACCTTTACCTTTATTAGTTGTCAAAGAGTTGATAATAGTAATTACCATACAATGATCTGAAAATGCTATAGGTACTGTTTTGCATGAATTATATGATAAAACAGACTTTTAACATATATTCTATCAATACGGGATGCATAATTTGTCTTAATATATGTATAATAATGTTGCAAAATTGATACTTGCAGGATCTCTAAAACCAGTCCATTTAAGTAATTCACCAAATTTTTTTGATATGACAGTTTTATCCAAAATACTAACATTTTTTACATGAGTTACACTATTAAAATCCATTGCAAAAATTGTGTCATCTATATTTTGTCTTAAATAATATAAACGATAAAAAAAAATCTCTCTCTTTTCTTATTCGAGCCCGATGGGGCATAAACATTGAGTAAATGAATTTCCTTACCACCAGTTCTTATCTTTAAGCTTAGTATTCTACCTTCATAGTCCATCTCTTGTTTTATAACAGTTATGGGAGACAATCGTTTACTGATCAATATTGCAACACCTCCTTTTAAATAAATTGTTGGATTTATTAGTACTTCATAATATTGCTCTATATGATATAATGAATTTCCAGCCTTAATGTTATGTTCTTGCAACATTATTATGTCTAGTTTATAAAGATTAGCAAGAGAAATTAATTTTAATTCTTTCCTATCGTCATTCAAACCATTGATATTTAGCGCACAAACAGAGCCATTAAATATATATATATATATATATATATATATATATATATATATATATATATATATATATATATATATATATATATATATATATATATATATATATATATATATAATGTGATAAAAAAAGAAACATTACCTTACCAACTTTCGTTTCTTAACATTACTAATTTTCAAATTCTTATTCTTTTTTATGTTGAGTAAACCTCCTTTTTTTTACTTTAACCAACCACTGTTCTCCTTACACTCCCCACTTATCGACATTCCTTCAGAAAATGTTTCTTCACCAATTTCAGTGCTTGACGATTCGTCATCTTTATCCGTTGTTTCTTTATTTATTCCCATTATCTCATTATCTTCAATTATGTCTTCCTTTATAACCTTATCTAGGCGTTACACACTTCTTTGTCCTCTTCATTTACGCTTAACTGAGAAAAAGTTCTCTGATCCATATCTTTATTATTTGTAGTCCTATGCACTTCCACCGTTGTTACACCTGATTCCAAAGATACATCCTCTTTCCTTTTGTTAAGAGTTTGATCATCATTTGGGAATGATTCCTCTTCAAGAGAGAGGGAATGAGAGAGATCTAGTAGTAAGCATACTAGCCGATTTGTCTCCAGAAATGCATATAAATGGCTTAGTAAGGGCAGCATATGCTTTCTTAGCAAATATAAGGGTAGCCATCAGGCACATGGACAAGAAAATGTTCATAAATATTTGTGTAACCTACGTGAGGCCAAAGCTTGTTTATGCAGCCCCCTTTTGGAATCCGCGCTTGAAGAAGCATGTGATTAAGCTGGAAAAAGTTCAAAGATATGCCACGAAACTGGTGCCAGAAATATGCAGTCTTAGTTATGAGGAGAGGCTGAGGGAATTAGACTTATCATCACTCGAAGCTTGAAGAATGAGGGGGGATATGGTGACAGTCTTTAAATTCCTGCATTGTTATAACAGAGTGGATAGGGATCGATATTTTGATATGTCTGGCACTAGAACTAGAGGTCATAGTTTGAAGCTTCGCAAGAAAACTTCTTTGCAGGATGTAAGGAAGTACTCTTTTAGTGTAATAGTTGATAATTGGAATTCGCAAGCGAGGAGGTAGTTAATGCTAACTCAATCCATAGTTTTAAGGAGACGGGCAGTTACGAGCTTGGGGCTCTTTTCTGTAAGCACAATTAGGCAATTACACGCATGCGCGTGCGTGCGCGCGCGCATACACACTCACAAGAATCCTAGCTTTAGTTCCCCAGGGACTTATAGTCGGCCAAGTCCTTTCCTCTATATGTAATTTGTCTAATTTTATACCCGAGTGCTTAGTAGCACAATACGTAGACGACTCCAATATTTCTCTGTTGTAATACTAATAATCTCAATAATTAAAATCAGAAATAGAATCTGAATTTCAGGTCGAAACTTAGCACTAGGGTCTGCCCCTCTCTTTTTTTCTCTTACTTTATTTAATTTTCGTGCTTTTCCCTCCATTTCCCTTATATCCTTAATTCCCTCCCCTTTTTCCCCCTCCTATCCTATTCCATCCTAAAAAAAATAATAATAATAATCTAGATGAAATCTGTAAGAAGGTAACAGGAATTCTAGTATATACATAGCGTATAAATGACACTATTTAAAAAGCTAGTTGAAGTATGAGAGACCAGTCAAAATTCTTTAGCCTTGTTAACTACTGTGCCACTGTATGGTGAGCAAAAGGTAATACATTTTGTTAATTCAGTTGTCTTTCGAGGAAGAGGGAAATCAGACTTTACGCCAGCTTTCAAGAAACCTATATGACTGCTGATAAAAAAATAAGATCTCATCTAATATTTGTATTTTTATTTTCAAGATCTTAAACAAAATCTGACCAGACTGGTCATTTATATTATTAAATGTCATTAAAGTTAGAGAAGTTTTTACAAGAGAAAACACTGAGACGAGAATAAAATATAATACTGTTAGAGGATCATCACTATATTGAATGTCTAGTACATGTTAAAGATACATCATCCATCAATACTCACACAACATGGACTTATTTTAGACAAGCACGGACAACAGCCATGTAATGATCACTGTAAAATTCCTTTATTAACCATTTCCGTAATAATTAACTGATGTGTTTCATATATTATACCATTGTCTTTGACATCCCCCATGTAGTATTTTCTTATATTTTGTCTTTGCATCGTTTAATGTACTCGTATATTAATAAGTAGTATAAATTATTTACTGGGAAACAATTTTGAACATAATTTCTATTGAGTTCGATTTTTCACTTGATTTAGACTAAAATTGGCACGCTGATTTCAAAGCTACAATCAGTTTTCTTCTATCCCGTTAAGGTTTCTCTCTACAGCCTCCTCTCGGAATAAGCACAATTCTATCTATCTACCTTGGCTGTTTCCCCCATTGTGGGGTAGCTGACATAAAAAAAGAAACAATACAGGGATTACTTTGCTCTATGGGCAAGGACGAGGGAGCTAGCGACCGTTCAGATGGCACTGCTGGAGTGCCACAGCTCATACTCCCGGCTCTTCCACAACCTGTGTTGCTTCATAATACCAACTCCCCTACTGCCCCTACCACAGGGCTACCTCTGTAAGATTCACCCTGTGGTAACATCAGATGCCCATCAAAGCTGCGTCACAATCGCTCGCCACTCATTCCTATTCCTAGCACGCTCACTTGCTTCCCTCACATCCATCCTCCTATCATTCAGGGCTCTCCTTACTCCATCTATCCACCCAAACCTAGGCCTCCCTTTAGCATTTCCCCCATCAACTCCTGCATTCATCACCTTTTTCAGCAGTCTTTCATCATCCATTCTCTCCACATGGCCAAACCATCTCAGAACATTCATATCTACTCTGGCAGCAAATTCACTCCTCACACCCGTTCTTGTTCTCACCACTTCATTCCTATCCCTATCCAACCGAGATACACCAATCATACTCCTCATACCTTTCATCTCAAACACATTTAGTTTCTGTCTCTCACTTACTTTCACACCCCATAACTCTGATCCATGCATCACAGTTGGCACAACCACTTTCTCATACAAAACTTTCTTAACATTCATTTCCAACCCTCTATTCTTCATCACTCCTTTCAACACACCCAACACTTTACAGCCTTCATTCACTCTGTGACACATCTGCATCCACTCCATCATTTGCAGCTATAACCGAGCCTAAATACTTGAACTGATCAACTTCCTCAAGTGTCTCTTCATTCAACATAACACTCAATCCAGCACTATCCTCATTTCTTGTACACCTTATAACCTTACTCTTTCCCACATTTACTCGCAACTTCCTTCTCTCACACACCATTCCAAATTCTGACACTAACTGACACAGCTTCTCCTCTGAATCTGCCACCACCACAGTATCATCTTCAAACAGAACTGATTCAGTTCCCACTTGTTATCGTCCCCATCTACCATTCTCAAACCTCGACCATGCATTCGCTCATTCACCTCTATTATGACTCCATCAATATATAAATTGAACAGCCATGGTAACATCACACATCCCTGTCTCAGTCCTACACTCACTGGAAACCACTCACTCACTTCATTCCCTACCCTAACACAAGCTCTACTGCCCTCATACAAACTCTTCACTGCTTGCAACAGTCTACCATGAATTCCATATAACCTCAAAACATTCCACATTGCTCAACTCTATCGTACACTTTCTCCAGATCCAAAAATGCAAAATACCCATCCTTACCGTTTGCTAAATATTTTTTACATTACTGCCTAACTATGAAATTCTGATCTATACAACCTCACCTCTGCTAAAACCACTCTGCACTTCTGCGATCACATTTTCTGTCTTATCCCTAATCCTATTAATCAGTATGCGACCATACACTTTTCCTACCACACTCAACAAACTTATACCCCTAAAATTACTGCATTCATACACATCTCCCTTACCTTTGTATAGGGACACTATACAAGCAATCACCCACTCCACTGGCATCACTGACAATATAAAGCATATATTAAATACTCTCACTAACCATTCCAATGCAGTCACACCCCCTTCTTTCAACATCTCTGCTTTCACACCATCCATTCCAGGTGCTTTACCTGCTTTCGTTTCATCCAATGCCCTTTTCACCTCCTCTCTTGTAATCTCTCTCTCATTTTCATTTCCCATTACTGGCACTTGAACACCCCCCACTGCCACTATAGCTGCCTCTCTATATTCCTCAATATTCAACAAGCACACAAAATATTCTGCCCATCTTTTCCTTGCATCATTCCCTCTTAACATATGTCCATTCACATCTTTCACTGTCTCTTCTATCCTCGATCTACCCTTCCTTACTCTCTTCACTTCTTGCCAAAACTTCTTTTTATTCTCCTCATATGACCTACTAAAATCCCATCCCCATCTAATATTTGCCAACCTCTTCTCTTCCTCTACCTTCCGCTTGGTTTCCACATTTTTCTCCCTATATCTATCATACTTCTCCCTACTGTTACACTGCAGCCATTCCTCAAAAGCCCTCTTTTTCTCTTCCACCTTCATGTTCACCCCTTCATTCCACCACTCGCTGCCCCTCCTCAGGCAACATTCAACAAACCTCTTTCCACACACATCACTTGAGTGTCCCACAAAACCTTCTTTCACCAACCCCCATTCCTCCTCTAACTCCCCAACTTCTCTTTCTTTCACCCTGACATATGCCACTTTCAACCTGTTCTGATATTCCTGTCCCTTCTCTGGCTTTCTCAACCCTCCCACCTTCACCACTTCCCTTCTACATTCCCCCTCTCTATTTCTCTACTCTTTTGCTACTACCACTTTAGCTTCAATCAAAAAATGATCAGACATCTCAGTAGCCACACCCCTAAATGCATGCACATCATTCACTCTGCCAATCATTCTCTTTGCTACCAACACATAATCCATCATTGCTCTATCTTTCACTCTTCCATATGCCACTCTCATCCATGTATACTTATTTATTAACTTCTTCTTGAAAAACTATTACCTATCACCAACTCTTGCTCCGCACACATATCTAACAGTCTCTCGCCACTCTCATGCCCACCTGGTACCCCATACTTTCCCACAACACCTTCTACCTCTCCATCACCCACTCGGGCATTCAAGTGACCCAGCACAACTACACAGTTCCTTCTACTCAGACCATCCACACACCTAGTTAACACATTCCAGAATTCATCCTGCTCTTCTTCACTCCTCTCACATCATGGCCCATATGCACTAACAAAAGCCCAACATTCCCTACCCATCCTAACCCTCACCCACATTAGCCTAGATGACACTTCTTTCCATTCCACTACCTTATTTACCATCCATTCACTCAGCAATAATGCCACACCTTCTCTTGCTTTCCCCTTTCAACCCCAGACACCCTACCTGTCATCTCACCACATGCCACTTCTCCTTTTTGTTTCATCTTCGTCTCACAATGCCAATACATCATCCTCCTCCTACCAAACATACATATATCCAATCTCACATCATACTATAAACATGCAGATTTAGACACCCCAAAACTAGAGTTTGGGGAGAAGTTACTCTCCCCTCTACTCCCCTTCTTCTTTGACGGCTCGCGGGAGGTTAATACAAGGGGGGATTCCAGTCCCCTCGCCCCCTCCACTTTTAGTCACCTCTTACGACACTCAGGGAATACGTTAGGGCTATTCTTTGATGTTGTGCCCACCACCACAGGGCACTAAAGGAATCAGGGCTGTTTAGGCACTTGTGATGAGAAGTAGCTTATTAATTGTCCACACAACTGGACTATTTTAGTATTTTATTAATTGTTAATCATAGACATTGAAACAAAAAAACTAAATGTTATTTTATTAATTACTTTTCTTAACACTTGACTGCAACTCATAAAAGAGGCGCTATTAGCATGCAGCGACAGCTTATTCACAGATGTCATCATAGTATGATGACGTTGACACCCGCTTCGCGGGACTGACGATTGACTACAGCAGCTTTTGACTGGTGAGAAGATGTTTGATATAGTTTGAATGTAACGTCATATGTAGGGGATTAACAGTCGGGCGGAGAGGGTTAGACCTGATACCAATTCAGTTACACGTGAGACAGTGCGGTGAGAGGTTGTGTGTGCTCCATATAGCCTAGGTGAGTCATATTCTGCAAACAAAACATAAAATTCTGTATACAAGGTTCTAGCAGATGTTATGTATGTTTTTTGTAGTTGTTTTTCTAAGCTTGTGACTGATCTACTTATTGTTTATCTTGATACTTATTTCCTTTCTTCCAGATCATGTCTGCTTCAGCTACTTCTCGTCACAAATTCCTAAGCAGCCCTGATTCCATTTGTTATATCTGTGGCAGTTTCACCATTCCCAGTCAAAGGGCAAGCATCAGCATATTTGTCAAGCAAGCCTATTTTGCATATTTTAGAGTAAAGCTTGGTGATCAAGACAGGTCTTTGGCCCCTCACAAGGTGTGCAAGCAGTGCATCAAGAGTTTACAAATGTGGACCAAGGGGACATTAGGTATACCAAATGTATATTAGAAGAAGGAAAGTTGATGACCTTAACTCCTCTCCCACTGACAAATGCTTCTGGTCCTTAGCCAAAAACCTCTCCAAAAACTTCTGTAACTCAAGCTTTCCCCCTTTCATTCATTCTGATTGTTCTATAGCTTGCTCTCCCACTGACAAAGCCACTCTCTTTGGCTCTCATTTTTCTGCCAACTCTTCTATCAACGATTCCAGCGCACCTGTTCCTCAGTCTTTTTCCCTCTCTAACCCTATGCCCTCCCTTATCCTTTCTTCACGCAAAGTTCATAAGGTTCTTTGCTCACTAAAGACAAACTAGGCATCTGGTCCCGATGGTATCCCTGCAAGGTTCCTTAAGGTTTTGCAGATGAACTGGCTCCCGTGCTTTGCCGTCTTTTTTGCCTCATTCTGTCAACCAGTATCTCTCCTTCATCTTGGAAGCATGCTCTAATTCATGCTCTAGTTCAACCTGTTCCTAAGAAGAGTGACTGCTCTATTTCTTCTAACTACCAACCTATTGCTCTAACCTCCTCTATTGCTAAAGTTTTCGAAACTATGCTCAATGCTCACTTCTTGAAACGCCATGAATCTAACTTACTTATCTCCGATCACCAGTACGGCTTCCGCAAGGTAAGATCCACTGGTGATCTCCTGTCCTATCTTACTCATGTATGGTCATTTTCTCTGAGGAACTATGGGGAATCCTTTGTCATCTCCCTTGATATCTCTAAGGCTTTTGACAGAGTCTGGCACAAGGCTCTGTTGGCCAAACTCCCTGCCTATGGCTTTACCCCTTCTTTCTGTTCTCTGATTTCCAGTTTTCTTACTGACCGTTCTATATCTGTAGTTGTTGATGGCGCGACATCTAGCCCTTTCTCTGTTTCCAGTGGTGTTCCACAGGGCTCTGTTTTTTTCACCTACTCTCTTCCTTCTCTTCATCAATGATCTTCTACAATCCCCATCTTCCTCTCTTCTTCATGCCTTTGCCGATGATTCTACCCTTCACATTTCCTCTGCCTTTTCTTCACAACCTTCATCTGTTACTCGTAATCAATCTCGTATCACTCTTTCTTCTACTCTTAACTCCGATTTGCAGAGAGTATCTGAATGGGGCACTCAAAATTTAGTTAAATTCATTGCCTCCAAGACACAGTTTCTGGCCATCTCTTTATCTTCTTCTCCTCCTGATAACCCTATTGTCTTCGAAACTAATGAAATTTACCCTCTTAACTCTATCAATATATTAGGAATCCATATAGCCTCTAACTTGTCTTGGAGGAATCACATAATCCAAATTTCTAAATCTTCATCCAAAAAATTGGGGGTTTTGTTTCGTTTTCGTTATTACTTTTCCTCATTGCAGTTACTTAAAATTTACAAAGGTCTTATCCGCCCCTGCTTAGAATACTGCTCTCACATCTGGGGTGCTTCTTCCTTTACTTTTCTATCGCTACTACTTCCATCGCTGCTCTGATGAGTTGGCGAGTTGCATCCCTCCTCCACTTCCGAGGCTGCGTAACACTCGCCAAGTGGCCTCATCTCACAGGTACTGTGTGTAGATTTGTAGCTCGCAGATTGGTCGGTGCAGCGACTGCTTCTTCCCATCTACCTCCAGACTCTGGAACTCTCTTCCTCCTTCTGTCTTTCCTAATTCTTATGACCTTTCATCCTTCAAAAAGCAGATCTATCGTCATCTCAGAGCCTAGTCCTCCATATCTCTGGGTCCTCTTTACTTTGACTGTTTTTTTCTGTCTGTCGTTTTCCTTTGTGTGACATTACCTCATCTCTGCCTTGCCCTTAACCTTTTTCTTTTCATTCGTCTTGGTATTTCTCGTGCCCGGGCCTTTGTTGATGAGGGCAGTTCCTGCCTGTCCCGGTGTCACACTCTTAAAAAAAAAAAATAACCCTATGATTTGGCAAGAGCCAAGAGATCATTGCACAGACAGTTACTTTAGTTCGGTGAAAACTTCAGGATATATCAAGAAAGACAAATTCATAATCGAGTATCCAAGTTTACCATCAGCTATACGTTCAATGCCTCATTCAGCTGAAATCCCAGTACCAGTTTTCGCTCAATTACCCTCTCTTGATGATCGGGATCCTGATGAAGAACTCAGTGACAGCCATGATGCAGAGGTTGAAATTGAAGATGACTCAGCTCGTAAGGGATTAGATCAGAATGAGTTGAATTATTTGGCATGGCATTTGGGACTCTCAATAAAATCTACAGAATTCCTGCATCAAGACTGAAGGAGAAAAACTTGCTTGAAAAAGGAGGAAAGGTATCCTACTTTCGATCCAGAGAAAGTTCATTTCTGCAGTATTTTCGAAGTGTCAGTAGCTTTGAATATTGTCGTAGCATACAGGGATCACTGCAGGAATTGGGAATTCCGATGTACAACTCAACTGAATGGCGACTGTTCTTCGACAGCTCAATGCATAGCTTAAAGTGTGTCCATCTCTACAATGGCAATTAATATGGTGCAGTTCCAATAGGACATTCAGTTTGTCTTCGTGAAGAACATGGAGACATAAAGAGTCATTGAGTTGTTGCAATATCACGAACACAATTGAATCATCTGTGTTGGCCTTAAAATGGTATGCTTCCTTCTTGGTCAGCAATGCGGTCACACCAAGTATCCCTGCTCTCTATGTATGTGGGATAGCAGAGCTTGAGAGAAGCATTGGGTGGAGAGAAATTGCCCTCCAAGACCTGACCTCAAACCTGGTGATTCCAACATTCTACATGAGCCACTCATTGACAGAAAGAAAATTATATTCCCACCTCTGCATATTAAACTGGGTATAATGAAACAATACGTTAAAGAATGGAAAACTGAAGGATACTGTTTCAAGTACCTCATTTTGGCATTTCTTGGCCTGTCAGTTGAAAAAATCAAGGCTGGTGTGCTTGATGGTCCTCAGATTTGGCAGCTCATCAAAGATGATAATTTTATCGGGACAATGTCAGAACTTGAAAAGGATGCTTGGTCATCATTCAGAGACCTTGTCAAGAACTTTCTTGGAAATAAATGAGCATAGAATTAAATCGAAATTGTCCAGAAACTATTGGAGAGCTACAAAACGCTTAGAAGCAACATGAGCATCAAGTTGCATTATTTGCACAGTCATCAAGCTTGGTGAAGTCAGCGATGAGCGAGGTGAATGATTCCACCAAGATTTAAGAATCATGGAAGAACAGAGTCAGGGCAGATGGGATATAAATATGATGGCTGACTATTGTTGGAGCATAAAGCGAAATTGTCCACAAACTGAACACTCCAGGAAAAGCTGTATGCGTAAATTTTTACCTTAAGTAATTGCACACAATTTGATTTACAGTAATAAAATCCTCTGTATGAACAAAATATATTTATACAAACATTACAGTCAAGCAGTGCTTTATTATTTTCCATCATATTTAAATTTTAAACCGTACAATAAAATGAGCACAAAAATTCTAGATACGGTATTTTATGTTTCTTTATACAAAGCGAGGGTATCCTGTATCATGCAAACCTGACGTGATAAAGAAAAACTGGGGTCATTTTTGGATTCGGAAGCCAAAAGTTAGTCAAAAACAAGTGTCAGACCTAACACAACAAAACTTGCGTTCTACAATTATTATTATTATTATTATTATTATTATTATTATTATTAGTAGTAGTAGTAGTAGTAGTAGTAGTAGTAGTAGTAGTGGTAGTAGTAGTAGAATTTATTATCATTATTATTATCATTTTCTTTACTGATCAAATAACTCTGATTACCTAATTGTGATTACCTAATTGTGTTTACGGGAAAGAGCCCGAGCTCGTATCTTCCCGTCTCCTGATCAGTTCCATTTTATACTTAGTCATACTTATCATACCTGTCCTTACGAAGCTTCAAACTATGACCTCTAGTTCTAGAGCCAGCCATATCAAAATATCGATCCCTATCCACTCTATCATAACCATGAAGGAATTTAAAGACTGTCACCATATCCCCCCTCACTCCTCTAGCTTCGAATGATGGTAAGTCTAATTCCCTCAGCCTCTCATCATAACTGAGATTGCATATTTCTGGCACCAGTTTCGTGGCATGTCTTTGAACTTTTTCAAGCTTAGCTATGTGCTTTTTCAAGTGCGGATTCCAAAAGGGGGCTGCATATTCGAATTTTGGCCTCACATAGGTTACATAAATATTTCTGAACATTTCCTTGTCCATGTGCCTGAAGGCTACCCTTACATTTAATAAGAATGCATATGCTGCCCTTACTACGCCATTTATATGTATTTCTGGAGACAAATCTGCCAGTATGTTTACTCCTAGATCTCTCTCATTTTTTGTCTCTTGAAGTTGTACTCCAGCCACCGAGTAGTCAAGCTTGGGCCTTCTTGCACTTGTACCCATTCTCATTACCTTACATTTTGAAGTATTGAATTTCATTAGCCACTTTTCTGACCACTCATGCAGATTATTTAGATCCTCCTGAAGTTCTCTACCATTGTTCTCGTTTTTTACTTTCTTCACAATCTTTGCATCATCTGCAAACATATTCATGAATGAATTTACAGACTCTGGTAGGTCATTTACATATACAAGGAACAAAAGTGGCCCTAAAACTGAACCCTGTGGAACTCCACTACTAACTCTTCTCCATTCAGACACTGAGTGTCTTACTCTAACCCTCTGTTCCCTTCCTTCTAAGTAAGTTTCTATCCATTCCAAAACATTTCCACCTATTCTAGCCATTGCTTGCAGCTTCCTAATAAGTCTCCCATGTGGAACAGTGTCAAATGCTTTCTGGAAGTCTAGGAATATGCAATCTGCCCAGCCCTCTCTTTCCTGTAAGATTTGGCTTACCTCATCATAAAATTCTAATAAGTTTGTTACTGTTGATCTACCTTCTCTGAAGCCATGTTGCCTCACTGACAAAAAGTTGAAGGATTCCAAGTGAAGAGAGATATGTTTCCTTAGTAGTTTCTCCATAACTTTGCAAACTATGCTGGTCAAGGAAACTGGTCTATAGTTCAGAGCCGTATCCCTCCCCTTTTTGAAGATAGGTATCACATTTGCTTGTTTCCAGCATCTTGGAATCTCCCCTGACTCCAGTGACTCCTTAAATATGATACTTAGTGCCACTGATATTGTGTTTGTGCATTTTTTAAGCACATGAGGGGATATGTCATCAGGACCTGTAGCTTTATGAACATCTAAATCCATCAGCGCTTTGCATACCTCTGTGGCTGTAAGGTTGATGTTCTCTAATACCGGCCCTTGAGCTTCTATCACTGCAATCTGAGGGGGGTGGGGTATTTTCTACTGTAAATACTGACTGAAACTCCTTGTTCAATTCTTTGCAGATCTCTTCATCCGTCTCAGTGATGCTTCCATCCGCTCTCTTTAGCCTTAAAACCTGTTCTTTTACCTTCAGTTTTCCTCTGATAAAGCTGTGGAAAAGCTTGGGATTTTCTTTAGCCTTCCTGGTGATGTCCCTTTCATAGTCTCTCTCTGCCTCTCTCCTTTTACTTAGGTAGTCATTTCTTGCTCTTTTGTAGGTTTGCCAGGCATTTATGTTTTTTCTCCTCCTATACCTTTTCCAGCATTTGTCTCTCCACTCCTTAGCTCTTTTACACCCATTATCGAACCATTTCTCTCTGGCATGAATTACTCCTACTTTGGTGACAGATATGCAGCAATCTACTATCTTCCCATATTTCTCACAAAAGATGTCATACATTTTGTGTACAGATTTGTTGTAAAATAAGGTTCTCCAGTCAATAACTGCAAAAAGCTCATTCATTTTGATGTAATCTCCTTTCGGATAGTTCCTCCTCATGTCCTCAGTGCCTCTACTCTCAGGAAGAATATCTTCAATGATATACTCCATCAACAACACACAGTGGTTACTCTTTCCAATTGGTGGTTCATACTCAATTTTTTCAATAACCAACACATTATCTGTGAACACTAGATCAAGTAGTGATGGCTCATCCCCACCCCTGGCCCATGTTGGTTCCATTACATGTTGGTGTAGGAAATTCCCTTGTACGCAATCTAGGAATCTTGCCCCGAATGAGTCCTCACCACTGTGTGGGTCAAGATTTATCCAATCTATCTCTTTATGATTAAAGTCTCCCATAATCAAAATCCTTATTTTTTTTCCCGTGCCATGTTAACAACTGAGTTTATGACTTCAATAGTACCTATATGACTTTCCTCATAAACTTCAAGCCTATTTTGGTTCCTTGGTGGGTTGCATACAACAGTTATTATAATGCTCTCAGACCCAGTATTTATGCGAGCAACAAGAAATTCCTTGAACTCACTTTCTATAGCCAAGTTTATTTCTTCAACTTGAATCCTTTCACTTATGAGCAGTACAATCCCTCCACCAGTCCTCTCAGATCTTTCAACCCTTAGTATTCTGAAGCCATTAGGAAAAACTGTGACACTGTTTATGTCCTCACTCAACTTAGTCTCTGTAATTGCTACTATATCTGCCTTACTGTTGTGAATCCTATCTTTTAATTCTACTGCCTTACCAGCTAATCCATCAGCATTTGTGTATAACAATCATAATGAGGCCCCATCCCCTGATCTTCTGTCATTATCTTCTTTATCTCCCCTTTGTCTGGAAGAACTCTGTAACGAAAATTTTTCTTCTGTTCTTCATTTCTTTCATCATTTAACCTTCTTGCCTCTTGCAACAAGTTTTTGATCTTTCCCATCTCTTCCTGTGTTCTGTATCGTCTAATGAACACTTCTTTGAATTCTTGAAGGTCTTTTAGACTTTTTTTTCTCAACAATATTTCCCTACATGTTTCCCCTCTCTCAAAGGTTACTTTTGTTGGTCTCGGCTTTCCTTCCCTCGAATATTTACCTAGTTGGTGTATGTTTACAATATCCTCAGGACCACAAACTACTCCGAGCTTTCTTATTAGGTCTACAACCCTAGCTTTATTTTCTTCAATTCTCCCCTGCCATGTTGGCTCCTGGGATTCACTTATGCCTGAGATTACCACTGTCTTCTCCTTATCAAGTGCCTGTCTGATGAGTGGGTTTGCCCTTTCCATCACAACGTCTTTCATTTTTTTGATTACTGTCTCTTTATAGTCAACTGTTTGTATGTTTTCCAGTGCCACCACCTTTACAGCCTCTTTTACTGCCACATTCCCCTTCAGTGCATCAGCAAAGGAAGTTTTCATGGCATCATTTTCCATATTCAGCTCCTGGATCTCTTTTCTGAACTGTTCAATGTGGGGACATGCGCACATGGGCACTCCCAGTGATATTGGAGTTGTTAAACATTATAATATATATTTTGTCATGTATAAATCAAATATTAACAAAATTTTCAATTCGTTTTAAATATCATAGCAAGTAATTAAGAATAGATTACAATAACAATTTGTCGTGTGGCATATCATAGATGCCTATAGCCTCACACGGCATTTCATAGATGCCTATAGTTGCCATATGGCAGTGACGCACTCGATACCCACTGACCTCCTGGACTGGCAAAAGAACCCAGTTTGGGAGAGTTCAGCCTTTGCCAGGGGCAGAAGTCACGTCCACAACTTAGAAGTCTCCCCCTTGGGGGCGGGAATCGATAATGACAGGAACTATAGGAATCGGAGCTCTGAGGTGCTAAATAAGTGTTTGTTCTAATAAACCACTTTAAAGAAGAAGATGCTTATATCTCCACTACTGACCTCTCTACCCATTATAATAGAATACAGATAGTGAAATCAAAGAACTATCTGACAAATTGATTGATGGCAGGAGTGCACTCTGTGATTATTAATTAAGAGTAATATATATAAAGTAATAATTGACTGATGGCAGAAGAGCACTCTGCGATTATCAATTATGAGTAATATTTGTAAAAATAATTTTCAATAGCCCTTGTTGAGTGCTGTCACGTAGGTTAAATCTCCATATTTCCACAGAAACACTACAGACAATTTGAAGCAGATATATAGTATAACAATTTTCAGATTAGAGTAATAAGTAGGTACATATACATATATATTCATGCACATGTACCTATAAATATATAGGCATGCATATATTTAAATATAAATAACTAATCAGATGAGCAATAGAAATGCCACTGAGGCTTCATAATCATACATATCTAGGAGAGAGAGGAGAGAGAGAGAAGAGAGAGAGAGAGAGAGAGAGAGAGAGAGAGAGAGAGAGAGAGAGAGAGAGAGAGAGAGAGAGAGAGAGAGAGAGAGAAGAGAGAGAGAGAGAGAGAGAGAGAGAGAGAAGAGAGAGAGAGAGAGAGAGAGAGAGAGAGAGAGAGTTTGTGATATTCATTTCAACAAAAAGAGTTATTAGTCCTTTCCACCGATGTGTATGCAAACATACTTAATCAATTAGGTAATCACAATTAGGTAATCACATCATGCTATCTTAGAGTGACACAACAAACAAAAGGACAGGCTGAAGAAAAACAGTTCAAGCATTGAGAGCTCAGAGACATTGCTGTACCAGGCCCAGAGATGACGAAAGATCCACCACTTATACATTTTTTGAATTGAATTGAATCCACACACACACACATTTGCATGCACGTGCATGCATGCATGTGTATGTATGTACACAAATATGTATGCACATGCACATATAGCTCCTCCCATGCACACATGCATTGCCACCTGCATTCGTGCATGCATACACGTGTACACATATGCACACGAGTATACATATACACATACACACATTTAAACAAACAGGTGAGAGTAAAATTATACACAAGGGAGAAGAAAATAACAAATAAAATGTACATGTGCATGTAAACAATTGCATATGCATACACATATATGTCGTAGAGTTTTTTAATCACTTATATTACTTTTAATATCAGACGGGTGCAAGGTAAGAATGGACAAGCGGTGGTTCCTTTATCTTAATTTATTCTAGAGTACAACATATTTGATGGCTCAATGCCCCCCACCCTATGACTATCAAAATCAATTATCTATTCGTGCCCCTGGTAAGATTCTGACTAACTGACGCTCTCTGACTGCCTCGGGGATTCTTGAAATACCCCATGGGCAGGGCGTGTCACGGAATCCAGTTCTGCCAATTGACTTCAGGTTCAAAGAGAGGTCCCTCCTCTTGTGGGAGGGGCTATTTCAGCAGGCCTATATAACAGAAGAGTTCTAGAACAGTGCATGGCTATTGGGTATCTCTCCAGGGCATATACGGTTTCTTGTGGTTTTGGGCAGGGCCGACTTCTGGACCTTTCCCACACTCTTGAGGCACTTGACGCCAGGTGCTAAGGTCAGGTGCTAAGTCCCATGGATCCAGCCAGGTGCTAAGCCCCATGGATCCAGCCAGGTGCTCATTGACCCTTTCTTAACCATTGACCATACCCAGACAAACAAACCCTTGACCTCTAGCCTCTCATGTTTCTCTTCATGACTTGTTACAGTTTCAGATCATGGCTTCAGCAAGCTTTCATGTGACTTCAGTAAGACTTCAGTTATGCGACATCCCTCCCAACCAAAACTGAAATATCTTTTATTTTAGCAGCAGCATTGGTTATCTTTTGAGAGCTCTTGGATATATCCTAGCTAACATTAGTTTACAATAAAAAATGGGGCCGAATTATTTAAGCTATTATCTAAGAATTCCTATTTCTATGAACTCTAAACAGATTACAGGAATATAGCATTAGATTAATAGTCATTTTACAGACGAACTAGAGCATGCAGAGTCTATTTCCTTGTGGGAAATCTTTAATACAAACATATTCCTATATTTAAAAAAAACACAAATAACCTTAATCATCATGATTTCAGTGGGTAACTAATCATTATCAAACATTAATTTAGATCAAAAGTCAGTTTAGATCATAACGTTACTTCATCTACTTCTCTCCTTTTTCAAAAGATTTACACAATTTGGTTAGTTACAGTAAACTTATGAATCATGTAGAACATTAGCAAACAAATTATGTAGAGTATTAGCATGTATGATCATTTAAAAATGTGATAGTCACTAACATAAATGGTAATTTCTATAAGAAACCTCATCTTATAATTTCTATTCCTATCGTTACTATGGGCATTGATTTGTCTTAAAAGTAGGCCTAAAAAAACTACTCCTGAAACAAAACATTTGTTACGGTGTGAAAAGTCAAAAACATTCACCATTTCAATATGCAATTTCTATTCAGGGACAAACTGATATGCAAACTCAATGAACACAAAGATTAAATCATTATTCAAACAAGGATAATATATAAGGATAATATATTAGGCAGACAACAACTTATTATGATTTGTGCAAATTGTACAGTTTATCAATGGTACTTATTCTAAAACAAACTATATCTAAAGGAGACTCTGAGTTTTCACTTTAAAATTATCTTAAAGCTAGACAAAATTAAAAAAATTATAAATTGTCTTTTCGCACAGGGGTCAAAGATGGTGGGGACGTTTTCTTTCCCATTTTTTCAGTTCTGATACGCGGGGGTAATATACCGTAAAGAACTAATAAGGGATTTTCCATACCCTTCCTTTCTCTCTTCACTAAAGTTAGGACATGTATGGGGATTCTTTCTTTGGATCTCATCAATTCGTTTACGTGGCTTCTAAGGCGTTATTAAGATGTTTTAAAAAACTTCTGTTTCCTCTCCCTTGCTCATGAAATTCTTGGTAGGCGTTATATAACGGTATCCATGTGTCCTCTCCTTTTCAATCCCCCCGCCGTCTTCACTGCAGGCCTAGGTTTGTACACTACCACAAATTATCTTCCTCCTAAGACTGGCAAGACAAAAAGGAAGCGATCGATGCATCTTCCGAACCCCTCCAGCCTGGCTTTTTCGTCCTACCTCCGGGCCCGTCTTGATTAAGACCACCACTCTAGGAGACCTGCAACGTCACAGCAATTTCTCTTCAGTACTGCAATACACACGTACCTTCGAAGCAGACCTCGGGATGAAAACTTGAACCTATGTCATTAATACAGTTGTAAGAAAGGTTCCCTATGACTTCGGAGTACCAACAATGGCCATACGTCGGTAATCTGAGGCTATACTTCGCCTCCCCTGCATCTGCAAGTGCTTGCAATCTCTATTCAATGGGCAACAGGGACTTGTTTGAGAGAGAACAAAATCTAAAGACTTTTAGAACTTGCAGGTCGGGGCTGCCTAGGAATAGGGTGGTAATGGGAGGTATGTGTCTACACCACTAGATTATTATTCTAAGATACTTAGGACTTAGCTGAGAAACTAATACATAACATTACTCTACTATAGATATAAAAAAGAACGATCATTAAATGGATGAGAAAAACCACTAAAGAAATATTCTTATTAGCAGTGACTACAGTAATATCAAGCATGAATCCAAATAAAAGATACAAATCATCAGGTTACTGCTGATCGCATTGCAAAAATAATAATTAGCAAACGGTCATTGAGAGATATCAACAATAACAGTCAACATACTAATAACATTACTAATAATCATGATCATAATACAAATAATAAAAAATTAAATAAAA
This sequence comes from Halocaridina rubra, assembly GCA_037179515.1. Classification (NCBI taxonomy): domain Eukaryota; kingdom Metazoa; phylum Arthropoda; class Malacostraca; order Decapoda; family Atyidae; genus Halocaridina; species Halocaridina rubra. The sequence continues at coordinate 99,818 of JAXCGZ010018890.1, forward strand.
ATACTAAATCAGAAATAGCAATATATATACAATGGAGACTGGCATTCAGAAGTAAGAACAGAGTTCTATACTTATATTTCATAGTAATGCTCATTCTAACACAGTCTCTTCTACTATTCAAATTCCTGCTGTCATATATATATATATATATATATATATATATATATATATATATATATATATATATATATATATATATATATATATAGAGCATAAACGGCAACTTTCGGGCTCCCCAATTTGTCAATGGGAGTTTGATCTATTCTCTAAACAGTTGCGATATGTGGCACAAATAGTTATGCAAAAGTCGGTACTACCAATGTCTTATCAGTATATATGCAATAACAGCATGCAAAAATTTATCAACGGAAATAACATGTAGGCACAATTATCGCCTAGCATCACTGGAAAAAAACAAAAAAAAGAATCGATGACGGCAACATTCTTTTAGCATCGGTAGGAGCATATGTCAGTCTCAGAGTAAAGTGAAAAGTAGGAGAGAGAGAGAGAGAGAGAGAGAGAGAGAGAGAGAGAGAGAGAGAGAGAGAGAGAGAGAGAGAGAGAGAGAGAGAGATACTTTGCGGTATCCACCCACGTGGTCAGTTGAGCCGGGCTTCCTTCCTTTACATGCATTGAAAATAAAAAAAATTGTCGCGGAGTATCTCTACATAATAAAAGAATGAATAAACAAATGAAAGTGAACAAACGTGAGCAAAGTTATTGATAGAGTTTTACGTTTATTGTCAGGGGGCTATTTTTATTTCCCAATTAACAAAAAAACAAAAGCAAAAGAACTTAGTGTACAACTGCAGAAACATCGAAGCATAAATCCATTCCTGTCTGTTTAATATTGCAAAAGGGCTTTACCGAAATAGCATACACATCCTTGTCCATAATGACAATCTCTTTTTTTCTCTTGCTATAAATCAGAGGGCTGAGTCGAAGCACACACTCTCTGTAAGGCAACATATCCCTGATGAAATTAAAGCAAAATATTACAATCATATGTGACAATATCTCTACTACTATAAACAAAAGTGCAAATTTTTTTTTTCATAAGAACATAAGAAGAACATAAGAATAGAGGACACTGCAACATGCCTACTGGCACACACGAGGCAGCTCCATTTTTGAATTGTATTTTCAGCATGTCTAACCTATTCTATTCTACTCTACTTATTTATTCTATTTTTCTGTTTATGATTTTTCTAATAAGCACTAACATAAGAACATAAGAATAGAGGACACTGCAACATGCCTACTGGCACACACGAGGCAGCTCCATTTTTGAATTGTATTTTCAGCATGTCTAACCTATTCTATTCTACTCTACTTATTTATTCTATTTTTCTTTTTATGATTTTTCTAATAAGCACTAACCTATTCATACCCACCCTACCTCTGTCATATGTCTATCTAATCTACATTTGAAGGTGTCTAAGGTATTGGCATTTACTATCATACTAGGAAGCTTGTTCCATGCATCAGCTACTCTATTACCAAACCAATTTTTACCAATTTCCCTTCTGAACCTAAATTTATCAAGCTTAAATCCATTATTACGAGTTCTGGTTTGATCATGAATTTTTAAAACTTTATTAATATCTCCCTTGTTAATCCCTTTAAACCATTTATACACTTCAATCATATCCCCCCTAACTCTTCGCCTCTCTAGAGAATGTAGATTAAGTTTTTTTAATCTGTCCTCATATGGTAGATTTCTGATATTGTGTATCATCTTGGTCATTCTTCGCTGCACTCTCTCCAAGGATTCAATTTCCATTCTATAATAGGGTGACCAGAATTGCACAGCATAATCTAAATGGGGCCTAACTAATGCAAGATAGAGTTGCAAAATAACTTTTTCCGTCCTATTGCTAACGCTTCTTGAGCTAAATCCTAAAATTCTGTTTGCTTTATTTCTGACTGCTGTGCATTGCTCTCTTGGCTTAAGACTACTACTCACAAGAACTCCCAAATCCCTTTCACACTGAGAACTCATGATTTCATGGTTATTTCTTAACAAACGTCTTAAAATTACTTAAGTATCATTAAGTTATTAAATTTAAAACTCAGCAGATAATCTCTAATAATCTCAATTATATTAATTAACTCAATTGTAATTATAAATTCATGACAATGATAATGATTAACAATAATCATCTCTAGATAATCTTTTTTAAAACTCTTTAATTACTTGATATCAAAGGGATAAAGATATCAAAGGCTTTTCTTCACACAACAAAAAAACTATATAACAAAAACGGGTATCTGAACAAATCTAAAAAGTCTGTCTCTGTGTATGCAATAATAAAAACAAAAAGTATATTTCATTCGCAACAGTAAAGAATGCATTTTGCTTAAGTTTCATAATCTCATAAGGAGTTGTACAGGAACAATTAAAACAGAGAATATATATATATATATATATTCTTCTGCTCTCTCAAATATGGGAAACGGCTATGTAATATTCTTGTTGTTATTTCGTGTCAGCTCACACTCTTTCTTTATGACCAGGCTGAAATAATTTTGATAAACATTATGATGGCTAAAACCTTCAAAGCTTTATTTTATATATCAAGAAAACATATTCTTTCGGACAAATAATGTATATACTGCAGCTAGTAAAAAATAAAGAATCATTTATAGATTCACGTCCTTTATCACGTAATATCTATCTTGGAAGTCTCGGAAATCGAATAATAATCTCATCGGCGGAGTAGGGGACGAAACAAAAATAAAACAAACTTGGCATCTCAACCATATCTGGGCAGGTGGAGAATCATTTTCTCAAAAATATCCCTCAATAGAAATTGCAACAGCGCATCACCTCCCATAAAAACACTCGGATATGGCATGCGCAAAGACCCGGTGGAGCAGGGAAACTATCTTCGCAGACTCCCCAATCATGCTTCCCAACGGTCTTTCCCGCGATTTCATCCACTATAACAACCCCCCCATTATACCCCCAGTCAGGTATACTCATTCTCTCTCACATTCACCACTTTCAAGACACTCATTCTCTTACTCTCTGAACAATTCCCTTCTAGTCATTATTCTATTTACTGCACATGTGTTTCCCTTCCCCTATCACTCTGAAGGAGTGGGTGGGTGAAATCTTGGCCGGGCCACGTGGTCACATGACTGCCTCACCAGTCCTAGGTCCCTATCTACCAAACAAACGAACAAACATTCTACTCCCTTGAAGCTACGTTAGAGTGACACTGAAAAACCTCCCCTATTCTAGCACAGCACAAATTCACTCGAATTTACTTTTACTTTCACCTGTGTAGCGCGAAATTAAAAAATTCATCTCTAAACAATATCACAAAATTTCTTATTCTTCCAAAAGAAATGCCACACACGTATTGTAATATCAATTTCCCATCATAGCAACACTAAAAGAATGATCTGTCATCTCTGCTAAATTCTTTTCTCACCAAAATATTACATGGCAAAATAATAATTATAAAAAAAACAACCTTGAAGACAGGTGCAAGGATCTTATCACTCGAGTTCTTACGCTTTAGGAAATTAATATAAAAATGATTTTACACGTACTTTAAGTATCAAAGATCAGTACAATTACTATATCTTTCTAATAACGAGGTTGGAGATCGATTGGTCATTTCCGCATTCCTTTCTTGGAAATCACACGTGGTTAAAAGAAAAACCTTAAAAGCAGATTCAAGTATACTTCTCACTATAATTCTTACGCTTAAGACATTAATATACTAGTGATTTCATGTACATTAAATTTTTCCAATTAAAATCAATACATTCGCATTCTTAAAATTCAATTTAGGCATTAATACAAATAAATGGAACACCCTTTAAATGCAATTACTCATTATATTCTTCAAATATTATAACTAAAATGGAGTTTATTACTGCTTATAGCTATTAGTACAAATCATCCATGTTAGTAATGGGTACAGAAATTCTACTTTTATTAACTTATTAGGAGCCACACCCCTTATAGGTGGGTTGGCTGAGTCAATGCATAACAACAAGATAAAATGGCGGCATCCACCGACCTCAATTTCTTTTAATAATTGTCCCATTAATCAGTGGATACAGATCACAAGTACTTAGCTATTTTAAGGAGATGGTCCTGAAGAACATCATGGCAGAAGACAATGGGGGAGGGGGTTCTTCTTCCTTCTGAGCGCAGGGAGCGCCCCGAACTTCTCCATCTCTTGTGTAGAGTCGATGAATCACCATCTTCTTGGCTGGATCCGGCGACATGTACTTATGGCAAGGGGCTTTTTCACTCAAAGCCCCGGTCACACTTCGACTCACTAAGAAATATCTTAGGAATAGTTCCTTGAAAGTTTCCCAATGTTTTATCTTTGACCACTCGTCTCTTCTCATCCACAGACCCAAGTATTTCAGGAAGTCAGCCGCGGGAATTATGGACGGACGTTCGAGGTCTTTTACATTTGCGCCGTCGAAGTATAAAGATGAATCTTTGACTCGAGGTGCCTTTACAACCAGGGCACGGGGTGGGGGCATGTCCTGCTGCGTTCCCTGTGTCACCACGGGGCTCGGAGCAGCAGGCTGTTCGTCGATGTTTGAGGCGTCGGTTTCTCTGTCGGCGTTGACCAAGTTCCTTCTCGACGGAGCGGCATCGGCAGGAGTTTGTAGGCGCCGCACGTGCTCCTCCAATTCGAGAATTCTCCGGTGTTTGTCCTCGTCACTCATTTCTTGAATTGGGAAATATTGGATTTCTGCGTTTGCCATTCTTATTTTCTTTTCTTCGCACTGGTTTCTTCTGATATGAGAGTCTCTTCGTATGTGTCCCGACTTGGGATCCGTACCGCACTGCCACCAGATTGCCGTAGTGTTTCTTGTCACTTACATTACTTTTAATATCAGACGGGTGCAAGGTAAGAATGGACAAGCGGTGGTTCCTTTATCTTAATTTATTCTAGAGTACAACATATTTGATGGCTCAATGCCCCCCACCCTATGACTATCAAAATCAATTATCTATTCGTGCCCCTGGTAAGATTCTGACTAACTGATGCTCTCTGACTGCCTCGGGGATTCTTGAAATACCCCATGGGCAGGGCGTGTCACGGAATCCAGTTCTGCCAATAGACTTCAGGTTCAAAGAGAGGTCCCTCCTCTTGTGAGAGGGGCTATATCAGCAGGCCTATATAACAGAAGAGTTCTAGATCAGTGCATGGCTATTGGGTATCCCTCCAGGGCATATACGGTTTCTTGTGGTTTTGGGCAGGGCCGACTTCTGGACCTTTCCCACACTGTTGAGGCACTTGACACCAGGTGCTAAGGTCAGGTGCTAAGTCCCATGGATCCAGCCAGGTGCTAAGTCCCATGGATCCAGCCAGGTGCCCGTTGACCCTTTCTTAACCATTGACTGTACCCAGACAAACAACTGGGAGAGTATTCAATTTCACCCTTGACCTCTAGCCTCTCATGTTCCTCTTCACGACTTGTTACAGTTTCAGATCCTGGCTTCAGCAAGCTTTCATGTGACTTCAGTAAGACTTCAGTTATGCGACATCTACATCCACACATACATACATGCACACTTAAGCATAACACCATCTTATGGGATAGATATATAAAAGAAAAAGAAAAGGAAAGACCGAAAGCCCTTTCCCCTGTTTTCCCCTCAAATTATGAATATGAGAGAGGATTATATCAGCTTTATCCATTATTATTATTATTATTATTATTATTATTATTATTATTATTATTATTATTATTATTATTATTATTATTATTATTATTATTATTATTATTATTATTATTATTATTATTATCATAATCATCATCACCACCATCATCATTACTATAGCTCTTATATATAGAGTTGACGTAGTGTTAACACTACGTTACAATTTCTACCAGCTTATAACGGAGAAGCGGTGGTTCACTTTAAGCTACACTTATTCAAGAGTACAACGTATCCGACGCCTCAGTGCCCCCTCCCCTTATGTCTATCAAATCTGAGATCTCATTCGTGCCACGGGGAATGTTCTAACTAAAGCTCTTTTTGTCTGATTGCCTTGGGTGTTCTTGAAGGACTTGTATAAGCCGACACGCCCTGCCCTTTGGGTCCTTCAAGAACACCCGAGGCAGTCAGACACAAAGAGCTTTAGTTAAAACTTTCCCCGGGGCACGAATAAGATCTCAGTTTTGATAGACATAAGGGAAAGGGGCACAGAGGCGTCGGATACGTTGTACTCTTGAATAAATTTAGTTTAAAGTGAACCACAGCTTGTCCGTTCTAACCTTGCACATATATGGTAGAAATTGTAACGTAGTGATAACACTACATCAGTGTTACGAATCAAAGGTAGTAATTCTTGATTCACATACGCATATATATATATATATATATATATATATATATATATATATATATATATATATATATATATATATATATATATATATATATATATATATATATATATATATATATATATATATACATGCGCATATATATGCATATACATACACGCATATATATATATATATATATATATATATATATATATATATATATATATATATATATATATATATATATATATATATATATATATATATATATATATATATATATATATATGAACCCCTGAGGAAAGGGGCTAGAATACTTCCTTCGTGATCCTTTGCATGTCGTAACAGTAGGCTACATGGAGTGGAGCAATGGGATTGGGATACACACACACACATGCGTGCACGCATGCATGCATGTGCATGTATGTACACACATGTGTACACACACGCACATACACATATTTCTCCCTCACATGCACATGCACTCCCACCTGCATTCGTGTGCACGCATACATGATGATAAAATTCGGAATATGGACGGAGAAATGAAAGAGAATGAAACACTCAGAGAGCAAATAAGATCTTTGGAGGAAGCAAATAAAGCACAAGGGCAGGAGAGAAAGGAACTAGAAAAAAGAATAAAGAAGCTGGAAGGGGAAAAGAGTCAACTAGAATCTAGAATTTCTAAACAAGAAGATAAAAACAAACAGCTGAATGACAACCTAAAGGAATTAGATGTTAGTTCACTGCTCTCTTCTGAGAGAGACGAGATTGCTACTTGGAATGTCCAGATTAAGGAAAACATTGAACAGTTCAGAAAAGAGTTCCAGGAGCTGAATATGGAAAATGATGCCATGAAAACTTCCTTTGCTGATGCACTGAAGGGGAATGTGGCAGTAAAAGAGGCTGTAAAGGTGGTGGCACTGGAAAACTTACAAACAGTTGACTATAAAGAAACAGTAATCGAAAAAATGAAAGACGTTGTGATGGAAAGGGCAAACCCACTCATCAGACAGGCAATTGATAGGGAGAAGACAGAGGTAATCTCAGGCATAAGCGAATCCCAGGAGCCAACATGGCAGGGGAGACTTGAAGAAAATAAAGCTAGGGTTGTAGACCTGATAAGAAAGCTTGGAGTAGTTTGTGGTCCTGAGGATATTGTAAACATACACCAACTAGGTAAATATTCGAGGGAAGGAAAGCCGAGACCAACAAAAGTAACCTTTGAGAGAGGGGAAACATGTAGGGAAATATTGTTGAGAAAAAAAAGTCTAAAAGACCTTCAAGAATTCAAAGAAGTGTTCATTAGACGATACAGAACACAGGAAGAGATGGGAAAGATCAAAAACTTGTTGCAAGAGGCAAGAAGGTTAAATGATGAAAGAAATGAAGAACAGAAGAAAAATTTCGTTACAGAGTTCTTCCAGACAAAGGGGAGATAAAGAAGATAATGACAGAAGATCAGGGGATGGGGCCTCATTAAGATTGTTATACACAAATGCTGATGGATTAGCTGGTAAGGCAGTAGAATTAAAAGATAGGATTCACAACAGTAAGGCAGATATATTAGCAATTACAGAGACTAAGTTGAGTGAGGACATAAACAGTGTCACAGTTTTTCCTAAGGGCTTCAGAATACTAAGGGTTGAAAGATCTGAGAGGACTGGTGGAGGGATAGCACTGCTCATAAGTGAAAGGATTCAAGTTGAAGAAATAAACTTGGTTATAGAAAGTGAGTTCAAGGAATTTCTTGTTGCTCGCATAAATACTGGGTCTGAGAGCATTATAATAACTGTTGTATACAACCCACCAAGGAACCAAAATAGGCTTGAAGTTTATGAGGAAAGTCATATAGGTACTATTGAAGTTATAAACTCAGTTGTTAACATTGCACGGGAAAAAAAATTTAGGATTTTGATTATGGGAGACTTTAATCATAAAGAGATAGATTGGATAAATCTTGACCCACACAGTGGTGAGGACTCATTCAGGGCAAGATTCCTAGATTGCGTACAAGGGAATTTCCCACACCAACATGTAATGGAACCAAAAAGGGCCAGGGGTGGGGATGAGCCATTACTACTTGATCTAGTGTTCACAGATAATGTGTTGGATATTGAAAAAATTGAGTATGAACCACCAATTGGAAAGAGTGACCACTGTGTGTTGTTGATGGAGTATATCATTGAAGATATTCTTCCTGAGAGTAGAGGCACTGAGGACATGAGGAGGAACTATCCAAAAGGAGATTTCATCAAAATGAATGAGCCTTTTGCAGTTATTGACTGGAGAACCTTATTTTACAACAAATCTGTACAAGAAATGTATGACATCTTTTGTGAGAAATATGGGAAGATAGTATATTGCTGCATACCTGTCACCAAAGTAGGTGTAATTCATGCCAGAGAGAAATGGTTCGATAATGGGTGTAAAAGAGCTAAGGAGTGGAGAAACAAATGCTGGAAAAGGTATAGGAGGAGAAAAAACATAAATGCCTGGCAAACCTACAAAAGAGCAAGAAATGACTACCTAAGTAAAAGGAGAGAGGCAGAGAGAGACTATGAGAGGGACATCACCTGGAAGGCTAAAGAAAATCCCAAGCTTTTCCACAGCTTTATCAGAGGAAAACTGAAGGTAAAAGAACAGGTTTTAAGGCTAAAGAGAGCGGATGGAAGCATCACTGAGACGGATGAAGAGATCTGCAAAGAATTGAACAAGGAGTTTCAGTCAGTATTTACAGTAGAAAATACCCCACCCCCTCAGATTGCAGTGATAGAAGCTCAAGGGCCGGTATTAGAGAACATCAACCTTACAGCCACAGAGGTATGCAAAGCGCTGATGGATTTAGATGTTCATAAAGCTACAGGTCCTGATGACATATCCCCTCATGTGCTTAAAAAATGCGCAAACACAATATCAGTGGTACTAAGTATCATATTTAAGGAGTCATTGGAGTCGGGGGAGATTCCAAGATGCTGGAAACAAGCAAATGTGGTACCTATCTTCAAAAAGGGAAGGAGGGATACGGCTCTGAACTATAGACCAGTTTCCTTGACCAGCATAGTTTGCAAAGTTATGGAGAAACTACTAAGGAAACATATCTCTCTTCACTTGGAATCCTTCAACTTTTTGTCAGTGAGGCAACATGGCTTCAGCGAAGGTAGATCAACAGTAACAAACTTATTAGAATTTTATGATGAGGTAAGCCAAATCTTACAGGAAAGAGAGGGCTGGGCAGATTGCATATTCCTAGACTTCCAGAAAGCGTTTGACACTGTTCCACATGGGAGACTTATTAGGAAGCTGCAAGCAATGGCTAGAATAGGTGGAAATGTTTTGGAATGGATAAAAACTTACTTAGAAGGAAGGGAACAGAGGGTTAGAGTAAGACACTCAGTGTCTGATTGGAGAAGAGTTAGTAGTGGAGTTCCACAGGGTTCAGTTTTAGGGCCACTTTTGTTCCTTGTATATGTAAATGACCTACCAGAGTCTGTAAATTCATTCATGAATATGTTTGCAGATGATGCAAAGATTGTGAAGAAAGTAAAAAACGAGAACAATGGTAGAGAACTTCAGGAGGATCTAAATAATCTGCATGAGTGGTCAGAAAAGTGACTAATGAAATTCACTACTTCAAAATGTAAGGTAATGAGAATGGGTACAAGTGCAAGAAGGCCCAAGCTTGACTACTCGGTGGCGTGAGTACAACTTCAAGAGACAGAAAATGAGAGAGATCTAGGAGTAAACATACTGGCAGATTTGTCTCCAGAAATACATATAAATGGCATAGTAAGGGCAGCATATGCATTCTTATCAAATGTAAGGGTAGCCTTCAGGCACATGGACAAGGAAATGTTCAGAAATATTTATGTAACCTATGTGAGGTCAAAACTCGAATATGCAGCCCCCTTTTGGAATCCGCACTTGAAAAAGCACATAGCTAAGCTTGAAAAAGTTCAAAGACATACCACGAAACTGGTGCCAGAAATACGCAATCTCAGTTATGATGAGAGGCTGAGGGAATTAGACTTACCATCACTCGAAGCTATAAGTGTGAGGGGGGGATATGGTAACAGTCTTTAAATTCCTTCATGGTTATGATAGAGTGGATTGGGATCGATATTTTGATATGGCTGGCTCTAGAACTAGAGGTCATAGTTTGAAGATTCGTAAGAAAACTTCTTTGCAGGATGTAAGGAAATACTTTTTCAGTGTAAGAGTAGTTGATAATTGGAATTCGCTAAGCTAGGAGGTAGTTAATGCTATCTCAATCCATAGTTTTAAGGACAGGTATGATAAGTATCACTAAGTGTAAAATGGAACCGATCAGGAGACGGGAAGATACGAGCTTTGGGCTCTTTCCCGTAAACACAATTAGGTAATCACAATTAGGTAATCACAAGGAAATGTTCAGAAATATTTATGTAACCTATGTGAGACCAAAACTCGAATATGCAGCCCCCTTTTGGAATCCGCACTTGAAGAAGCACATAGCTAAGCTTGAAAAAGTTCAAAGACATGCCACGAAACTGGTGCCAGAAATACGCAATCTCAGTTATGATGAGAGGCTGAGGGAATTAGACTTACCATCACTCGAAGCTAGAAGAGTGAGGGTGGATATGGTGACAGTCTTTAAATTCCTTCATGGTTATGATAGAGTGGATAGGGATCGATATTTTGATATGGCTGGCTCTAGAACTAGAGGTCATAGTTTGAAGATTCGTAAGAAAACTTCTTTGCAGGATGTAAGGAAATACTTTTTCAGTGTAAGAGTAGTTGATAATTGGAATTCGCTAAGCGAGGAGGTAGTTAATGCTATCTCAATCCATGGTTTTAAGGACAGGTATTATAAGTATCACTAAGTATAAAAAGGAACCGATCAGGGGACGGGAAGATACGAGCTTTGGGCTCTTTCCCGTAAACACAATTTGGTAATCACAATTAGGTAATCACACACTCGAAGCTAGAAGATAGAGTGGAAAGGGATCGATATTTTGATATGGCTGGCTCTAGAACTAGAGGTCATAGTTTGAAGATTCGCAAGAAAACTTCTTTGCAGGATGTAAGGAAATACTTTTTCAGTTTAAGAGTAGATGATAATTGGAATTCCCTAAGCGAGGAGGTAGTTAATATTATCTCAAGCCATAGTTTTAAGGACAGGTATGATAAGTATCACTAAGTACAAAATGGAACTGATCAGGAGACGGGAAGATAAGAGCTTTGGGTTCTTTCCCGTAAGCACAATTAGGTAATCACAATTAGGTAATTACACACACACACACACACACACAGTCTTTAAATTCCTTCATGGTTATGATAGAGTGGATAGGGATCGATATTTCGATATGGCTGGCTCTAGAACTAGAGGTCATAGTTTGAAGCTTCGTAAGAAAACTTCTTTGCAGGATGTAAGGAAATACTTTTTCAGTGTAAGAGTAGTTGATAATTGGAATTGGCTAAGCGAGGAGGTAGTTAATGCTATCTCAATCCATAGTTTTAAGGACAGGTATGATAAGTATCACTAAGTATAAAATGGAACCGATCAGGAGACGGGAAGATACGAGCTTTGGGCTCTTTCCCGTAAACACAATTAGGTAATCACAATTAGGTAATCACACACACACACACACACACACACACACACACACACACACACACACACACACACACACACACATATATATATATATATATATATATATATATATATATATATATATATATATATATATATATATATATATATATATATATATATATCGCATGACTGAAGTCTTGCTAGAGGTCAAAGGTGAAATTGAACGCTCTCTCAAGTGTTTTGCTGGGATAAGGCCAATATTAAAAGGGTCACGGAGATCAGCTCCTGGCGCCAAGTGCCTCAAGAAGGTGTGAGAGACGCAAACAAGTCCTCTATTCCCAATACCACACACGAACATAATTACAGGATATAAACTTTATAATGCGGATCGCAGTGCAGATAGAAGAGGGGGAGGGGTAATTATGTATATTAAAGATAGCCTCAGAAGCTGCATTAAGTCTGGAATTAAGACAAATCTAAATTCAGAAACCTTATGGGTTGAAATTAAAAATAATATAGAAAGTCTAGTTGTAGGAGTAGTCTACAGACCACCTGATCTAGATAATATAAAGTCGCAAGTTATATACGATGAAATTTCTAAAGTGACCAGGTCAAATAGAGTTTGCATTGTAGGCGATTTTAATTTTAGAAATATTAACTGGGAAACCATAACAGGTGATAGTAGCTCTAAGAAGTTTTTGGAAGTAGTAGAAGACAATTTTCTTTCTCAGCATGTACTTGAAGCAACACGGGGGGTGAATTGGTTTGGTAATAGAGTAGCTGATGCATGGAACAAGCTTCCTAGTAGGATAGTAAATGCCAATACCTTAGACACATTCAAATGTAGATTAGATAGACATATGACAGAGGTAGGGTGGGTATGAATAGGTTAGTGCTTATTAGAAAAATCATAAAAAGAAAAATAGTATAAATAAGTAGAGTAGAATAGAATAGGTTAGACATGCTGAAAATACAATTCAAAAATGGAGCTGCCTCGTGTGTGCCAGTAGGCATGTTGCAGTGTCCTCTATTCTTATGTTCTTATGTTTATCGTCATCTGTGATATGGCCATTGGCTACTTCAATTGGTCCGACGTTTTCCTTAAATTTTGTTTGATAATGTTGATAAAACCCTTTAGGATTTTCTTTAGCTTCTTCTGCTATTCTAACTTCGTATTTTCTTTTCGACTCTCTAACTATCTTTTTAACTTCCTTGTTTAACTGTATATATTGCTGCCTCACCTGCTCTTCACCTCTTTTTAGTTTCCTGTATATTCCTCTTTTAATACCTATAAGATTCTTTATTCTATTGTTCATTCATTTAGGGTCATTTTTTCTTGATCTGCAATGTTTCATGGGAATATAGTCTCTCTGACTATTCTTAAGAGTCATGACAAAATTGTTATATTCCTCATCCAAATTTATATTAACTGATGGACTGCTGTTCTTTCCTGTGAGAGAATTTAATGTATTGATCTTATCTTGTGATAATCCTTGGCCTGTGGTACTCAATTTTTGGGGTAATCTGCTACCTGCGACCTGACCTGCTGGATTAACTACCCACATCTGTACCCCCAGAAATCCCTTCCCATACCTCATTAGATAATTTAGTTTTTAAGCCCTCAAAATCTCCTGCTCTAAAGTTTGGAACAATATTCTTGTTTTCCTTTCTAGTTTCCTTGAAAATTATGTTAAATCTAATGGAATCATGGTCACTGTTGCCCAATGGTTCACCAACTTCTAAATTTGTAACCATATTCTCTCTATTACTAAGAACTAAATCTAGTATATTCACCCCCCGTGTTGCTTCAAGTACATGCTGAGAAAGGAAATTGTCTTCTACTACTTCCAAAAACTCCTTAGAGCTACTATCACCTGTTATGGTTTCCCAGTTAATATTTCTAAAATTAAAATCGCCTACAATGCAAACTCTATTTGACCTGGTCACTTTAGAAATTTCATCGTATATAACTTTCGACTTTATATTATCTAGATCAGGTGGTCTGTAGACTACTCCTACAACTAGACTTTCTATATTATTTTTAATTTCAACCCATAAGGTTTCTGAATTTAGATTTGTCTTAATTCTAGACTTAATGCAGCTTCTGAGGCTATCTTTAATATACATAATTACCCCTCCCCCTCTTCTATCTGCACTGCGATCCGCATTATAAAGTTTATATCCCTGAATTTGTGTACTCAGCTTTAAGGTGTTTGCTTTCTAAATTAATCCAACTTTCACTAATGCATATTATATCCGGTCTCTCACTACATACTATGGCTCTCAGTTCTTCTATCTTGTTACCTAAACTACGGCTATTTGTATAATATACTTTTAAACTTTCTCTAGCTTTACCCTTTTTGTGGCTATTCTTTTTGTTAATATTTGTTCTATGTAACAAATGGTTATTATCCTTAGACTCCCAGTTATTTGACCCACTATTTACTGAACCCTTACTGACTAATTTCTCTGCACAAGTATTATTCATTTCATTATTTGTATCTAAAAAAAAACCCTACCACTCTGTCTATCATACCAGGCAATACCGAGACACCTGAATTAGAAAGATGCACTCCATCCCTTGCATACGTATGCTTACGACTAGTGAAGTGATCCCACCCGTCTATAAAACCTATATTAGTCTCCCGACAGAAGACTTCCATCCTAGTATTTACTCCTATAGCTCGAGACCACCACTCTGAACTTTGGCTAAGCCTAGGGAGAATACCACACATCACAGGAACTGCACCCCTTTTCCTGATCTTATCCAGGGCTTGTCTATACAACCTAATCAGCTCCTCACTTCTACCATCCTGCACGTCATTTCCACCAGCTATCAAACAAACAACATCTTTTTTCTCAATCCAGCTATTTATTGACTCACCCACCTTCTTCATACCTGCTCCAGGGAAAAAAATATTTTCCTCTAACTCTATGCCTGAGTTTCCTGTCTACATATCTGCATAGTGAATCCCCTACAATTACCAGAGAACGAGACTTATCCGGAGGATGGGCTACTCCGACCTTGGGAGACTTACCTAGGCTCTTGACCTGAAAGCTTTTCCCACTTCCATTTCTACGATCGCTAGTACACCTATGTGACTCTATGGGTCCTGAAGAATTACTGTTGCCACTGTCACATTCATCTCTAAGTGAATTAAATGAATCAGCAACTTGTAGTCGAAAAGTATCATTTTTCTTAAGAACCATCTTCGTTGAACCCTTATTCACAACTTTCCAGTCGTCTTCACTATTCAATTGTCCCTTCCTGGTTAACACCTCTACCT
>JAXCGZ010018890.1:120000-130000 GCA_037179515.1 Halocaridina rubra
CCCTTCTGAACCTAAATTTATCAAGCTTAAATCCATTATTACGAGTTCTGGTTTGATCATGAATTTTTAAAACTTTATTAATATCTCCCTTGTTAATCCCTTTAAACCATTTATACACTTCAATCATATCCCCCCTAACTCTTCGCCTCTCTAGAGAATGTAGATTAAGTTTTTTTAATCTGTCCTCATATGGTAGATTTCTGATATTGTGTATCATCTTGGTCATTCTTCGCTGCACTCTCTTCAAGGATTCAATTTCCATTCTATAATAGGGTGACCAGAATTGCACAGCATAATCTAAATGGGGCCTAACTAATGCAAGATAGAGCTGCAAAATAACTTTTTCCGTCCTATTGCTAACGCTTCTTGAGATAAATCCTAAAATTCTGTTTGCTTTATTTCTGACTGCTGTGCATTGCTCTCTTGGCTTAAGACTACTACTCACAAGAACTCCCAAATCCCTTTCACACTGAGAACTCATGATTTCATGGTTATTTAGCTTATAACTAGTATTGTCTTTTATAGTACCCATTTTAACTACTTTACATTTTTCAACATTAAATTCCATTTGCCATTTGTCCGACCATTCAGATAATCTATTTAGATCTTCCTGTAAAGCATGAATGTCTTCTTTTCCATTTATAGTTCTACCTATTTTAGTGTCATCTGCGAATTTACTTAGGTTACTACTGATATCCGAATCCAGATAATTTAGATATACGATGAATAATAGGGGACCCAGTACCGAGCCTTGTGGTACCCCGCTAGTAACCGAGCCCCACTCTGATTTCTCTCCATTTATGCAAACCCTCTGTTTTCTGTCTTTTAACCATTCTTTGATCCATCTGAGCACAGCTCCTCCTATACCATGAGCTTCCAGCTTTTTAACTAATCTTTTGTGAGGAACTCTATCAAAAGCTTTGCTAAAATCTAGATATATTGTATCATATTCTTTGCCACAATCTACTGCCTCGTAAACTTCTGAATAAAAAGACAGTAAGTTTGTAAGGCACGAAAAACCCTTAAGAAACCCGTGTTGTGAAAGTTTATCAGTCTGTGTAATTCTAGATGTGCCCTTATTTTATTTGCAATTATGGATTCTAGAATCTTACCCACTGTTGACGTTAAACTTACCGGCCTATAATTATTCCTTTTAACACATTCTCCTTTTTTAAATATTGGTACCACATCTGCCAATTTCCACTCCATGGGTACCGATCCTAATTTTATTGAATTATTAAATAATGCAGTTAGAGGACAACTAAGCTCTTCCTTGCATTCCTTTAATATTCTAGCATATATTCCATCAGGTCCCGGAGATTTATGAGCCTTTAATTTATCTATTTCTTTTATTACCTCCTCTCTCGTAATATTTATTGAACTAAGTATATTATCGGGACTGTCTCTGTAAATGGATTCTACTTCCGGAATATTTTCCAAGTTTTCATTTGTAAATACAGATAAGAAATAATCATTTAAACATGTACACATCACTTTATCGTCATGTGTGATATGGCCATTGGCTACTTCAATTGGTCCGACGTTTTCCTTAAATTTTGTTTGATAATGTTGATAAAACCCTTTAGGATTTTCTTTACTTCTCCTGCTATTCTAACTTCGTATTTTCTTTTCGACTCTCTAACTATCTTTTTAACTTCCCTGTTTAACTGTATATATTGCTGCCTCACCTGCTTCACCTCTTTTTAGTTTCCTGTATATTCCTCTTTTAATACCTATAAGATTCTTTATTCTATTGTTCATCCATTTAGGGTCATTTTTTCTTGATCTGCAATGTTTCATGGGAATATAGTCTCTCTGACTATTCTTAAGAGTCATGACAAAATTGTTATATTCTTCATCCAAATTTATATTAACTGACGGACTGCTGTTCTTTCCTGTGAGAGAATTTAATGTATTGATCTTATCTTGTGATAATCCTTGGCATGTGGTACTCAAATTTTGGGGTAATATGCTACCTGCAACCTGACCTGCTGGATTAACTACCCACATCTGTACCCCAGAAATCCCTTCCCATGCCTCATTAGATAATTTAGTTTTTAAGCCCTCAAAATCTCCTGCTCTAAAGTTTGGAACAATATTCTTGTTTTCCTTTATAGTTTCCTTGAAAATTATGTTAAATCTAATGGAATCATGGTCACTGTTGCCCAATTTTTCACCAACTTCTAAATTTGTAACCATATTCTCTCTATTACTAAGAACTAAATCTAGTGTATTCACTACAAGTGTGTCTAAGGTGTCTAAGGTATTGGCATTTACTATCATACTAGGAAGCTTGTTCCATGCATCAGCTACTCTATTACCAAACCAATTTTTACCAATTTCCCTTCTGAACCTAAATTTATCAAGCTTAAATCCATTATTACGAGTTCTGGTTTGATCATGAATTTTTAAAACTTTATTAATATCTCCCTTGTTAATCCCTTTAAACCATTTATACACTTCAATCATATCCCCCCTAACTCTTCGCCTCTCTAGAGAATGTAGATTAGGTTTTTTTAATCTGTCCTCATATGGTAGATTTCTGATATTGTGTATCATCTTGGTCATTCTTCGCTGCACTCTCTCCAAGGATTCAATTTCCATTCTATAATAGGGTGACCAGAATTGCACAGCATAATCTAAATGGGGCCTAACTAATGCAAGATAGAGCTGCAAAATAACTTTTTCCGTCCTATTGCTAACGCTTCTTGAGATAAATCCTAAAATTCTGTTTGCTTTATTTCTGACTGCTGTGCATTGCTCTCTTGGCTTAAGACTACAACTCACAAGAACTCCCAAATCCCTTTCACACTGAGAACTCATAAGAAAAAGATATTTGTACTTTTGTTGATAGTAGTAGAGATATTGTCACATATGATTGTAATATTTTGCTTTAATTTTATCAGGAATATGTTGCCTTTTAGAGAGTGTGTGCTTCGACTCAACCCTCTGATTTATAGTAAGAAAAAGATTGTCATTATAGACAAGGATGTGTATGCTATTACAGTAAAGCCCTTGGCAATATTAAACAGAAAGGAATGGATTTATGCTTCGACGTTTCTGCAGTTGTACACTAAGTTCTTTGGCTTTTGTTTTTTGTTAATGGGGACTAAGAATAGCCCACTGACAATAAAAGTAAAACTCTATCAATAGCCATTGCTCACGTTTGTTCACTTTCATTTGTTTATTTATTCTTTTATTATGTAGAGATACTCCGCGATGATTTATTTTTTTATTTTCAGTACATGTAAAGGAAGGAAACCCATCTCGCCTGACCGCGACGTATTTCAAGCTCTCTCTCTCTCTCTCTCTCTCTCTCTCTCTCTCTCTCTCTCTCTCTCTCTCTCTCTCTCTCTACTCTGAGACTGACATAAGCTCCTTCCGATGCTAAAAGAATGTTGCCATCATTGATTCTTTTTTTTTGTTTTTTGTTTTATTTCCAGCGAAGCAAGGCGATAATTGTGCCTACATTTTATTTCAGTTGATAAATTTTTGCATGCTGTTATTGCATAAATATTGATAAGACATCGGTAGTACCAACTTTTGCATAAATACTTTCTCCACATATTGCAACTGTTTAGAGAATAGATAAAAACTTCCATTGACAAATTTTGGAGCAAGCAAGTTGCCACTTATGCTCTATATATATATACATATTATGACAGCAGGAATTTGAATAGTAAAAGACTGTGTTAAAATGAGCATTACTATGAAATATAAGTACAGAACTCTGTTGTTACTTCTGAATGCCAGTCTCCATTGTATATATATTGCTATTTTTTATTTAGTATTTTTATTTTATTTTTTTATTATTCTTATATTGATCATGATTATTAGTAATGTTATTATTATGATGACTGTTATTGTTGCTATCTCTCAATGGCCTGTTGCTAATTATTATTTTTTAAATGCAATCAGCAGTAACTTGATGATTTGTATTTTTCATCTGAATTTATGCTTGATATTACTGTAGCCACCGCTAATAAGAATATTTCTTTAGTGGTTTTTCTCAGTATTTAATTATTGTTCTTTTTGATATCTATAGTAGAGTAATGTTATGTATCAGTTTCTAAGCTAAGTCCTAAGTATCTTGGAATAATAACCTAGTTGTGTAGACACATACCTTCCATTACCACCCTATTTCTAGGCAGCCCCGACCTGCAAGTTCTAAAAGTCTTTAGATTTTGTACTCTCTCAAACAAGTCCCTGTTGCCCATTGAATAGAGATTGCAATCACTTGCAGTTGCAAGGGAGGCAAAGTATAGCCTCAGATTACCGACGTATGGCCATTGTTGGTACCCCGAAGTCATAGGGAACCTTTCTTACAACTGTAGTAGTGACATAGGTTCAAATTTTCATCCCGAGGTCTGCTTCGAAGGTACGTGTGTATGCAGTACTGAAGAGAATCGCTGTGACGTTGCAGGTCTCCTACAAGGGTGGTCTTAGTACAGATCGGCCCGAAGGTAGGACGAAAAAGCCAGGCTGGAGGGGTTCGGAAGATGCATCGATCGCTTCCTCTTTGTCTTGCCTATCTTAGAAAGAAGATAATTTGTGGTAGTGTACGAACCTGGGCCTGCAGTGAAGACGGCGGGGGAGTGAAAAGGCGAGGTCAACTAGCAACCGTAATATAACGCCTAGCAAGAATTTCATGAGCAAGGGAGGGAAACAAAAGTCTTTAACATCTTAATAACACTTTAAAAAGCCATGTAAATGAATTGATGAAATCCCAGAAAAAAAGGAAATCCCCATACATGTCCTAACTGTAGTGAAAAGAGAGAAAAAAAAAGAAGTCTTTTAAAATATCTTAATAATACTTTTAGAAGCCACGTAAACGCATTGATGGGATCCAAACAGAAAGAAAAGGGAATCCATATACATGTCCAAACTTTAGTGAAGAGAGGAAGAAAGGGTGTGGAAAATCTCTTATTAGTTAATTAAAATTACCCCCGTATTAGAACTGAAAAAATGGATAAGAAAATATTCCCACCGTCTTTGTCCACTGTGCTAAAAGACAAAATATTTTTTTTTATTTTTTTGTTTTACTAGCTATAAGATAATTTTAAGCGAAAACTCAGAGTCTCCCTTAGATATAAGTTTTTTTAGAATAAGTGCCATTGAATCATGATTTAATCTATGTGTTCATTAAGTTCTCATATCAATTGGTCTCTGAATAGTAATTGAATATTGAAATAGTGAATGTTTTAACTTTACTCACAGTAACAAATGTTTTGTTTCAGGAGTAGTTTTTAAGGCTTAATTTTAAGACAAATCAATGCTCCCTAGTAACGATAGGAGTAGAAATCATAAGATAAGGTTTCTTATAGAAATTACCATTGATGTTATGGTCTATCGCATTTTAAATGTTAATACATGCTAATACTCTACCTAATTTGTTTGCTAATGTTCTACATGATTCATACTTTTACTGTAACTAACCAAATTTTGTCTTTTGAAGAAACGAGACACGTAGATAAAGTAACGTTATGATCTAAACTGACTTTTGATCTTAATTAATGTTTGTTATTAGTTACACACTGAAATCATACTGATTAAGGTTATTTTTGATTAAATATAAGAATATGTTAGTATTAAATATTTCCCACAAGGAAATAGACTCTGCTAGCTCTAGCTGTCTGTAGAAGTACTGTATATATATATATATATATATATATATATATATATATATATATATATATATATATATATATATATATATATATATATATATATATATATATATATATATATATATATATATATATATATATATATATATATGTTATGTTCGTGTAATCTGTTTAGAGTTCATAGAAATAGGATTTCTTAGATAATAGCTTAAATAATTCGGCCCCGTTTTTATTGTAAACAAATGTTAGTTAGGATGATGAAACTGAAATAAGAGATATTTCAGTGTAGTGGGGAGGGATGTCGCATGACTGAAGTCTTGCTAGAGGTCAAAGGTGAAATTGAACGCTCTCTCAAGTGTTTTGCTGGGATACGGCCAATATTAAAAGGGTAACGGAGATCAGCTCCCGGCGCCAAGTGCCTCAAGAAGGTGTGAGAGACGCAAACAAGTCCTCTATTCCCAATACCACACACGAACATTTGCAATATTAAAATGGTCACGAAGATCAGCACCCGGCGCCAAGTGCCTCAAGGAGGTGTGAGAGACCCAAACAAATCCTCTATTCCCAAATACCACACACGAGCATTTGACCTATATGTATGTAATGACTTGGGGAGATACCCAATGGCAATAGACAATTGCCACCCTCTCCTTTGCAATAGGCTTGTTGAAATAGCTCCTCCCCAAAGTAGGAGGGACTCCACTTCGAACCTGGAGTTGATTTGCAGGACTGGATGTCACTTGAGTTTATTGGCAGCACTGGATGTCAAGCCACGCCCTGCCCTTGGGGTATTTCAAGATGCCTCCGGGGCAGACACAGTTAGTTAGAGACCAGGCCTTGCCAGCAGCAGACTTAACACAGTACAGCTTAGGTAGCCTCCCCCTTTTGGAGTGGGAATCAGGAATTAGTCGTGACAGGAACTGTAGTAATTGGAGCTCTGAGTACATAGATACTAAATAAGAATAAAGCAATATAAAGAAGATGTTTTTCACCAACCACGCTACCATAATTACAACTTGTATAAAATAGAAATCTCACAACATATTTGGTGTCATCAGGTGGAACAGTAACCCCACTATACAACAAATGGGTGACAAGCAGTGAGATAACCCAGTCATCCTACAATTTGGTGACACTAGGAGGGACACTATCTTACATATATATATATATATATATATATATATATATATATATATATATATATATATATATATATATATATATATATATATATATATATATATATATATATATATATATATATATATATATATATATATATATATATATATATATATATATGTATATATATATATATATATATATATATATATATATATATATATATATATATATATATATATATATATATATTTATTTATGTATATATATATATATATATATATATATATATATATATATATATATATATATATATATATATATATATGATGACGTAATGTTAGCGGCCACCCATGCATTGGCCTGTGTGAGTAAGCTAGACAAGGACCCTTTCATCTCTTTGTTAAGTTGGCAAAATGTTTATAGCTCTTTCCATTAGGTATCACATTCCGATCTCCAAGATCAACATAGACGTAATAAGTGTTATCACAGAGATGATAGGTTTGCAACCCGTTTCCATTAGCATCTTACATTACAACCCCTATTTTCGAGAGCCAAGCTCTGTAACAACATATACGTTATACGTACATATAACCTATACATATATATGCATATATACGTGTATACTTATTAGCGTTGCATATACATGCATGCATTGATGTACTAGACTGGCGTCCTCGAAGCATCACACCCCACACTATAGGTTATGGGGTGTTCCCCCTTGTCGCTGGAAGTCCCATAATGATACAAACGGGTCAACTCACTGCCGAGGAGCAGCAGAGTCTTCTGAGCGCCTATACGCAGAGTATGTTATCCTAAGGGGACAGAGTGCGTTGAGGCATAGACAAATAAACAAACAAACATTTATTTCCATTTTTGTACAATGTTATTCTTCTTAAAAATAAAAGTAACTTTTAAGTAAACATGTAATTGCACTAATAAGTAAGAAGGTAATACATACAGTTAAATTAAATGTAGCTTTCATAGAAAATAGTAATGATGTAATAAAAATGTTAACAATAATGTAAATAATATAGTAATAATAACACTAGATACAATATCGTTATTATCGGCATCATGATCATATTTGTTTTCCTTTCAATGAGAATAATTAGTTCTTAACTTAGAGAACAGAGAAGTCGATATCAGTTTACATATAGAGAGGTTAGTGTTAAGGGAAATTATATTAAATCATTAAGTTTAGTTTATGTGTGAGCAGCAACTATTTGTCCAAAAGAAAACTATAAAGTTTGCCTTACAAAGCTGTGAAGGAGGATGCATTTTTAAGATGCTCTGGAATATTGTTCCAGAGTGTTGGCCCTTTAATAGTGATCATCTTTGAACCTGCTTTTGTGTTTTTTCTCTGAATAAAGAGCTCACTGCTCTGTCTTGTGTTGGTTCCCCTTATATCCCAGACTGTTTTTAAATCAAATAGCCAGCTAGGATAATGATGGTCCAAAATTTTGTATACAAAAACATAAATAGCATAAGCGACCTTTGTTTTCTGCCCGCAGCCACCAAAGTTTATTGAGAGCTGGTGTGATGTGGTCATATTTTTTATTACTCCCAGGGCAACTCGAGCTGCAAAATTAATAA
This sequence comes from Halocaridina rubra, assembly GCA_037179515.1. Lineage (NCBI taxonomy): Eukaryota > Metazoa > Arthropoda > Malacostraca > Decapoda > Atyidae > Halocaridina > Halocaridina rubra. Next base: position 128,346 of record JAXCGZ010018890.1, read on the forward strand.
GCTTCTGTATTCTGTTTATCTGAGTCTTAGTGTAGCTCCCCAAACAGTTGTGCAGTAATTAATGTGACTTAGGGCTAGAGATTCAACAACAGTTATTCGAGTGGTAGTCTCAAATTTGTCTTTTGTAAGTGATAAGTACATTACTGTTCCTGTAACCTTTTTGAATACTTTATCTATGTGGGAATTAAACAAAATGTAGTTATCAAAGTGAATTCATAGGTTTTTGACTGTTTTGCTAGGTGTAATTATATTGTCGCAAAAATTAATTGTTGTGCTTTCTGGAATTTGTGCTATATGGAACCTTGAACCAATAAATATGCATTGTGTTTTACTTTCGTTAATTAACAGCCCAATTTCGTGAAAATTGGTTTCAATTTTTTTTAACAGAGTGTTTTCTGCTCTTAAGGTTAGCTCTGGGATATTATTAATATCACCACTAAGGAGTAGTTGGGTGTCATTTGCATATTGTAGGACTTATCAGTCAGAAATGAAATGTAGATAATTTACGTAAATGGAGAAAAGGATAGGACCAAGTATTGATCCCTGTGGAACACCAAATGATACAAATTTTGGCATAGAGATAATGTTGTTATGTATAGACTGTTTGCAGTTAGATAGATACTCTCTAAACCAGCTCGGATCAATATTTAGGTTAGTATATTTACGTATAAGAATTTCATGGTTTACACTGTCGAAGGCTTTTGATAAGTTTAATAATACAAGCAGAGAGATTTTTTTTCATATCTATATTATTATAGATACTATTCGTAACTTTGAGCAGTGCAGTTTCCGTAAAGAGCTTTGGTCTGAAACCATGTTGATTAATAGATAATAGTCTATTTGACTCTAAATATGACATAAGTTGGCATGCAACAATTTTTTCTAATATTTTAGAGAAAATGTTTAGCAAGGAAATGGGTCAATAGTTTGTCACATCTTCTCTGTCCCCCTTTTTATGCAGAAGTATTACATGTGATTTTTTCCAAGAGTCAGGAAGCTTTTTATTAACAATGGGAGTGTTCATAATAGTTAGAATATAAGATACAATCATGGGTAGAGCATCTTTGATGAGCTGAAATGTCATACCATCTGGACCATAAGAGCCAGAGTTTCTTAGGCTCTTTATGGTAAGAATTAGGGTAGCACAATTGATAGGATTTATCTTGTGTACTCTCCTGTGTTTACATTGGAAGAATTGTCCTTTAAGCAATTACTCATATTCACTGAGTTTATGTTTTCTTGTGTTTTCTCATATGTATTTTGCCAACGTTAGCAAAATAGTTATTAAAGTTTTCTGCTTTGTCTTTCAACTCCGTAATATTTTCATAACTTTCTGAGATGGTCTTTTCATTTGGCATTATGCTTCTTATCACTTTCCATGTTGCTGCTGTATCATGTCTAGAGTCATTAAATTGTTTATTTGTAAAAGTTTTTTTTACTTACATTGATGAGAGATCTGACACGCTTCTTTTCTGTTTTATAACGTTCTCGGAGAGTCATATCATATCTATTAATTTTTAGCTCTTTTTGTATTTGATTTCTGATTTAATTAGCTAGCAAGGGGGTTGAGGGGCGGGTTATTTTTCTTGTTACTATGGGTGCACAACTATCTAAGCATTCACGAAAGACTTTTGTTAGAATCTCAACCTGCAAAT
>JAXCGZ010018890.1:135000-157500 GCA_037179515.1 Halocaridina rubra
GACTGAGAGCCCTTCCCCATATCTTCCCTTCAAATTATGTACATGAGAAGGGATTACGTCAGACAAATCCATTATTATTATTATTATTATTTTATTATTATTATTTTTATTGTTGTCATTATTATTATTATTATTATTATTATTATTATTATTATTATTATTATTATTATTATTATTATTATTATTATTATTATTATTATTATTATTATTATTATTTTTATCTTCATCACTGCCATCATCGTTACTATAGCTCTTGTATATAGATAGAGTTACGAATCAAATGTAGAAATTCTTGATACACATACACATACATATATATATATATATATATATATATATATATATATATATATATATATATATATATATATATATATATATATATATATATATATATATATATATATATATATATATATATATATATATATATATATATATATATATATATATATATATATATACATATATACATACACATTTGCATGCATATTTATTCATGTATAAATACACACATATATGCACATATAAATACATATATGAAACCCTGAGGAAGGGGGCTAGAATACTTCCTCCGTGTTCCCATGCGTGTCGAAAAAGTAAGCTAAGTGGAGCAGAGCAAAGGGACTGGGACACATGCACATGCATGCAGGCTCACGCACGCACGAATTTGCATGCAAGCTCACGCACGCACCCATTTGCATGCATGTACACATTTGTACACACATGCACACACGCATATATCTCCCCTCACGTGCACATGAATTCCCACCTGCATTTGTGTGTACACATACATGTGCACACATATGCACCCGTGTATATATATACACATACATATTTATACAAATAGGTGAGAGTAAAACTATAAAAAAGAGAGAAGAAAAAAAGATAAAAATGCATTTGCATGTAAACAATTGCATATACATACACATACGCACATAAACACAAGACCATCTCATGGAATAGTAATTTAAAAGGAAAAGAAAAGGAAAGGCTGAAAGCCCTTCCCCCTCTCTTCCCTTCAACTTTTGTACATGAAAGAGGATTACGTCAACTTAATCAGTTATTATTATTATTATTATTATTATTATTATTATTATTATTATTATTATTATTATTATTATTATTATTATTACATCATCATTGCTATTATTATTATCATTATTATATTATTATTATTATTATTATTATTATTATTATTATTATTATTATTATTATTATTATTATTATTATTATTATTATTATTATTATTATTATTATTATTATTATTATTATTATTATTATTACTATTATTATTATCATTATTATTATTATTATTATCATCATCATCATTGTTATTATTATTATTATTATTATTATTATTATTATTATTATTATTATTATTATTATTATTATTATTATTATTATTATTATTATTATTATTATTATTATCATCATTGTTATTATTATTATTATTATTATTATTATTATTATTATTATTATTATTACTCTTATTATTATTATTATTATTTTTATTATTATTATTATTATTATTATTATTATTATTATTATTATTATTATTATTATTAATATAGCTCTTGTATATATATATAGTGTTACAATGTCATAATAATTTTACCCAAGAGGTGTAACATGGCCCAAGTGGTGTGACTTGATATTTCCAGTGTGATTTTCTGGGTATAGTGTGTGTTTACAGAGAAATGACCAAGATCTATGGTTTCAACCCATAGGCCTTTCACACCTCTGCATCCCTGATCAATGGAGGTCAAAAATGTCACACATTTCTGTGTTGTTCTCATGAGAGCAGAAAGCCAGCCTCCACCAATACGTACATGTGCATTTGAAAATACGCATATAGGCACTCCTTGTACCCAACTGGCGTTCCTTTAGCCATGCCCCTAACACTATAGGTAATTGGTTGTAACTCTTTTTCTCTGGAAGCCTTTTGGTGGAGTCGTGCCCAAGCAAAACATGCGCTGCCATCTTGGTGATACAAAAAGAGTCAGAAGCAGTGAGAGACCAGCAGAGTATTTTGGGGATTGACACCTTTAGTATTTTCCCTAAGGTGTAGAATAAGTGTATAACTAAATAAGCTAAGTGTTAAGCAATTCTTACATATCCTTTATCACCTCGCACGTTATATTTTCTGTCTAGTATAGGTAAACTTCTACACGACAACGAATCAAGAGTTGTAATTCTTGATACACATAGACATACACATACATATACATACATGTATTCATATATATATATATATATATATATATATATATATATATATATATATATATATATATATATATATATATATATATATATATATATATATATAATTTTTTTTTACCCCAACCGGGACTTGAACCTAGGACTTAGAATTACTAAGGCAAGGCGCTACCAACTACACCACAGTAGGTTAAAAGAAATCCAACCTTATAGTTTATATCTGCTATACTTAGGAATGAACGCATTCTATCTGAATGCCACTATGTTCATATTATAGATTCCCCAACCTCACTCGTGTAGTTGGTAGCGCCTTTACTTAGTAATTATAAGTTCTAGGTTCAAGTCCCTGTTGGGGTAAAAAAATGATTCATGTTTTCACATATGTAATGTACTTATTTGGTTATTGTTGGACCCGAATGAGATTGGGAATTGAATTTGATGCGAAAATGAAGCCACGAGTGAGGTTGGGGAATCTGTAATATGAACATAATGGCATTCAGGTAGAATGCGTTCATTCCTAAGTATAGCAGATATAAGCTATAAGGTTGGATTCCTTTTAACCTTCTGTGGTGTAGTTGGGAGTGCCTTGTCTTAGTAATTATAAGTCCTAGGTTCAAGTCCCGGTCGGGGTAAAAAAATTATTCATGTTCTCACATATGTAATGTACTGATTTGGTTATTGTTGAACCCGAATGAGATTGGGAGTTGAATTAAATGCGAAAATGAAGCCATGAGTGAGGTTGGGGAATCTGTAATATGAACATAATGGCATTCAGAGAGAATGCGTTTATTCCTAAGTATAGCAGATATAAGCTATAAGGTTGGATTCTTTTTAACCATTTGTGATGTAGTTGGTAGCGCCTTGACTTAGTAATTAAAAGTCCTAAATTCAAGTCCCGGTCGGGGTAAAAAAATGATTCATGTTTTCACATATGTAATGTGCTTATTTGGTTATTGTTGGACCCAAATGAGAGTGGGAGTTGAATTAAATGTGAAAATGAAGCCACGAATGACGTTGGGAAATCTGTAATATGAACATAGTAGCATTCAGATAGAATGCGTTCATTCCTAAGAATAGCAGATATAAGCCATAAGGTTGGATTCCTTTAAACCTTCTGTGGTGCAGTTGGTAGCGCCTTGACTTAGTAATTATAAGTCCTAGATTCAAGGCCCGGTCGGGATAAAAAAATTATTCATGTTTTTGCATATGTAATGTACTTAATTGGTTATTGCTGGACCCAAAAGAGATTGGGAGTTGATTTAAATGCGAAAATGAAGCCACGAGTGAGGTTGGGAATCTGTAATACGAACTTAGTAGCATTCAGATAGAATGCGTTCATTCCTAAGTATAGCAGATATAAGCTATAAGGTTGGATTTCTTTTAACCTTTCGTGGTGTAGTTGGTAGCGCCTTGACTTAGTAATTATAAGTCCTAGGTTCAAGTTCCGGTCGGGAAAAAATAGATTCATGTTTTCTCATATGTATTGTGCTTATTTGGTTATATATAATATATATATATATATATATATATATATATATATATATATATATATATATATATATATATATATATATATATATATATATATATATATATATATATATATATATATATAATGTTCTTGTTTCGGTTTTATGTCATGGACTCCCTTTTCTACCAAGGGCTAGGACGGTTGCCTTCTTGCGAAGGACTTGTTTTGGCAGATGTAATCGTTACCCTGAGTGTATGCCCTTGCTAACCTCAGACCGTAGTGGGGCGCGAACCCTCGACCTGACGCCACAGAGTCGCGGACGCTACCGCTTGAGCCACGGAAGCTAGCTATATATATATATATATATATATATATATATATATATATATATATATATATATATATATATATATATATATATATATATATGAGCCCCTGAGGAAGGGGGTCTAGAATACATCCTCCGTGTTCCTCTGCGTGTCGTAAGAGTAGACTAAATGGTGTGGAGCGAAGGAACTGGTAAACCTTTTCTCTATACTTTCTCTTCCCAAAAAATTAGAGCATTGTTTCTTTACTCAGCCACTTTCCTTATAAGGGAAAAATGTCCTATGTATATAGATAGAATGAGAGAGAGAGAGAGAGAGAGAGAGAGAGAGAGAGAGAGAGAGAGAGAGAGAGAGAGAGAGAGAGAGAGAGAGAGAGAGAGAGAGGAGGATATTCCCACCACCCCTTCCTCCCCCTTTTTTTTTTTTTTTTTTGGATACAGAGATAGAAAAGGTCATTTAAATATGTTTAGATAGGGTAAAAGTATTATATTTTCAATGTAGGGTATTCACTAAGTATAGGATATAAGTGCACATATAGTTCAAAGTGGTTCAGACCAAGAGGTCTGAAATCCTTAAGCTTTCTGAACTCTGTAATGTAGTGTACTAAAGTGTTGCCCCCTTCACACTCGCATAAATGGCATTTTGAGTGTTCTGGGTGTTCTCTACCAGTTTTCTCGCAATTCACCTCCCATAGATTTCTATAACCAAGTCTTATACGGGCAGCAACTCTATCACAGTCACTTGTAAGCATTTGTTTCTCAGCCTTCTGAAGTTTTAGTAATGTTTGATAGAACATCTGCTTACATGTTGTGAGAGTGTAGAAAGTTCTTGCTCTTCCATAATCTCATTATACAACATAGATTTGAACTGAGACAGTGGGGTTATAGATTCAGACACTGAACTGTCAGTTGCAAGTTTTGTAAGCCTGTCAGCCTTTCCATTACCTATTATCCCAACATGGGACAGTACCCATGAAAACTTAACTTTTTTGGAGTTCATATATTGCTCAGTTAATAAGAGCCTCTTGAATTGCAGGCATGTGAGTTTTGTAGAAGCGTTTCAATGATCTCAGTAACAGAAGTGCACTCTGTGAATCACATAATATGATAGCAATTTCCTAGCACTGAGAACATGTTCAATAGCAAGTTTAAGTCCAACAATATCACATTCGGTGATTAATGATCACTTTGACATACTCACTGCTTTGTCAAATATATCCTACCCTTCAATATTTTCATAAACTATAATGCTGCACCCAGACCCTCCTGCAATGCTTATATGAGACGTATCAGTATAAATGCAATGTTTCATTACTATTTGGAAAATTAGTTCCAATAAAGATTCAAATTTCTTCTATTGGGGTGACGTTCGGACCAGGTGATAATATTGGAAAGAGAATTTCTGGCCCAATCCTCTTGCAAGGACTTATTAATCATGAAGGAGCACTCTCAATAAATAGTGTTACATTATATTTTTTGTCTAGTTGGTTATAAGCTTAAATATTTAGAGGTAACTTTATCTTTTGTACTGTATGTTACCTATTATTAATGATATAATGATTGTTGGCACAATTGTGGCCCTTGAAAATGACCAGCAATACAGGGATGAGGCTGAACTGATTTCGCTAATTTAACACCAAATATCACTGCTGACTGTTTGATATGATCTATCAAAAGTGGAAAGTTTCATTCATGTTGCATATTAATAATTCTGGTGCTCATAAGGCAGCCAAGAATAATCCTCATAGCTTTGCTTTGAATTTTTTTCTAATAGTCTTAAGATAAAGATAGTCATATTACAGAGCTGTGGAGTGTAATAGTCGACTAATGACCTAACATATACGTGATAGAAAGTTTGGCATATGTTAATACCAACACCAGATACCCAATTGGCAAGAAGCTTTAGCGGTCTGAGTCTCTGTTGATATCTTTCACACAAATCTTTGACATACTCAGTGTGAAGGGGAGAAGGAACTAGTATTCCCAAATATTTTTAGTTTTTGCACACCTAAACCATTTGGTTGTTTAATACAAGGTGAGGCTTTTGCAAGATATTGTAAAAGTATTTTGTTTTTGTAATTGAAATGACAAGACAGTGTCTTTTGACACTTGAGAAAATTCGCTAAGTATTAGTAGCATATCATTGGCAGAATATGCCCTTATATAAATGTCGTCTGCATAGCATATGATGATGCATTCATCATTTGATAGTCTGAGAAACTTGAGAAGCTTATCCATTAAGAAGTTAAAGAGCTTGTGGAGACAAAACTCCTCCCTGAGATGTCCCAGTGCAAATTCCTTTTCACTGTAAGTAAGATAGCCTTTATAGTACACTTTAAAGATTCAACCACTTTGGTAACATTTAATTATTTTTAGTAGTTTACATTTAATCTCTAAAGTGCTAAATGATTCAAAATATCGGTTCTATTTGCAATTTGAAAGACATTTTGCACGTCCAGGAAAACAGTGACTTCAAAGCAGTGCTCAACATTCATCTCTCTATCTATCTACCTTGGCATTCTCCCCAAATTAGGGGTTAGCCGACATCAAAAAAGAAACAATAAGGGGATTACTTTGTTCTATGGGCAATGACGAGGGAGCTAGTGACCGTTCAGATGGCACAGCTGGAGTGCCACAGCCCATCCTCCCGGCTCTTCCTCATCCTGCGTCGCTTCATAAATGCCAACTCCCCTACTGCCCCTACCACAGGGCAACCTCTGTAAGATGCAGCCCTGTGGTAACAGCAGGTGCCCATCAGAGCTGCGTCACAATCGCTCGCCACTCATTCCTATTCCTAGCACGCTCACTTGCTTCCGTCACTCCATCCAATCACCCAAACCTAGGCCTCCCTCTAGCATTTAACCCATCAACTCTCGCATTCATCACCTTTTCCAGCAGTCTTCATTAATTCTGCAAAACACTCTTAGGTACTTTTCCCTTTCATAAAGCCATATAAATTATTTGATAATTTACCCTCTAGAGTAAATCAAGCCTGTTAAGAAGTATTTTCTCAAAGGCTTTGCAGAAGCAGGATGTCAGAGAGATGGATCTTAATTTTGTACTTTCTTTGTTTTGGAATTGGAATAATAATGCTCTTTTCCATTTTTCTGAAAGTGCCCTCATTATAAATAGTGCTGAATAAAACCAGAATTGGATTAATGCCATTGCATATTTCATCACTGAGATCTTGGAATACTTGGTAAGTAATACCATGCTCACCTGGTGAGGTGCTCTTCCCCTGGGAGAGAGCAAAGTCCAACTTACTTTTAGTTATGTAGTCAATGAATCTGTCCTCTTCCATTGTTCTTGCACAAGATAATTCTATGTTCATCACTCTTTCAAAGTCAAGATTTTTTAATCGTTGTTGAAAATTACAAGGAAGGTTTTTAAAGTAAGATGTCTTAGAGTATTGTAGGAGCATTAATTGATTGCCAAACTTTAGAACTATTAGTATGAGCATTGATAGACTTTAGGATATTTTGAAAGTGCTTAATTCGAACATTACTATTAAGATCACGATAATCTCGTAGTGTAAGGAACATATTGCTATCACTTTTATACATATCAACTGCACGGTGTACCTGTTTTTTAAATGTGTTTAGTTTGTTATCTTTGTCCAATTGCTTTTCTTCTTGATTGCTTTGTGTTTAAGCTTGTGTATGTAAGTTTTATGGAATATGTAAATCCGTTCTATTAATAGGTCATAGATTTCTTGGCCTGTAATGGTCTAAATATCTATATTATCAAATGTAGAAGCCATAAAAGAGCGAAAAGGGGCAAAGAATTCAATAGGAATATTTATCTAGTTTCGTTTATGTATTTGACAGTCGCTGGCATCAAGTAGGAATGTGCTCTCAAGTGTGAATTGGTCAGACAATAGATCGTCTAGTCCCCTACAATTAAAGTCTTTCCCATATTCTGAACCATGATAAACTATGTAGTCTCGTCTACCACCTCTAAGGTGGGTATGCAAACATGATCCTAGTAAGGTAAAGCTGTGATCATTAATGAACTCATAGAATCGTCTGCCATTGTAATTACAGTTGTTTTCAGATGTGTCTGTAAATTTTTTGTGCCTTGCATTACAATCTCCAGGATATATGAAGTTCTTATAAAAAGGAGGATGTGGTAATTTTATTTCATTGAAGGTATGAGTTCCAATATATGTATTACAAACATAATAAGGATTGGCTTTGACATTTATTTTGAAAAGCATGCATGTGACATTCTTGTTATCCTCACCATCATTACGTGGATTAGTGCTGGTTTCAATTAACCGATGAGGAATGCAAATACTAGTATAAGTGGTGAGGCCTTATTTACCATCAAGCGAATATTTTGAATAGCCTCTTATGTTGCACAACTGATGAAAGTGCAAACTCTCTTGCAGTCATACAAACGTTGGTTTCTTTTTTTTAACATAGTGCAAAATATCCACAAATCTTTTCTTCAAAGAATGGATATTGAAAGTTAAGATCTTGTAATGCATGAAAAGATCAGAACGCATAATTAGAGCCTTGATAACAAGATTTATAGTAACAATCACAGCAGTAATGAGTAAAATAACAATCACCAATGCCATAACAGTAATTATGGTAATAGTTATGAGAGTGATGACTCACACACACAAGCATACACCTTTATATGTGCACATACTTGCATATATATATATATATATATATATATATATATATATATATATATATATATATATATATATATATATATATATATATATATATATATATATATATATATATATATATATATATATATATATATATATATATATATATATATATATATATATATATATATATATATATATATATATATATATATATATATATATATATATATATATATATATATATATATATATATATATATATATATATATATATATATATATATGTATATATATATATATATATATATATATATATATATATATATATATATATATATATATATATATGTGTGTGTGTGTGTGTGTGTGTGTGTGTGCATACACGCAAATACCTAATTAATACCTAATTATAGTAATAATTAGGAAGTTGATGATTATAATACCAATCACTAGTGTCATAACAATAATCATACTAATAGTTATAGGAATAATGATACACACATACACGCATACATGTATATATGTACATATACCTGCATACATATATGCACATACATACATATACACATATACATACTTACAAATATTTGCATACACACATGCAAGCATGCATATATATAGATTCACTTAAATACACATGCACACATAAACATGCATGCATACCCATGCTTACATACATACGTACATGCACACATGTATATACATACACTAATGCACCTGTACACTAAGCTAGTCATGCATGCATTCATAAGCATGCACATGTACAGAATATTTCTGTACATATGTGCACAGAGCAGCACATGCCCACAGACATACAAAAACATACGTGTGTATGCTCACACACACATATGTGTAAATATACATCCATATATACATGCAAACACATTTCCATGTACACACGTATGTATCAATGCAGTCATATATACACAAACATACACACACACATATATGCATATACATATACATATGCACATATACTCATATACCTACATACATGAGTATCTCCTCTTATATGCATGCCCATGCATGCATGCACACATATCTATTTATGAAGAAAAGGAATGACAAAGAGATAAGAAAAAGGTTCATTGTAGTAAGAAGGGTGTAATTAATCAGAAGGAAAAAAAGAAGAATGGATAGAAAATTGGGAGACTAATATCTGCATCTAATTATCTGCAGTGTTAATAACCTTTAACTTACCTTTGTCTTTAGCAGCACGTGTTTTTCGGGTTCTCTGAAATATTTGCTCGCCACTACCTTTGTAATTTTTTTCTGACCGAATAATAGTTATGTGATTCCTTTCTCATGTTTGTAAGCTCAGTCATTAATGTGGCAATATTCTCTTTTAAGTCTTTGAGCTTCTTTTCACAGGAGTTAGTTTTGCATCAAGGTTCTTGATCATTATCTGTAGTCACCGTGGCTCAAGCAGTAGCGTCCACGACTCTGAGGCGTCAGGTTGAGGGTTCGCGCCCCGTCACGGTCTGAGGTTAGCAAATGCATGCACTCAGGCTAAGGATTACATCTTTCAAAACAAGTCCTTCATAACAAGGCAACCGTCCTAGCCCTTGGTAGAAAAGGGAGTCCGTGACGTAAAACCGGAACAACAAGTTCTTGATCATTATCTGCAAAAGATTGTTCATTTACTGCTACAATTTGTTCCTTGTGTGCTTTATCTTTAGTTGTTAGTGATAATTCACCCTCTGCAGATATGGCAGCTTGACTGTCTGAGCTGATACTAGCTTCATTCTGATGGGAGCAGTTATGCTCCCATATATTTTCTGAAACTGTGCCACATCATAAGCACGTCTTGGACTAAGAAGTTATTGTTATGGACCTAGTGGGGCTGCTGAAGATTTTTGAGAGGTGTGCCCCTTCTGACAATAGAGGGAATACTGGATGTTGGCTGAAGATTTTGCTTGCACTTTGAGGATGGGGGAATCTTTCATGCCTGGAAGTAGGGCGACTTCTTCAGGAGGATTTTGGTCATTTGTTTTTCAAATTATCTTTAAAGTTGAGGATGATTTTCCATTGTACTTTAAATGTTGTACATTAACAATGAATTTTCCATCCCCATTTAGGGATAGGGAGTGCTGGTGTTCTTCATCCCATACAGTAGGAATATCCTTTGATGAAGAATATCATTAGGTGTTCCACAGGGATCAATCCTTGGTCCTGTCATCTTCTCCATTTATGTAAATGATCAATCATGTCTCATTCCTGACTGTCTAGTTGTACAATATGCAGATTACACTTAGCTACTCCTTAGTGGTGATACTATTTATCTCCCAGAGCTAACCTTAAGAGCAGAAAACACTCTGTCAAAAATTAAAACCTATATTCAAGAAATTGGGCTGTTAGCTGACGAAAGTAATACACAATGCATGTTTATTGGTTCAAAGTACCATATAGCACAAATTCCAGAAAACATCATTAATTTTTGCGGCAATGTCATTACTCCTAGCAAACAGTAAAAAAATCTAGGAATTTCACTTTGATAACTACATGTTGTTTGATTCACATATAGATAAAGTATGCAGAAAGGTTACAGAAACACTAATGTACTTATCATGTATAAAAGACAATTTTGAGACTACCATTCGAATAACAGTTGTTGAATCTCTAGCCCTAAGTCACATTAATTATTGCACAACTGTATGGGGAGCTACCAATAAGACTCAGATAAATAGAATACAAAGCTTAGTGCTTTTGCAGCTCGAGTTGCCCTGGGAGGAATAAGAAAATATGACCACATCATACCAGCTCTCAAAAAACTTGGGTAGCTGCAGGCAGAAAACAAGGTTGTCTAAGCTATTTACGTTTTTGTATGCAATGGTTTGAACCATCATTATTCTGGCTGTCTATTTAATTTCAGAACAGTCAGGAATATTGTAGTTCCGGTTTTACGTCACGGACTCCCTTCTCTACCAAGGGCTAGGACGATTGCCTTCTTGCGAAGGACTTGTTTTGGCAGATGTAATCATTACCATGAGTGCATGCCATTGCTAACCTCAGACCATGATGGGGCGCACACCCTCGGCCTGATATAAGGGGAATTAATACAAGACAAAGTAGTGAGCTCTTTATTCAGAGAACAAACACAGATGCAGGTTCAAAGGTGATCACTATTAAAGGGCCAACACTCTGGAACAATATTCCAGAGCATCTTAAAAATTAATCCTCCTTCACAGCTCTTAAAGGCAAACTATATAGTTTTCTTTTAGACAAATAATTACTGCTCACACACTAATCAAACTTAACGATTTAAAGCGATTTCCAATAACACTAAAAAAAATTTTTAAAAATAGATATCGCCTTTGATTTTTAGCTTAAGACCTAATTATTCTAATTGTAAGGAACACATATACAGTACTGATGCTGATAATAACGATCTTGTATCGAGTATTACTATTACTACTTTATTATTAACATTATTTTATAAACATTTTATTACAGTATGATTTGTGTTATTATTACTTTATACGTATCTGTTAACTCAAGGTAATCATTTTCTGTTCACTTTTTGTTTAATTACATATCTTCTTATAAGTGTACTCTTAGTTTTGTAAAAGAATAACCATTGTATAAAATAGAAATAAATGTTTGTTTGCTTGTTTGTTTGTTTGTTCTCAGAAGTGGCTTATCCTTTGACATGAATTGGATCCCCTCATGCATATCCCTTTGCAGTTCTTCCATAAGATACTTGTTATTCCTCATAACATATAAGTGATTAAAGCACTAACTTTGATTGGGCATGCTCAGCAATTGACGGTGAATGGGAAAGTATTTATAGCCTCCAACGAAATATCTCCTTCATAGTTATATTTTCCAGGGAGCTTAGGTGAAAATCCTTCCTTGGGAACAGAGTCCTAAGTTTGGTACCTTCGTCTTTGGCCATTGCCTTCGTTTAGGAACGTGTTCCCCTTTCAGTAGGAGAGGGGATAGCCATAAGAAGGGTATGTAGTGATGAGGGTGTAAGGAGGGGAGGGCAAATTCAGACCTAGGTGTAGTTTTCAAGTATATGCTTTTCTTGCACTAAGCCTGCCAGACTAGTGTGTGTGTAATTCCCAAATTGTAATTACCTTATTGTGCTTACAGGAAAGAGCCCTAAGCTCGTAACTGCCCGTCTCCTGATCGGTTCCATTTTATACTTAGTGGTACATATCATACTTGTCTTTAAAACTATGGATTGAGTTAGCTTTAACTACCTCCTCGCTTAGCAATTTCCAGTTATCAACTTCTGTGTCTATGTGTGTGTGTGTAATTACCTAATTGTAATTACCTAATTGTGTTTACGGGAAAGAGCCCAAAGCTCGTATCTTCCCGTCTCCTCATCGGTTCCATTTTATACTTAGTGATACTTATCATACCTGTCCTTAAAACTATGGATTGAGATAGCATTAACTACCTCCTCGCTTAGCCAATTCCAGTTGTCAACTACTCATACAATGATAAAGTATTTCCTTACATCCTGCAATGAAATTTTCTTACAAAGCTTCAAACTATGACCTCTAGTTCTAGAACCTGCCACAGCAAAAAATCGATCCTTATCCACTCTATCATAACCATGAAGGAATTTAAAGAATGTCACCATATCCCCCCTCAATCTTCTAGCTTCGAGTGATGGTAAGTCTAATTCCCTCAGCCTCTCATCATAACTGAAATTACGTATTTCTGGCACCAGTTTAGTGGCATGTCTTTGAACTTTTTCAAGCTTATCTATGTGCTTTTTCAAGTGCGGATTCCAAAAGGGGGCTGCATATTCGATTTTTGGCCTCACATAGGTTACATAAATATGTGTGTTTGTGATTACCTAATTGTGATTACCTAATTGTGTTTACGGGAAAGAGCCCAAAGCTCGTATCTTCCCGTCTCCTCATCGGTTCCATTTTATACTTAGTGATACTTATCATACCTGTCCTTAAAACTATGGATTGAGATAGCATTAACTACCTCCTAGCTTAGCCAATTCCAACTATCAACTACTCTTACACTGAAAAAGTATTTCCTTACATCCTGCAGAGAAGTTTTCTTACGAAGCTTCAAACTATGACCTATAGTTCTAGAGCCAGCCATATCAAAATATCGATCCCTATCCACTCTATCATAACCATGAAGGAATTTAAAGACTGTCACCATATCCCCCCCTCAATCTTCTAGCTTCGAGTGATGGTAAGTCTAATTCCCTCAGCCTCTCATCCTACCTGAGATTCCGTATTTCTGGCACCAGTTTCGTGGCATGTCTTTGAACTTTTTCAAGCTTAGCTATGTGCTTTTTCAAGTGTGGATTCCGAAAGGGGGCTGCATATTCGAGTTTTGACCTCACATAGGGTACATAAATATTTCTGAACATTTCCTTGTCCATGTGCCTGAAGGCTACCCTTACATTTGATAAGAATGCATATGATGCCCTTACTATGCCATTTATATGTATTTCTGGAGACAAATCTGCCAGTATGTGTACTCCTAGATCTCTCTCATTTTCTGTCTCTTGAAGTTGTACTCCAGTCACCAAGTAGTCAAGCTTGGGCCTTCTTGCACTTGCACCCATTCTCATTACCTTACATTTTGAAGTATTGAATTTCATTAGCCACTTTTCTGACCACTCATGCAGATTATTTAGATCCTCTGAAGTTCTCTACCATTGTTCTCGTTTTTTACTTTCTTAACAATCTTTGCATCATCTGCAAACATATTCATGAATGAGTTTACAGACTCTGGTAGGCTATTTACATATACAAGGAACAAAAGTGGCCCTAAAACTGAACCTTGTGGAACTCCACTACTACCTCTTCTCCATTCAGACACTGAGTGTCTTACTCTAACCCTCTGTTCCCTTCCTCCTAAGTAAGTTTTTATCCATTCCAAAACATTTCCACCTATTCTAGCCATTGTTTGCAGCTTCCTAATAAGTCTCCCATGTGGAACATTGTCAAACGCTTTCTGGAAGTCTAGGAATATGCAATCTGCCCAGCCCTCTATTTCCTGTAAGATTTGGCTTACCTCATCATAAAATTCTTATAAGTTTGTTAGTGTTGATCTACCTTCTCTGAAGCCATGTTGCCTCACTGACAAAAAGTTGAAGGATTCCAAGTGAAGAGAGATATGTTTCCTTAGTGGTTTCTCCATAACTTTGCAAACTATGCTGGTCAAGGAAACTGGTCTATAGTTCAGAGCCGTATCCCTCCTTCCCTTTTTGAAGATAGGTATCACATTTGCTTGTTTCCAGCATCTTGGAATCTCCCCCGACTCCAGTGACTTTTTAAATATGATACTTAGTGCCACTGATATTGAGTTTGCGCATTTTTTAAGCAGGACCTGTAGCTTTATGAACATCTAAATCCATCAGCGCTTTGCATACCTCTGTGGCTGTAAGGTTGATGTTCTCTAATACCTGCCCTTGAGCTTCTATCTCTGCAATCTGAGGGGGTGGGGTATTTTCTACTGTAAATACTGACTGAAACTCCTTGTTCAATTCTTTGCAGATCTCTTCATCCGTCTCAGTGATGCTTCCATCCTCTCTCTTTAGCCTTAAAACCTGTTCTTTTACCTTCAGTTTTCCTCTGATAAAGCTGTGGAAAAGCTTGGGATTTTCTTTAGCCTTCCTGGTGATGTCCCTCTCATAGTCTCTCTCTGCCTCTCTCCTGTTACTTAGGTAGTCATTTCTCGCTTTTTTGTAAGTTTGCCAGGCATTTATGTTTTTTCTCCTCCTATACCTTTTCCAGCATTTGTCTCTCCACTCCTTAGCTCTTTTACACCCATTATCGAATCATTTCTCTCTGGCATGAATTACACCTACTTTGGTGACAGGTATGCAGCAATCTACTATCTTCCCATATTTCTCACAAAAGATGTCATACATTTCATGTACTGATTTGTTGAAAAATAATTTTCTCCAGTCAATAACTGCAAAAAGCTCATTCATTTTGATGTAATCTTCTTTCGGATAGTTCCTCCTCATGTCCTCAGTGCCTCTACTCTCAGGCAGAATATCTTTAATGATATACTCCATCAACAACACACAGTGGTCACTCTTTCCAATTGGTGGTTCATACTCAATTTTTTCAATATCCAACACATTATCTGTGAATACTTTCTTTCTTTCTTTCTTTTGGATGGGATAGGATAGGTGGGGAAGGGGAGAGGGGGGGTAAAGGATGGGAAGGATTGGAGGGGTAAGCACGAAATTTAAGGAAGTAAGAGATAATAGAGAGGGGCAAACCCTCGTGCTAAGTTTTTGTTAGATATAATTTTACTGGCCCAATATGACTTTATTTAGTTATAAATTAGTAATGATGAGGAGGTTTTGGAGATTTTATTTAATTACTATACATAGGTTCTGGTGGATGTCCTGAAAAAACCGGAGAAATTCTTTTCCACCAGGCATGGTCATTGATAAATTCGTATTCTAAAGTGTTCAAAGCATTAGTTTCTTGAAGAAATTCTTCAAAGTCGATTTCCATTTTACCCCAGGTTCTGGATGCTAATTTATAAATATAGGTATTAATTGGTTCGACTTTGAGGTTCTTATGAATTTCTTCCATTCTCTCTGGCTAGTACAGTGGTAACGCGCTGGCTTCGCATTCACGAGGTCGAAAGATCGGTCCCCGTCCAAGACCGAGAGTTTAAGCTGTTTACTGGCAGGAACTGCTGTGGGTGGACATCACAGTGGGGGGTTGGGGCTTGTCCTGGCTGACGAATACCCATTGTAAAATGGAAATAAAGTTTATTATTATTACTATGTATGGTGGGGTTTCAGAGAGAATTCTTCTTAAGTTTAAATTTTGGATAGCTTGGAGACTTAAAAGTTTACTTTTTGATAAGATGCAAGTTGGAATTGGGGGGTATATTAAGACAGGTCTTACTAAAGTTTTATATAGGGTGACTCTATTTTTAGTTTTGAGCAGGTTAAATCTACGTAACTTTGTGGAGATAAGTTTACTTTGAATTATTCTATTATTTATATGAGCTTTCATTCCTGTTCTGTTAATTGTAAAGCCCAAGGTTTTCAGACTGTTGGAGAAGTTTATTCTATTGTTATTTATTATTACATCTGATGGTTTAAGAGCAGAAATAGATAAAAGTTGGAATTTGTCAATATTAGTTTTAATTTTCCACTTTTTCTCGTATTCATTTATTCTAAGTATTTCCCTCTGAGTTTTAAATGCTAGAAATCTTTTATTATAATCCGGAATTACTTGAGTGATGTCATCTGCAAATATAATAGTTGAACAACCTGTACCTGGTTTGGGTATATCTCTCGTAAATATAGCATAGAGGAGTGGACTCAGATTTGATCCTTGAGGGACCCCTGCTCTAAGTTCGAATTGGGTACCTAAATATTCATTAATTTTGATAATTGACTTTCTATTAGATATGAAATCTGATAAAATTTTAGTTATTAGTGGGGGTAACTGGAGTTCTATGATTTTATATCTGAGTCCATCTCTCCATACTTTGTCAAAAGCAGAGGAAACTTCCCTGCTCAGGACATTGCACTTTTGCCTGAGCTTTTGCGAGATGGCTATTTTTTCATATAAGTATGTTAGTGCAGTATGAGCACCTCTTCCTCTTCTAAACCCGTGCTGGTTAGGGGGAAGACAATCATTTATTTCTAGATAATTATAGACTCTAGTGTGTAGTATTTTTTCAAATATTTTCCCTGGGACTTCCAGGAGAGATATAGGACGAATACTAGATCAAGTAGTGATGGCTCATCCCCACCCATGGCCCTCGTTGGTTCCATTACATGTTGGTGTAGGAAACTCCCTTGTACGCAATCTAGGAATCTTGCCCCGAATGAGTCCTCACCACTGTGTGGGTCAAGATTTATCCAATCTATCTCTTTATGATTAAAGTCTCCCATAATCAAAATCCTAAATTTTTTTTTCCCGTGCCATGTTAACTGAGTTTATGACTTCAATAGTAACTTTATGACTTTCCTCATAAACTTCAAGCCTATTCTGGTTCCTTGGTGGGTTATATACAACAGTTATTGTAATGCTCTCTGACCCAGTATTTATGCCAGCAACAAGAAATTCCTTGAACTCACTTTCTATAGCCAAGTTTATTTCTTCAACTTGAATCCTTTCACTTATGAGCAGTGCTATCCCTCCACCAGTCCTCTCAGATCTTTCAACCTTTAGTATTCTGAAGCTCTTAGGAAAAACTGTGATGCTGTTTATGTCCTCACTCAACTTAGTCTCTGTAATTGCTACTATATCTGCCTTACTGTTGTGAATCCTATCTTTTAATTCTACTGCTTTACCAGCTAATCCATCAGCATTTGTGTATAACAATCTTAATGAGGCCCCATCCCCTGATCTTCTGTCATTATCTTCTTTATCTCCCCTTTGTCTGGAAGAACTCTGAAATGAAAATTTTCTTCTCTTCTTCGTTTCTTTCCTCATTTAACCTTCTTGCCTCTTGCAACAAGTTTTTGATCTTGCCCATCTCTTCCTGTGTTCTGTATCATCTAATGAACACTTCTTTGAATTCTTGAAGGTCTTTTAGACTTTTTTTTCTCAACAATATTTCCCTACATATTTCCCCTCTCTCAAAGGTTACTTATGTTGGTCTCGGCTTTCCTTCCCTCGAATATTTACCTAGTTGGTGTATGTTTACAATATCCTCAGGACCACAAACTACTCCAAGCTTTCTTATCAGGTCTAAATCCCTAGCTTTTTTTCTTCAAGTCTCCCCTGCCATGTTGGCTCCTGGGATTCGCTTATGCCTGAGATTACCACTGTCTTCTCCTTATCAAGTGCCTGTTTGATGAGTGGGTTTGCCCTTTCCATCACAACGTCTTCCATTTTTTCAATTACTGTCTCTTTATAGTCAACTGTTTGTATGTTTTCCAGTGCCACCACCTTTACAGCCTCGTTTGCTGCCACATTCCCCTTTAGTGCATCAGCAAAGGAAGTTTTCATGGCATCATTTTCCATATTCAGCTCCTAGAACTCTTTTCTGAACTGTTCAATGTTTTCCTTAATCTGGACATTCCAAGCAGCAATCTCGTCTCTCTCAGAAGAGAGCAGTGAACTAACATCTAATTCCTTTAGGTTGTCATTCAGCTGTTTGTTTTTATCTTCTTGTTTAGAAATTCTAGTTTCTAGTTGACTCTTTTCCCCTTCCAGCTTCTTTATTCTTTTTTCTAGGTCCTTTCTCTCCTGCCCTTGTGCTTTATTTGCTTCCTCCAAAGATCTTATTTCCTCTCTGAGTGTTTCATTCTCTTTCATTTCTCCATCAATATTCCGAATTTTTTCATCAAGGCTTATAACCATTGCCTCTAAATTTTTTATTTTCTTTTTAAGTCTCCTAATGGCTACCCCTCCTCCCGACCCATGGGTGGGAGAGGTTTGGGACAGAGATGGCCTCATTTTTATGTTCTCCCTCTCACAGAATATAGAAAGAAGAAGAGAAAGAGAAAAAAAAGAGAGAAAAACTTTTATTTAAGCTTCACACAGTATTTTTATATCTCCATATAAGTGCTATTTAGGGACTCAATTTATCTCTTTTCTGGTAACACACATCTTAACTTAAAAATTTGACTATGGTAATTTAAGGATGAAAAGAAAAGAAAAAAATGCAGCAAAACAAAAGTCAAACCTGAAGGAAAATTCAAAATTTGTGTCTGAGGAGGCACCCACCTGTTTCTGCTATATATTCTTCCTAACTGATAAACTCACTTGCTAACCAAGATATGTTTTCACAGGATTAGGCTTTACATTTAACTCAATATATATACAAAATAAAAAAAATAGCAAAAGAGAAAGCTAAAAGAAAAGAAAAAAAATAAAGAAAATAAGACAGCTGTACTACTTGGCAACTTAACTCAGTACTGTTGACAGGTGTATATTTGGTATTTATTTAATTATTCAATTATTTCGAGTATCAAACTAACAAGTTAATATAAATGGGAAGGATACTGATTTTAACAATATATAGAACCACAGGATCAGGTAAACGGCTTAAGAGCTTTCCCCAGTTTACACAAAAAATTAGGTAATGTGATGTGATGGCTTCACCTCTGGCAACTCTTCTAAATTTCCTTCAAGGCAGAACAGGACAGCAGCTTCTCTCTCCCCTCACGAAAATGTTCTCAATTTTTTCCTTTAATATTTTCGACAGTCTCGTCATACAACAAATATAAGTTTTGTACTCACAATACTCTGTAGGATTTCAGATTTAGGGAAATTATGGTAAAGTTTTCCACTAAGCATTTAGTCACTCAAAAACATAAGGAAAAATTTAAGATACACTGGGATGTGTGTACTGTGTGTGGGCGCGCTGTGTGTGTTTACCTAACTGTGTGATTACCTAATTGTGATTACCTAATTGTGTTTACGGGAAAGAGCCCAAAGCTCGTATCTTCCCATCTCCTGATCGGTTCCATTTTATACTTAGTGTGTGATTACCTAATTGTGATTACCTAATTGTGTTTACGGGAAAGAGCCCAAAGCTCGTATCTTCCCGTCTCCTGATCGGTTCCATTTTATACTTAGTGTGTGATTACCTAATTGTGATTACCTAATTGTGTTTACGGGAAAGAGCCCAAAGCTCGTATCTTCCCGTCTCCTCATCGGTTCCATTTTATACTTAGTGATACTTATCATACCTGTCCTTAAAACTATGGATTGAGATAGCATTAACTACCTCCTCGCTTAGCCAATTCCAATTATCAAGTACTCTTACACTGAAAAAGTATTTCCTTACATCCTGCAAAGAACTTTTCTTACGAAGCTTCAAACTATGACCTCTAGTTCTAGAGCCAGCCATATCAAAATATCGATCCCTATCCACTCTATCATAACCATGAAGGAATTTAAAGACTGTCACCATATCCCCCCTCACTCTTCTAGCTTCGAGTGATGGTAAGTCTAATTCCCTCAGCCTCTCATCATAACCGAGATTGCGTATTTCTGGCACCAGTTTCGTGGCATGTCTTTGAACTTTTTCAAGCTTAGCTATGTGCTTTTTCAAGTGCGGATTCCAAAAGGGGGCTGCATATTCGAGTTTTGGCCTCACATAGGTTACATAAATATTTCTGAACATTTCCTTGTCCATGTGCCTGAAGGCTACCCTTACATTTGATAAGAATGTATATGCTGCCCTTACTATGCCATTTATATGTATTTCTGGAGACAAATCTGCCAGTATGTTTACTCCTAGAT
Organism: Halocaridina rubra; assembly: GCA_037179515.1. Taxonomy (NCBI): domain Eukaryota; kingdom Metazoa; phylum Arthropoda; class Malacostraca; order Decapoda; family Atyidae; genus Halocaridina; species Halocaridina rubra. Next base: position 155,820 of record JAXCGZ010018890.1, read on the forward strand.
CTCTCTCATTTTCTGTCTCTTGAAGTTGTACTCCAGCCACCGAGTAGTCAAGCTTGGGCCTTCTTGCACTTGCACCCATTCTCATTACCTTACATTTTGAAGTATTGAATTTCATTAGCCACTTTTCTGACCACTCATGCAGATTATTTAGATCCTCCTGAAGTCCTCTACCATTGTTCTCGTTTTTTACTTTCTTCACAATCTTTGCATCATCTGCAAACATATTCATGAATGAATTTACAGACTCTGGTAGGTCATTTACATATACAAGGAACAAAAGTGGCCCTCAAACTGAACCCTGTGGAACTCCACTACTAACTCTTCTCCATTCAGACACTGAGTGTCTTACTCTAACCCTCTGTTCCCTTCCTTCTAAGTAAGTTTTTATCCATTCCAAAACATTTCCACCTATTCTAGCCATTGATTGCAGCTTCCTAATAAGTCTCCCATGTGGAACAGTGTCAAACGCTTTCTGGAAGTCTAGGAATATGCAATCTTCCCAGCCCTCTCTTTCCTGTAAGATTTGGCTTACCTCATCATAAAATTCTAATAAGTTTGTTACTGTTGATCTACCTTCTCTGAAGCCATGTTGCCTCACTGACAAAAAGTTGAAGGATTCCAAGTGAAGAGAGATATGTTTCCTTAGTAGTTTCTCCATAACTTTGCAAACTATGCTGGTCAAGGAAACTGGTCTATAGTTCAGAGCCGTATCCCTCCTTCCCTTTTTGAAAATAGGTATCACATTTGCTTGTTTCCAGCATCTTGGAATCTCCCCCGACTCCAGTGACTCCTTAAATATGATACTTAGTGCCACTGATATTGTGTTTGCGCATTTTTTAAGCACATGAGGGGATATGTCATCAGGACCTGTAGCTTTATTAACATCTAAATCCATCAGCGCTTTGCATTCCTCTGTGGCTGTAAGGTTGATGTTCTCTAATACCGGCCCTTGAGCTTCTATCACTGCAATCTGAGGGGGTGGGGTATTTTCTACTGTAAATACTGACTGAAACTCCTTGTTCAATTCTTTGCAGATCTCTTCATCCGTCTCAGTGATGCTTCCATCCGCTCTCTTTAGCCTTAAAACCTGTTCTTTTACCTTCAGTTTTCCTCTGATAAAGCTGTGGAAAAGCTTGGGATTTTCTTTAGCCTTCCAGGTGATGTCCCTCTCATAGTCTCTCTCTGCCTCTCTCCTTTTACTTAGGTAGTCATTTCTTGCTCTTTTTTAGGTTTGCCAGGCATTTATGTTTTTTCTCCTATACCTTTTCCAGCATTTGTCTCTCCACTCCTTAGCTCTTTTACACCCATTATCGAACCATTTCTCTCTGGCATGACTTACACCTACTTTGGTGACAGGTATGCAGCAATCTACTATCTTCCCATATTTCTCACAAAAGATGTCATACATTTCTTGTACAGATTTGTTGTAAAATAAGGTTCTCCAGTCAATAACTGCAAAAAGCTCATTCATTTTGATGTAATCTCCTTTCAGATAGTTCCTCCTCATGTCCTCAGTGCCTCTACTCTCAGGAAGAATATCTTCAATGATATACTCCATCAACAACACACAGTGGTCACTCTTTCCAATTGGTGGTTCATACTCAATTTTTTCAATATCCAACACATTATCTGTGAACACTAGATCAAGTAGTGATGGCTCATCCCCACCCCTGACCCTTGT
>JAXCGZ010018890.1:160000-185000 GCA_037179515.1 Halocaridina rubra
GACGGCTAAGATCGATCTTCTTGATAGTACGCGGGCGTAGGAGAAGGTGTACGCCCGTGTACAATCCAGAGGATCGATCCTACCCGACGTACGCAGTCCTCCGGGTCTGGAACCGTTAAAAAATTAAAAATTCGCTTATACGTCTGGCAGCTCAGTACGAAAAGACAGCGTGCGCATGCGTGGTCTCATTTCTGACAACCCAGTCCTGGGCGTTCAGTTTTCCTGCTCCACTTGCTGCATTTCTTATTGTTTAAGCATGATATTAGTGCATTTCTTATTGTTTACCATGATATTAGTGCATTTCTTATTGTTTACCATGATATTAGTGCATTTATTTTTTCCCTCATATCAAAATATGAATTAATCAAATCCATAAATGTGCCAAACAAAATATATGAAATATATTAACATACATGGCCAACATATATTTACTTATATATATAAGTAGCTGAAGTGCCAAATATATAAATCAGGGTTATACTTTCACAAATATCCCATATATATATATATATATATATATATATATATATATATATATATATATATATATATATATATATATATATATATATATATATATATATATATATATATATATATATATATATATATATATATATATATATATGTATTCCATATATTTATTGTTCACTAGGATCAATTCTAACATAATTATATAAATGGAAAAGTAAGGGCAAATATAACTATACCAAATTACTTTTTATTTGCGTTTACCAGTACATACAACTTACATTATTAAATGTAAAATATTAAACTTAATATCTTCTCAGTATAAAATAATGAAAATTACCAACCCCCTACGAACGTGTACGTTCCCCTACGATGGGTAGGGAGCGTCGGGAGCATGGTTGACCCAGTCGTAACGGTCAAAAATTTAAATTTCCCGTTTTCTATGATGAGACTTACGTTTGCGTATGATCAGTCGTATGCTAAATTACGCGTCCAAACTACTCCGTACAATTGCAATTACGATCCATAGGAATGCTTACGCGGATGTATGATGCACTTCCGACAGGCACAGGAATGCACCTGTCGGCTAAAAAATCTGCCGGATCTCCAAGGATTGAGCGAAGATTCCGTCGGAACGCGGTCTTAAGAGTCGGGTCGGGAGTTTTGGCAATGTGTGACGCCAGCACAAGAAACATCAGCTGGGAGAAAGATTCAGTGCGCTCCGTGTATATCACCATGCGCCACACTGTGAATGGAGCTTTGAGAAAAATGCCTCTACCATGTATTATTTATTGCTGGATCCGACTTAGAAAATGGTGAATCAACTATTTTACAAGACATATGGATGACGTCGGTAAAAAAATCATTGAGTTCAGAAAAAAGGAAAACCCCCTTCTCCAGTCCCTGTGGCCGTGACATTCTTCAAGCAGCATCCCAAAATAGCTAAGTACTTGTAATTTCTATTCAGTCAGTAATGGGACAAATATTAAAAGAAATTGAGGTCGGAGGACTCCGCCATTTTACTCTGTAGTTATGCTTTGACTCTCCCACCACGCATATAAAAGGCAATATGGCTATAGTAAATTAATAAAAGTAGAATTTTGTACCCATTACTAACATGGATAATTTGTACTAGCAGCTATAAGCAGTAGTAAACTTGATTTTTTTTATAACTTGCACGATATAATGAATAATTGCGTTTGAAGGGTGTTCAGTTTATTTTTATTATTGCCTAAGTTGATTATTAAACAGGCAAATGTATTGATTTAAATTTAAAAAGATTTAATGTCCTTGTAAAATCATTTTTATATTCATTTCTTAAAGCAAAAAGAGAGTCTTTACAAATAGAATATAAGTAGTAGAGTTTTTATATACCCCAAAATGAGCGTAAGAATTATAATGCGAAATATTCTGGAATCCGCTTTTAAGGTTTTTCTCTTATCACGTGTGATTTTCAAGAAAGGAATGCGGAAATGACTGATCGATTTCTCCACTTCGTTATTATAAAGTAATAATAATTGTACTGATTTTTTATATTAAAATATGTATATGACATACCATTAGAAGATTAAGAGTTATATAGAGAGAAAGGAAATGCGAGTTTTGAAAGTGATGCGAGCATGAGAGAGGATGGGTATGGCTGAACAGGGGTATCATGGGAGAGATGCTCTCTTGGGTGGAACCGTGCAAAAGTTCATTAGGAAGCAGGATGGGGATAGGGTCTGGAAGGACTCTTCCCCTGCGTCACCTTGTCTTAATGCCAGCCAAACGAGCGTAGTTTTAATGGGAAGAGCATAGCCGTTGAGATATCTATTCAGAGATATTTTTAAGACAATGTGATTTTCCACCTATCCAGGTATGGCCGACATGCAGATTTTATTTTATTATTGTTTTGTCCCCTACTCTGCCAATGAGATTATTATTCGATTTTCAAGAATTCCATGAGGGATATTAAGTGATCAAGGATGCGAATCTCTGAATGATTCTTTATTTTTCTTTCTAGCTGCAGTATTAACATTATTTGTCTGAAGGATTGTGCTAAATAGATAAAATAAAACTTTGAAGTTCTAGCCATGTAATGTCTGTCACAATTATTTCAGCTTGGTCATGAAGAAGGGAGTGTAAAATCACAAGAAATGACAAGAAGAATGTCACACAGCCATTTTCTGTATTTGGAAGAGACGAAGTCGATCCAGAAACCGAAGAGACAGGGGAGGAATAGTGCCTACACACAAAACTCCCTGGAAAACCTAGCCATCTGAAGTCCAGAAGACAGATATTGAGCAATGTTTTGGGTAGGAAAAAAAATGGAGAAGGAAGTTAAGTACCTACCCGATTGTAAGTAGAAAAAAAGTAGAAAAATATATATCTCCCCCCCTGTTTCCTGAGGTAATTCTGTTGAATAGTCACTCGAGTAAAATTAAATTTGAGTTCGTAGAAGAATATATATATATATATATATATATATATATATATATATATATATATATATATATATATATATATATATATATATATATATATATATATATATATATATATATATATATATATATATATATATATATATATATATATATATATATATATATATATATATATATATATATATATATATATATATATATTATTTTTCATGTACAATTCCTTAAGAGATTATGAAACTTAAGCAAAATCCATTCTTTAATGTTGCAAATGAAATATTATTTTTTATTTTATTAGTGCATACACAGAGACAAGCTTTTTATATTTTTTTTTCAGATACACGTTATATATATATATATATATATATATATATATATATATATATATATATATATATATATATATATATATATATATATATATATATATATATATATATATATATATATATATATATATATATATATATATATATATATATATATATATATATATATATATATATATATATATATATATATTATATATATATATATATATATATATATATATATATATATATATATATATATATATATATATATATATATATATATATATATATATTTCTTTTTATTTAAGTGTATATTGTCTTCATGTGATAATTATAAGTGTGAGGAGATACATTTATTAATGCTTTTGAGAAGCCCATCTAGTGATAATTATTGTTAATTACTGTCATTGTCATGAAATTTATAATTACAATTGTGCTAATTAAGATAATCGAGATTCTCAGAGCTTATATTTTGAGTTTGAAATATAAAAATAATGATACGTAAGTCCTTGTATATCGTTTATTAAGAAAGGATAATCGTAAATCTGTTGAGAGTAGTAGAGATAAATAAATAAAAATAAGAAAATTCTCTTGAGAGATCAGCTTTAGTGTAAAATATTGTCAATTTACAATTCTCGTTAAGCCTCCAAGAGTTTCATATTTAATTAAATATAATTATCACACATGATTGTAGTATTTTGTTTAAATTTCGTCCGAGGTATGTTGACTTATAGCGAGTATGTGCTTCAACTCAACCCTCTGAGTTAAGAACATAAGAACATAAGAATAGAGGACACTGCAACATGCCTACTGGCACACACGAGGCAGCTCCATTTTTGAATTGTATTTTCAGCATGTCTAACCTGTTCTATTCTACTCTACTTATTTATTCTATTTTTCTTTTTATGATTTTTATAATAAGCACTAACCTATTCATACCCACCCTACCTCTGTCATATGTCTATCTAATCTACATTTGAAGGTGTCTAAGGTATTGGCATTTACTATCATACTAGGAAGCTTGTTCCATGCATCAGCTACTCTATTACCAAACCAATTTTTACCAATTTCCCTTCTGAACCTAAATTTATCAAGCTTAAATCCATTATTACGAGTTCTGGTTTGATCATGAATTTTTAAAACTTTATTAATATCTCCCTTGTTAATCCCTTTAAACCATTTATACACTTCAATCATATCCCCCCTAACTCTTCGCCTCTCTAGAGAATGTAGATTAAGTTTTTTTAATCTGTCCTCATATGGTAGATTTCTGATATTGTGTATCATCTTGGTCATTCTTCGCTGCACTCTCTCCAAGGATTCAATTTCCATTCTATAATAGGGTGACCAGAATTGCACAGCATAATCTAAATGGGGCCTAACTAATGCAAGATAGAGCTGCAAAATAACTTTTTCCGTCCTATTGCTGACGCTTCTTGAGATAAATCCTAAAATTCTGTTTGCTTTATTTCTGACTGCTGTGCATTGCTCTCTTGGCTTAAGACTATTACTCACAAGAACTCCCAAATCCCTTTCACACTGAGAACTCATGATTTCATGGTTATTTAGCTTATAACTAGTATTGTCTTTTATAGTACCCATTTTAACTACTTTACATTTTTCAACATTAAATTCCATTTGCCATTTGTCCGACCATTCAGATAATCTATTTAGATCTTCCTGTAAAGCATGAATGTCTTCTTTTCCATTTATAGTTCTACCTATTTTAGTGTCGTCTGCGAATTTACTTAGGTTACTACTGATATCCGAATCCAGATCATTTAGATATACGATGAATAATAGAGGACCCAGTACCGAGCCTTGTGGTACCCCGCTAGTAACCGAGCCCCACTCTGATTTCTCTCCATTTATGCAAACCCTCTGTTTTCTGTCTTTTAACCATTGTTTGATCCATCTGAGCACAGCTCCTCCTATACCATGAGCTTCCAGCTTTTTAACTAATCTTTTGTGAGGAACTCTATCAAAAGCTTTGCTAAAATCTAGATATATTGTATCATATTCTTTGCCACAATCTACTGCCTCGTAAACTTCTGAATAAAAAGACAGTAAGTTTGTAAGGCACGAAAAACCCTTAAGAAACCCGTGTTGTGAAAGTTTTATCAGTCTGTGTAATTCTAGATGTGCCCTTATTTTATTTGCAATTATGGATTCTAGAATCTTACCCACTGTTGACGCTAAACTTACCGGCCTATAATTATTCTTTTTAACACGTTCTCCTTTTTTAAATATTGGTACCACATCTGCCAATTTCCACTCCATGGGTACCGATCCTAATTTTATTGAATTATTAAATAATGCAGTTAGAGGACAACTAAGCTCTTCCTTGCATTCCTTTAATATCCTAGCATATATTCCATCAGAGAAAAGATTGCCATGCTAGACAAGTATGTGTATGCTTATTTCACTAACGTTATTTGCAATGTTAAACCGAAAAAGAATGGATTTATACTTTGATATTTCTTTATTTGTAAACTAAATTATTTTGCTTTTATTCTTTATAGACCTTATAAAATGGCTGCAGTTGCGTTCTGTCCCCTTGTATACGTGTGCAGGAAGTCAAGTCATAAAAAGGGGCCATACAAGCAAAATATATATATATATATATATATATATATATATATATATATATATATATATATATATATATATATATTCTGTAGGAATTCGAATAATAAAAGACTGTGTTAGAATGAACATTATTATGAAATATAAGTATAGAACTCTGTTCTTACTTCAAAATGCCAGTCTCAATTGTATATATGCTGCTATTCCTGATTTAGTATTTTTATTTCATTTTTATTATTCTTATTATGATCATGATTACTATTATTGTTATGATTATTATGTTGGCTGTTATTGTTGGTATCACTCCATGGCCTTTTGCTACTTATTTATTTTAGTAAATGCTATCAGCAGTAACCAAATGATTTGTATTTTTAATCTTAAACTCATGCTTTTATGTTACTGTAGTCACTGCTATTAAGAACATATCTTTGGTGGCTGCTCTCAGCATTTCATGAGTTTTCTTTTTAATATCTGTAGCATACTAATGTTATGTATCAGTTATTCAGCTAAGTCCTAAGTATCTTGGAATAATAATCTAATGGTGTAGACACATACTTTCAATTACCACTCTATTCCCAGGCAGCTCCGACCTGCTAATTTAAATTATTTTCACAAACCAGCCACTTTTACCCACTGGAGAGATTGCAAGTGCCTGCAGATGTAGGGAGGTGAAGTAGACCCTCTGAATTCTTACATATGGCCGTTGTTTGTACTCAGAGGTCATATCTATTCTATCTTGCATTTGTATTAGCGACATTAGGCCCTAGTTTCTGACCCTAGAATCTACTCCAGGCTATGTTCATATTCTTCAGCTGGAGGGAGATGCACCTCCATGAGAAGGTGGCATGAGAGGTGGTCATAGGCACACTCCTTGAGATTCGCAGCAATGCGGGCGGGAGAGGCTCATGGTAGATATATTGGAGCCCTCCTGTTGTCCGGAGGTGTCTCAAGAAAAAGAATTCACAGTGCGTGGTTACAACCCGGACCTACCTCAAAGTGTAAGGTGGGGGTTTAACAGAAATAGTGTGTGGGTGTAAGTCCAAGACCTAGCAATAATGGGAGGGGAGGGGCTGGGGAAAATGAAAGTCCCTAAAAATTAACATTGAGATAGGGAATTGAAAATCCCTCTAATTAAGAAAGTTAAATAATTAAAAAGTTAGAAATGTTCACAAAGGGAAATAACGTCTTTCCAGCTACGCATTCAAACTGATAAAGATGGGAAAGAAAAAAGTCCACACCGTCCTTCACAATGTTTGGTGAAAGAAAAATTTTTGAAATCTTTTTTTTTAATTTTAACTTAACTTTAAGGTATACACCCTCAAAGCCTCCCCTAGGTTTAAGTTTAATATAGTGTCATTAATGACTAGTTGTCATTCAGCACTTGTGCATATGTTTTATTTTTTTTCTCACTATAATATTTGTTTTGTTCTATTACTGAATATTTGCAGAGATATATCCAACTGCATTTTATTTTATTTAAGTAACGTAATTATGTTTTAGTTTCTCTCTTATATCATTTTGTCCTTGATTAGTAGTTATAGATTGTAATTGTGGTTAAGTTTTTCTTTTTAACTATTATCTTTGTTTTAAGTCATGATTGAATATTTGCAGAGATCATATCCAACTGTATTTTATATTATTTAAGTAATGTAACTATGCTCATTTAGTTTCTCTCCTATATCATTTTGTCATTGAATAGTAGTTACATAATGTAATTGTGAATATTTTTTTAACTCTTTTCACACCATGACAAATGTTTTGTTTTAGTAATGAATATTTGCATAGATCATATCCAAATGTATTGTTGATTATTTGAGTAATGTAATAAGTAGTTTCCTTCTTAAATAATTTTGTCAATTATTACTAGCTATTTATTGCAACTGTGAATACTTAATTTTTATCTTTAGTCTTTAAGTAGAATGCTTATTGTAAGGAACATATTTTATTTTTTAGTTAGTTTCTTTCTGAAAGCAAATATTCTATATGTATGAGAATGTCTTTCAGGAGAATTTTAGTAAGCATTAAGAGCATAGTAATTTTGGTATTCCTGTAGCATGTTTAGATAATTATATGAAATTGTAATAGCTTCATAAGCTAGTTCATTAAATAGTTCTATCCCTTTTTTTTTGTAAAATAATGACAGTTAAAAATCATGAGACTCTCAAAAAGCGGTTAATGCTTCGTCCGAAATATAATATTTCAGAGTGGTGGTGGGGAGTGTCGTAAGGGCTAAGAAATTCAAAGGCTGTAACTTTGCCTTTAGGCCGGTAGAGGGCAGAGAGGAGACCATACCCAGAGAGCACTTCAGTTGGAGTTAGAACTTGCTGAGGGGCAGAACTACATCCTAGCCAGAAACTTCCCCCAAAAGGGGGCAGGGAACTTTGAATTGTGCTAGTGGGGAGCTTTGAGGAGTAAACTAAGTTCAAGTTATCTCTAAATAAAAGTACTGTTAATTGAATGATGCATATCAGTCACCGACCTTGCTACCTATAGAATAAGTATAGTCTTGGAACAACACTATATGTAATTCTGTTATTTCTATTTGCATGCAAATCCCAACTTCTGCTCTGTCGTCAATGCTGCCCATGTTCCTGTTGGTTCAATATTTCCTCCTAGCCTCTTTAAAGACTAGTTTTTTCTTTTCAAAAAAATTTGTGTTCGGATGCATTTCCTAACTCACCCTCCCCATTATTTTGGTTTGGGACCGGCACCAATTTAAGCTGGCTGTACTCCAAGTTGCTGGAAGTAATTTACAGTTTCTTCTTTAAAATAAAATAAAATCAGAGATACTTTCTGCTTCCTCGCCCTCTGGTCCTAACCAAACACTGACCCATGAGTATTTTTATGATTTTATGACATATGATTTCCCTTCATTCTGTCCTTTTTGGTTCAAAGACCCTGATTTTTTTTTCCTTTTTGTTTAAGAGTTCTCCATTTTCTAGTGAATTATTTTATTATATATTGTTTCCCCCTTTGCCTGAAGATCATACTCCTCAAGAGCTATAGTTTATATACTGTATTAGGAACATAAAATTGTATCATATCTGTATATTATTATTATTATTATTATTATTATTATTATTATTATTATTATTATTATTATTATTATTATTATTATTATAGGGTCGATGGTGTGCTGAGCCTGCCTCCTTAACAGCATTTGTTCCTACTTTTACTGAACGATACTCTGCGTGGGCTGGGTTTGGGTTAAGGAGGAGACCTTTTGATAGTAGTGTCAGTTTTCCTGTCACCAGAGGGCATGTATGACTCATGAATACTACTTTAGCTATCTACATTCGTACCTCGCCTTGGGCATTGCTCAATGATTCTTTCAATTTCAAAAGGGACAAGAAAGTGCTCGACATCCTGAGTAGTCGTTTCCAGCATAATGCACACTTTTCTATCACTTTTGAAACACATACAGTCATTCTTGAAAGCCAGTGGCAGTGGCATAATGTTGAAATCTAATGCGAGTTTCATGTTTTATGTGGACGACAGTCATACAGTTTCTTCCTGTGTTAAATGTCACATTAGTGTCCGCATGTCATGCTTCATATTGTGTTTTATATTATGGGAGTTAGTTTCTTCTTGTAAACTTTCAGTTCTTTTGAGTGTCAAGACTTTGTCTCCCTTTTGTTCTTATGTGTCGTTACTCCCTGAATAAATATAGCAGATATAAAATTAAATCTAAATTAGTCTTCTTCTTCTTCTTCTTCGTCTACATCTTTTCTCACTTTTATGTGGGGTCGATGTTTCTGGCCAGTTTTCTACACTTGTTTCTGTCCCATACCTCATCACCCAACTAACCTTTAGACCTCAGGTCGTCATTGATGCAATCCATCCACCTACGATTTGGTCTCCCTCTCCCTCTCCTACCCTGTATATCCATTTTCATCACCCTCCTCCCAACATATTTTTCATCCCTCCTAACGACATAACCATACCATCTTAGTCTACTTTCTTGTATCTTATCTGATATTTCTCTAACTTTTGAGGTACCTCTAATTACCTCGTTTCTGATCTTATCGCTTCTTGTCACCCCACACATCCATCTCAACATCCTCATCTCTTCCACATCCAGTTTTTTCTCTTGTGTCTTCTTTATTGCCCATGTCTCTCCTCCATACATCATCGCAGGTCTTACAACTGTCTTATGCACTTTACCCCTCAACTTAAGCCCTATTCTCCTGTCGCACAGCACCCCAGACACTTTCTTCCAGTTCTTCCATTATATTAAAATTCAGTTGTGTGAAGCGAAAGAAATTAAAAAATTAAACTTGATAGCGAAGAGAATATTGTGTATCCATGAATAAGCTACAAATTGCGCTGCGAAACCTTGACCATGAATAGATGGAAATATGTTAAAAATTGCGATAGATATGCTGACATTATAATGTGGCCAATCTTCCTTTGTATCAACTCTTGGAACTCATTCATTGAGAAAGCTGTGCTTACATAAAGCGAGAAGTTATCCGTATTGAAATCAAAACAATCAAATTAAATAGGTAGTGTAATAGCTTTTTAATTATAAACTGATTAAATAGTATAATAGAATCGTCTACATTCGTTCCACTAGTTTCACGTAAAACCCACAAACATATGAAGTTATAGATTCACAGTATAGGAGTGACTTGCTCTTGTCTCTAGACGATATTCATTTAAACACATTGTGTTGCCTTGAGAGTGACTTCATTGTGAGAGGATATACTCACTGAAGAGCATTCAGGCGTTCTGTTAACCTTTATCCTACTCGCTGCGTCCTATATGATAAAGGATGGCCGATTGTATTGCGTGGTTCATAATGAGTGTGTCTTCTCGCAATAACAATTTGTTAAGCACTGACTCTCGTGGCATATATGCATTAAGTAATAACGCTTGATATAAAATAGGTAGGTACTCCTACACACTGTAAAACGGTAATGTTATTCATAGGACTATTCATGAGTTCATAGATTGTTGAATCGAGAAATTTACATATTGCATTAAGGTCATATCTCTTATATATATATATATATATATATATATATATATATATATATATATATATATATATATATATATATATATATATATATATATATATATATATATATATATATATATGAATATTTTTTTTACCCCGACCAGGACTCGAACCTAGGACTTATAATTACTAAGTCAAGGCGCTACCAACTACACATATGTAATGTGCTGATATATATATATATATATATATATATATATATATATATATATATATATATATATATATATATATATATATATATATATATATTAGGAATGAACGCATTCTAGGTTCTAGTCCCGGTCGGAGTAAAATATGATTCATATTTTCACATATGTAATGTGCTTATTTGGTTATTGTTGGGCCCGAAAGAGATTGGGAGTTGAATTAAATGCGAAAATGAAGCTACGAGTGAGGTTGGGGAATCTGTAATGTGTATATATATATATATATATATATATATATATATATATATATATATATATATATATATATATATATATATATATATATATATATATATATATATATATATATATATATATATATATATATATATATATATATATATATATATATATATATATATATATATATATATATATATATATGTATATATATATATATATATGGCTGTGCATATGTACATTTGCTGTCTTTAGTCTACTCTTACGACACGCAGGGGAACATGGAGGAAGTATTCTAACCCCCTCCCTCAGGAGCTCATATGTATGTATATGTGAGTACATGTGTACATGTATGTGTATATGTATATGTATATGTATATATGTATGTATTTATATGTATATATGTATGTATATGTGTATGTGTATATGTATATGTATGTGTATGTCTATATGTATCAATAATTACTACTTTTGATTCATAACTCTATCTATATGCAAAAGCTGTAGTAGTGATGGTGGCAGTAATAATAATAATAATAATAATAATAATAATAATAATAATAATAATAATAATAATAATAATAATAATAATAATAATAATATAATAATAATAATAATAATAATGATAATAATAATAATAATGATGATAATAATAATCATGATGGTGGTAGCAATGGTTGTGATAATAGTGATAATGGATTAATTGATGTAATTCTCTCTCACGTACATAATTTAAACGGTAGAGAAGGGGAAGGGCTTTCAGTCTTTCTCTTTCTTTTCCTTCCAAATTTATCTTCCATTATATGGCACTGTGTTTATGTGTATGTATGTATGTATGTTCAGGTTTATATGTGTACGTATATGCGATTAAGTACATGCACTTTCCTGTGCTGTGTTACCCTCAGATGACAATGATGTGTATGAGTATGCATGGTTGTGTCTTTATCTGTGGTAAGGACGAATAACTCCTTTTGCTGAAATGAATACCACAAACTCTCTCTCTCTCTCTCTCTCTCTCTCTCTCTCTCTCTCTCTCTCTCTCTCTCTCTCTCTCTCTCTCTCTCTCTCTCTCTCTCTCTCTCTCTCCTTGATATGTATGGCTATGAAGCCCCAGTGGTGTTACTATTGCTCATCTAATTAATGCATGCATATATATGTATGTATGTGTATGTGTATGTATGTATATGTATGTATGTATGTATATATATATATATATATATATATATATATATATATATATATATATATATGTATATATATGTATGTATATGTATATGTGTATGTGTATATATATGTATATTTACCTACTTATTATTCTAACCTGAAAATTGTTATTCTATATCTGCTTCAAATTGTCTGCAGTAGTACCGTTGGAAAGTGAAATGTAACTTTAATGATAGCACTCAACAAGGGCTATTGAAAATATTGTCACAATGATTACTCTTCAAGTACTCTTCAATTATTACACTATATTTTATTATTAATTACTTGCTATGATATTAAAAATTAATTGCAAATTCTATTAGTATGTTATTTATACATAACCAAATATACTGTAATGTTTATCAACTGCAGTATGACTGGGAGTGCCCATGTGCACATGTCCCCATGTACAGTTATCTGAATAAATTAAAAAAACAAAAATCTTACATGTGGGACTTTATCGAGTGCCATCTGAAAGCTTATTATTATGTAATCAGCCCAACTCTCTCTCTCTCTCTCTCTCTCTCCTCTCTCTCTCTCTCTCTCTCTCTCTCTCTCTCTCTCTCTCTCTCTCTCTCTCTCTCTCTCTCTCTCTCCATTGTTTTTTAGTTAATGAACTTTTGCATTTAATTCAAGACTGTTGGAAGTTCGTTGGCACCATCGTCCAGGCTTCTACCCTAGAAATATATTTTCCACCTTTTATGTGTTTCAAGGTATATGCAGTGGCTGATACATGTTGAATTTTACTTTACAAACTGATAGTTTGTGAACTAGGAACATGTGTTGAGCTTTGCCGCCATGTGCAGAGACTGATACAGGCTACCAGTTTATATCAATAAGCTGTGCACTCATGAATCGGGTTTATTCGAAGTGTTTCTAATAGGAGAAAGATTTGTGATGGTATTTATCGGAAACCATTATTCTCAGCAATTCAAGAAATTAAGCACCAACTCATTCTTGGCATTGGCATTGAAAAATTATGATTAGGCATGATTTTAGTCAGTATATTCCAGTTGTAAATGGAAATGCATCTTTCCTTAGCCATTTCAGCAGACATTCTTCACATATAACATCTGAATTGACTTCAATAAACAAAATATATCTGGAGAAGAGGAGGATAGACAGCTGTATTTCATGAAGGATAATGAGTTGTAGCAGGATTATCTAGTATCTCCTTCCTTGCTACTACGATTCCAAATGTACTTTTCCTCTTACCTTTGTTGACTCTTCCTGCATGATTTAAAAAAAAAACTATTGTCAAAGCAAGAATTAATATCCTCATTTCCCATTTTATAAATGATGCTTCTTGCAAATACCTTTGGAACTAATCATTTTCGCCAAGGGTAGGGCAGTTTTGTAAGGGTGACGCTTGTAGAAAACAGAACGGTGTTTACAGCCATCACACATTGTGTGTCATAGAGAATGCATGGTAAATGCATTATGAGCATCAGTGAGACTAGTAAAGAAGAGCATCCCTCAAGAGATTGTATGGTGAAAATTCGCATAGGGAAAGAAAAACTGTGTCAAAGATATTGTTTAGTGGAAGACGTTGTGTAAAAGAGATCTTATACTGGAAAAGAGAATGTGTCAAAAAGATTTTATAGTAAAGGATATTATATAATATACATTGCGTAGTGAAAGATACTACATGGTAACTTTCAAAGTTTGTATATTGATTGTAAAGAGAACCTCAAAGAAACTGCACAAGAAAATATATCAGAGAGATTATATCAGAAAGGGAGTTTATCAGAGAAACTGGCTGATACAGAGATTTCATCAAATTGGCTGTGAAAGAAAGACTTTGCATCAAAGAGACTGTATAAGGAGAAGAGTGTATCAAATTGGCTGTAAAAGAAAGACCTTCCATCGCAGTAACTGTATAAAAAAGAGATTCCACCAAACAGACTGTATTTGCATCAGAGACTGTATAAAAAAGATATTGCATCAGAGACTTTATAAGGAAGAGATTACATCAAAGAGACTATAAGAAAGAGACTGCATCAAAAAGACTATATAAAAAATACACCAGAGACTGTATAAGAGAGTGATTGTAATAAAGAGACTGATAAGAACAATATTGCATGAAAGAGACTATATTAATGAGAATGCATCAAAGACAGCATAAGAAAGAAATTGCATTAAAGAGACCGTATAAGAAAATATAAGTAAGAGGTTGCGTCCGAGAGACTGTATAAGAAAAAGGTTGCATCGAATATACTGCATCAAATAAATTGTAGTTGGTCATTTGGAACTGCCATGATGCCTCCACAGCAATAATATAATTGCATTGCAATCGTATTACTTCTGACGGAGAGAATAATAGAATTTGGTTCTCAAACGTCTTTAGGCACTGCATAGTTAGTCGCAAATATTACTTGGTAATTGTGTAGCGAGCCTAGGTGAGGCTGTAGTTAAAGAGAGCCTGTATATCAGAGAGATGTGTAGTAAAATATATCAGAGTTTATATATTGTATGTCAGAGTTGTTTGTTGAAAGCTATAAAATTGAGTCTCAAAGATTCTATTGTTATTGCGCAGTCATCCTCAAAGAAACTGTATCAAAGAGACTGCATGAGAAAGAGATTGCATCAAAGTCGTCGTACAGACAGTTAATCTCAAACCTTATATTGTCAGGCAAATCAGTGGCGTCGAAGTAGTGCAGCATAGCTTGTGGGTCAATGAACCCCGGTCTCCATCTGCTTTCTTCTTCTCCCCCCCTGCAGACTCCCCACTCCAAAGTGATCCCCCAGCTGCGGGACTCACTCTACTTGATGAGACTTTCTCTAGATTGATTATTCTGGATGTTGTCAATACAGTGACTAACTGCTTGGAGCTTGTATAGGTAATAATAATAATAATAATAATAATAATAATAATAATAATAATAATAATAATAATAATAATAATAATAATAATAATAATAATAATAATAATAATAATAAAAGGATTTAAAATCCGCTGTTGGATGAAAGCAATGGCATATAGGAATACTCATTCTAGACTGTATTTGTGTGATTAATATTAAAAAAGAAAAAAAAAGATTTTCTCAATTCCAGGTGCTTTTTCAATGTGTGTGTATTTACAGGATAATATGACAAACCTATGATAATTTGCATAAGTGAGAGGTCACCGCAATGTAGGGTAATGGTTCTTTTTTTATTTGCTATTCATAGGTCAAACACTCCCACGAGCATTGTTTATACTCATTAATACAAATTTCGCATATGATAAACTAATCTAAATATAATTTAATTTAACCTAACCTCTTCTAATGTTTAAATTACCCTGATAGCTTGGGTTTGGTTTATACTTGTGAACAGTAGCATAAGGCTGAGTGTATCTATGCAGATGTTAATGCTTGTGCACAGTATCACAAAGTTGAGTGTGCGGGAAAGAACAAACTTCAGATAACGGAGAAGTACTGATAAATCGTAACTGTGTTAATGATTGTCTCGTGAAGCAACACACGGGAAGTGTTTGACCTAGTTAGCTGAGGCCAGTAAGCTTACCGCAGACAAGCTGAGTGCTCATTATGTTTAGAGAAAGATTGCATTAAAGTGAATGCATAAGAAAGAGATGGCATCAAAGGGTCTGTATAAACATGAGGTTACATCAGAGAGACTTTATTTGAAAGGGATTTCATCAGAGACCTCAAAGAGAATACATCGAACAGACAAATCGACAGTATTAAAACGATCACTTCAAAGAAACTTTGCTGGAAAGAAACTGCATCAGAGATACTCTAAAAAGATATTATATCATAAGGAACTGCATCAAAGAAACTTTACGAGAAAGTTTTTGCTTTAAAGAGACTGTACAAGAAAGAGATTGCATCAAAGAGATTTTATAAGATATTACATCAAACACATTGTACAGTCAGTTACGTTTGAATTATTAATTAATTAATTAATTAATTAATTAATGAGTTTATTTATTTGTTTATTGCTAGTCTTAGAAGTATATTTTGCTCAAGCTCTGATCAAGCTTTCAAGATATTTCCTCCTGTGTAATGATAATGCACAATCAGGAAGATTATGTGTCTGGGCTTTGTAAAACCGAGTTTGATAGTCCATTGAGCTCATCGTACTTTCTCGATAATGCGATTTCAATACACAAGCATTTGACCTGAACGGTTTTATTCCGTGTTGTTGTTTTTTTTTTTCCCACTTGTGAAGTTACCGTAAAATCGCTTACATTCCTTTGCAACACTAACATCTCTTTAATAGGTGTTTATTTTTTTTTTATTCCTTTTATTTAGTCTCTCTCTCTCTCTCTCTCTCTCTCTCTCTCTCTCTCTCTCTCTCTCTCTCTCTCTCTCTCTTATTAGTATATATCTTGTTACCGATTAGCTTGTTTTAACAATATTCTCACCTTTGTCTAAATTTTTCTCCTACAATTTTGTGGTAAGACAGGTGCGCAAGAAGTATTTAGAGAAAGTTAGGAGTGTCATTTTGTGTGTTTATGGGCTTGGAGAAAGCGTATGACAAGGTTGACAGAAAAGAGTTTTTGAGCGTGTTGCGAATGTATGCAATAGGAGGAAGTCTGTTGAAAGGGTCTGAAGTTGTTTCAAGGGTAGTAAAATGTATTTGAGAGTTGAGAATGGTAAGAGTGATGAGTTTGAGGCAAATGTAGCGTTGTCTCAGTTATATGATGTCACTATGGTTGTTCAAGGGATTTACGTAAATGTTGGGGTGCATGGTTGAGGTTTGGAATTAGTGTGTGAGAATGGAATGTTACTGAAAGTGATTCAATTGCCGAGGGCACTACCCAAATGGCTGAACCTGGTTCTGAGATATAACTACAACAGTTGGTGACTGAGTTGTAAAGGTGCATGAGAGAATGGGGTTACGGGTGAATATGGATAAAAGTAAAATTGCAAAAGTATAACAAATGTTGATGGGAGCAGGCTGAATATAGAGTGAATGTTAAGATGTTTGAGGAAAAGGAATATGTTATGAATCTTAGGTCGTATGTTAGCGGTAATTGGATAAGTTAGCTCGGAGAAGAGCTAATAATGACAAGCGTAAAGAGAACAAGAGCAGGCTGAAAGAACGAATGATTTGTCCATATGAAACGGAAATATGAAACTTATTGGAGATAAGGAATTTAGGATAGAGTGCGAAAAGCAGAGATGAGGTGGAAGATGAGCATAGGAGAAAAAGGTGTTTGATATGTATAACCAGAGAATACTGAGGTGGTCTTTTTCTTTCTCTCTTTTTTTTATGATTTTGACACCAGGATGGGCAAAAAAAAAATAATAAAACTTCCCTCATCGGGCCTGGGCACGAAGAAAACAAAGTAAATAGAAATAGAGATGGAAAATGTTGTGACTTGTCAGAAGTGGGGTGATAATAAAAGTGTAACGAATATCCAAGAATATTCGGTGTAGATGTAGGCACAGAAAAGGAACCGTAACTGAAGGAAGGTCTGTTCAAATGGTAAAAATAAGGATCAAGAAAGAGATGGATGGATGGAGTGGAGAGAACATTTGGTATGTCAGTGAAGCAGGGAATAGAGAATGCTAATATATAGGAATGGGTGAAGAGCAAGAGAGTATGAATAGATGCTATGGCATTAAGGGGTTTTTCCCATACCTGTTCAGTGCTTTAGACTTGGATGGGTAGGTGAAGAGTGGTCCATATAAAGTGACGCATTAGGTTAAACCAGTTATGGCTGACAGGCTCCCCAGTGGATGAGTTGTACTCCATTTGAACATAAGAACATAAGAACATAAGAATAGAGGACACTGCAACATGCCTACTGGCACACACGAGGCAGCTCCATTTTTGAATTGTATTTTCAGCATGTCTAACCTATTCTATTCTACTCTACTTATTTATTCTATTTTTCTTTTTATGATTTTTCTAATAAGCACTAACTTATTCATACCCACCCTACCTCTGTCATATGTCTATCTAATCTACATTTGAAGGTGTCTAAGGTATTGACATTTACTATCATACTAGGAAGCTTGTTCCATGCATCAGCTACTCTATTACCAAACCAATTTTTACCAATTTCCCTTCTGAACCTAAATTTATCAAGCTTAAATCCATTATTACGAGTTCTGGTTTGATCATGAATTTTTAAAACTTTATTAATATCTCCCTTGTTAATCCCTTTAAACCATTTATACACTTCAATCATATCCCCCCTAACTCTTCGCCTCTCTAGAGAATGTAGATTAAGTTTTTTTAATCTGTCCTCATATGGTAGATTTCTGATATTGTGTATCATCTTGGTCATTCTTCGCTGCACGCTCTCCAAGGATTCAATTTCCATTCTATAATAGGGTGACTAGAATTGCACAGCATAATCTAAATGGGGCCTAACTAATGCAAGATAGAGCTGCAAAATAACTTTTTCCGTCCTATTGCTGACGCTTCTTGAGATAAATCCTAAAATTCTGTTTGCTTTATTTCTGACTGCTGTGCATTGCTCTCTTGGCTTAAGACTACTACTCACAAGAACTCCCAAATCCCTTTCACACTGAGAACTCATGATTTCATGGTTATTTAGCTTATAACTAGTATTGTCTTTTATAGTACCCATTTTAACTACTTTACATTTTTCAACATTAAATTCCATTTGCCATTTGTCCGACCATTCAGATAATCTATTTAGATCTTCCTGTAAAGCATGAATGTCTTATTTTCCATTTATAGTTCTACCTATTTTAGTGTCGTCTGCGAATTTACTTAGGTTACTACTAAATATCCGAATCCAGATCATTTAGATATACGATGAATAATAGAGGACCCAGTACCGAGCCTTGTGGTACCCCTCTAGTAACCGAGCCCCACTCTGATTTCTCTCCATTTATGCAAACCCTCTGTTTTCTGTCTTTTAACCATTGTTTGATCCATCTGAGCACAGCTCCTCCTATACCATGAGCTTCCAGCTTTTTAACTAATCTTTTGTGAGGAACTCTATCAAAAGCTTTGCTAAAATCTAGATATATTGTATCATATTCTTTGCCACAATCTACTGCCTCATAAACTTCTGAATAAAAAGACAGTAAGTTTGTAAGGCACGAAAAACCCTTAAGAAACCCGTGTTGTGAAAGTTTTATCAGTCTGTGTAATTCTAGATGTGCCCTTATTTTATTTGCAATTATGGATTCTAGAATCTTACCCACTGTTGACGTTAAACTTACCGGCCTATAATTATTCTTTTTAACACGTTCTCCTTTTTTAAATATTGGTACCACATCTGCCAATTTCCACTCCATGGGTACCGATCCTAATTTTATTGAATTATTAAATAATGCAGTTAGAGGACAACTAAGCTCTTCCTTGCATTCCTTTAATATTCTAGCATATATTCCATCAGGTCCCGGAGATTTATGAGCCTTTAATTTATCTATTTCTTTTATTACCTCCTCTCTCGTAATATTTATTGAACTAAGTATATTATCGGGACTGTCTCTGTAAATGGATTCTACTTCCGGAATATTTTCCAAGTTTTCATTTGTAAATACAGATAAGAAATAATCATTTAAACATGTACACATCACTTTATCGTCATCTGTGATATGGCCATTGGCTACTTCAATTGGTCCGACTTTTTCCTTAAATTTTGTTTGATAATGTTGATAAAACCCTTTAGGATTTTCTTTAGCTTCTCCTGCTATTCTAACTTCGTATTTTCTTTTCGACTCTCTAACTATCTTTTTAACTTCCCTGTTTAACTGTATATATTGCTGCCTCACCTGCTCTTCACCTTTTTTTAGTTTCCTGTATATTCCTCTTTTAATACCTATAAGATTCTTTATTCTATTGTTCATCCATATAGGGTCATTTTTTCTTGATCTGCAATGTTTCATGGGAATATAGTCTCTCTGACTATTCTTAAGAGTCATGACAAAATTGTTATATTCCTCATCCAAATTTATATTAACTGACGGGCTGCTGTTCTTTCCTGTGAGAGTATTTAATGTATTGATCTTATCTTGTGATAATCCTTGGCATGTGGTACTCAAATTTCGGGGTAATCCGCTACCTGCGACCTGACCTGCTGGATTAACTACCCACTTCTGTACCCCAGAAATCCCTTCCCATACCTCATTAGATAATTTAGTTTTTAAGCCCTCAAAATCTCCTGCTCTAAAGTTTGGAACAATATTCTTATTTTCCTTTATAGTTTCCTTGAAAATTATGTTAAATCTAATGGAATCATGGTCACTGTTGCCCAATTTTTCACCAACTTCTAAATTTGTAACCATATTCTCTCTATTACTAAGAACTAAATCTAGTGTATTTACCCCCCCCGTGTTGCTTCATGTACATGCTGAGAAAGGAAATTGTCTTCTACTACTTCCAAAAACTCCTTAGAGCTACTATCACCTGTTATGGTTTCCCAGTTAATATGTCTAAAATTAAAATCGCCTACAATGCAAACTCTATTTGACCTGCTCACTTTAGAAATTTCATCGTATATAACTTGCGACTCTATATTATCTAGATCAGGTGGTCTGTAGACTACTCCTACAACTAGACTTTCTATATTATTTTTAATTTCAACCCATAAGGTTTCTGAATTTAGATTTGTCTTAATTCCAGACTTAATGCAGCTTCTGAGGCTATCTTTAATATACATAATTACCCCTCCCCCTCTTTTATCTGCACTACGATCAGCATTATAAAGTTTATATCCTGTAATTATGTACTCAGCTTTAAGGTGTTTGCTTTCTAAATTAATCCAACTTTCACTAATGCATATTATATCCGGTCTCTCACTACATACTATGGCTCTCAGTTCTTCTATCTTGTTACCTAAACTACGGCTATTTGTATAATATACTTTTAAACTTTCTCTAGCTTCACCCTTCTTGTGGCTATTCTTTTTGTTAATATTTGTTCTATGTAACAAATGGTTCTTATCCTTAGACTCCCAGTTATTTGACCCACTATTTACTGAACCCTTACTGACTAATTTCTCTGCACAAGTATTAATCATTTCATTATTTGTGTCTAACAAAACCCCCCTACCTCTCTGTCTATCATACCAGCCAATACCGAGACACCTGAATTAGAAAGATGCACTCCATCCCTTGCATACATATGCTTACGACTAGTGAAGTGATCCCACCCGTCTATAAAACCTATATTATTCTCCCGACAGAAGACTTTCATCCTAGCATTTACTCCTATAGCTCGAGACCACCACTCTGAACTTTGGCTAAGCCTAGGGAGAATACCACACATCACAGGAACTGCACCCCTTTTCCTAATCTTATCCAGGGCTTGTCTATACAACCTAATCAGCTCTTCACTTCTACCATCCTGCACGTCATTTCCCCCAGCTATCAAACAAACAACATCTTTTTTCTCAATCCAGCTATTTATTGACTCACCCACCTTCTTCATACCTGCTCCAGGGAAAAATATTTTCCTCTAACTCTATGCCTGAGTTTCCTGTCTACATATCTGCATAGTGAATCCCCTACAATTACCAAAGAACGAGACTTATCCGGAGGATGGGCTACTCCGACCTTGGGAGACTTACCTAGGCTCTTGACCTGAGAGCTTTTCCCACTTCCATTTTTACGATCGCTAGTACACCTATCTGACTCTATGGTTCCTGAAGAATTACTGCCGCCACTGTCACATTCATCTCTAAGTGACCTAAATGAATTAGCAACCTGTAGTCTAAAAGTATCATTTTTCTTAAGAACCATCTTCGTTGAACCCTTATTCACAACTTTCCAGTCGTCTTCATTATTCAATCATCCCTTCCTGGTTAACACCTCTACTTTACCTCTCAGATCCCTGTTCTCCTCAGCTAAGGATCTGACCTCCTGCCTGACTGAGGCCAACTCATTTCTTAAATTAAAAATGAGTTTGCTTGCGTCAGACGAGGACAAATCCCCAGCACAGCCACAAACAGCACCAACAACGACACCACCACCAACACCACTACCACTAACACCACCAGCACAAAGAACACCACCACTCTCCATTGTACTAAGTATGGTCAAGATTAGAGCTACTGGAAGCACGTCCTCACTGGATGAACCCAGGAACTAAACTGAACTGTTAGTAGGGGCGGGAGGAGGGATTGTGCCACTCTTATCCTAGGTTTGAAGATAATAAGGATGTGGTGACTGGATCTTATAGGAAATGACTATGTGCTTTGACTTATCTCCCTCCTACAAAGGAGATTATGGCCTTTCTCAATATAAATATAGTAATCCCTCGCTACATCGCGATTCACCTACCGCGAATTCAGTGCATCGCGGATTTTTTTGGCGAGCATATGTATTTTATAGCGCAGATTTTCTGGGTATATGCAGGAATCCACGATATGTGGAAATATTAAATTTTCCTTATTTTCATTATTTTATTGATAAAAAAAGTATTTCCTAGCCTAAGAATAATAAAACAGTAAAAACTAGTAAAAAACATAAATTTAAATGTGTAACTCTGCACCATATAAAATACGATACCGGTATCGGTGTTTCAGAAACCGCTAAGGATCACACCTACGTGAGATAGTGCATATTAAAATTTCCAGTATTTTTATTATTTTATTGATAAAAAAAAGTATTTCCTAGCCTAAGAATAATAAATCAATTAAAAATAGTCTAAAAACATAAATTTAAACATGTAACTCACAGTATTGCACCATGTAAAATACGATACCAGTATCGGCATCTTGGTAAAGCAAAGGGTCGCATCTACGTGAGATAGTACATGGGATGCTATTGGCTGATGGGAGGGAGATGAAGAATCACAGAATTGTGTTCTGCATGTTCTGTATCATGGGGTCTGCTTGGCTTTTTGATTGAAGCTTGATTCTCCCAGCATCTTCCATTGTCTCGCCTCACCCATTCGGTGACTCTCGTGTGAGCCGTTCGCGTTGTGCCTCTTAATACATTGTGCTTGTGTTTTTTGTGAAAGTTTTGTATTTCAACCCCTGCACCTTCTAGCAGCTCTGAAGAGCCGGACTGCATACCGAGGTAAGTACAAGATCTATTCTCCCAAAAGCGTGCATTTTGTTTTAATTTTATTTCCAACATATGTAAATTAAATTCTGTTACGAATATGCAAGTTCATACATATTTTTTTTTCGTATGTTCCTTTCGTAATGGAGTTTCTTAATTTTTGGTACGTAAATATATATGTAGTGGATACTTATTTTGTCTTTTCTGATGTGTCCAGTCTTGCATTTTTTCCCATTTTGCCATTTCAAAGGAAATTGTTTTTATAATATGAAAATTTGGCAAAATTTTTTGGTGAAGGTGATTTTGTGGAGATTTATGGGACTGTTATTTTGGATCATTCCCTGAAAAGGCTGATGGCATATTCAGGTGTTTAATTTGCGATTGAGGTAACAGGGAGGTGCCTAATTTGGAACTGAGGCTGAATGGTGGAATTTATATTAACTAAGATTATTAACCTTAAGTTAGGGTAGGGCAACCTAGCCTAACCGAACAAAAACTTTTGAGCGGAGGTGCTTCATCTTTGATTGAGGTACATTAGGTCCCTATTCTGGGATTGCTCCTTTTTTTTCTCAAATGTTACCCTCCCAATCATGAAAAAAGCATAAAAATATAGAAATTTTATGTTAAACACTTTTCACAGTTGGCCTACTGGAGATAACGCATCTCATAATTAAGCAACTGGAGATAGAGCACCTTAAGTTAGGTTAGGTTAGGTTATCTCCAGTTGGCCAATCATGAGGGGAGTGCCCTCTCGAGTTGACATCAATGAGGTGCATCTTCTTCAGTATATCCAAGAAGTCTTAGTCCAGAGATGTGCACTGTTGTCATTTTTTGGAAAGTAATCAAAACCGACTCCTGCTATATAAAATTAACAAGTTTTGTAACAGGATGATTTAGACATAACTGATTTTTAATATTGAGTAATAAGCTCATTTCTATAGAACCCTGTGATGTGTCTTGAAGTACTGCGTGGTAAAGAAAGTTGGTAGAATCCAGTCTGCAGAAATTACTATTGAAGAACAAGACTAAAAACTGTCCATCTTTTTAGGCTATGTTTAGCCATGCTTTATATGTGCACTTTATCGGCCTGTGTTTAGTGTCTCTCTTCTATTCATTGTATTTTCTTCTATGCAACTTGACAAGTTTTCACTCGTTATCTATCTGCATCTGTCTCTTTGTCTTTGTAAATGTCTATTTATGTGTCTGTTTTGCATATTAAATATCTTGAGTTCATGAGTTTTTTACGGTCAAGTCTGGTTTAGGTATTTTTAATAATAATTGAAGTAGTTATGATAAATAACAACATGTGGCTGCTTTTCCACGTGTCATTACCGTTATTTTATGTATCATTTCACAATCCTATTTAATGGATCAATACATCAAATCACATTTATTTTAAGGACGAATCGCATTTTATAAATTGCATTTCATGTTAATGTTGTTGGAGTATTGTATCACACAGATACCCGTCAAGTACGCGACTGGCAGGCGAATATGTTACAAGGAATATATTACGTGATAAACGGGGAGAGATAAACGTAGAATATGATGCAGGATTTATTGGGATGTGATAAACTCAGAGTTTGGAGAGGGAACCGATGTTAAAGGTAATGACAAAGGCGTGTTTCAGATGCCATTGCGCGTGGTG
>JAXCGZ010018890.1:195000-243650 GCA_037179515.1 Halocaridina rubra
ACCCCACAACCTATAGTGTGGGGTGTGTTGCTTCGAGGACGCCAGTTCGATACATCAGTGCATGTATGTATATGCAACGTTACCAAGTATACACATATATATGTATGTATATGTATAGGTCATATGTATGTATAACGTATATGTTGTTATAGAAGTTGGCTCTCGAAAATAGGGGTGGAAATGTGAGATGCCAATGGAAACGGATTGCAAACCTGTCATCTCTGTGACAACACTTATTACTTCTATGTTAATCTTGGAGATCGGAATGTGATACCTAACGGAAAGGGCTGTAAACATTTTGCCAACTTAATAAAGAGATGAAGGGGTCCTTGTCTAGCTTACTCACGCAGGCTAATGCCTGGGTGGCTGCTAATATTTTCACAAACCAGTCCCTTTTACCCATTGGAGAGATTGCAAGCACCTGCCGTTATAGGGAGGCGAAGTATACCCTCTGAATTCTTACATATGGCCGTTGTTTGTACTCGGAGGTCATATCTATTCTCTCTTGCACTTGTATTAGCGACATTAGGCCATAGTTTCTGGCCCTAGAGTCTACTCCATGCTATGTTCATATTTTTTCAGCTGGAGGAAGATGCACCTCCATGAGGAGGTTGCGTGCGGGCTGGCCATAGGACCACCTCAAAATTCGCACAACGTGGGCTGAGGAGGCTCATGGCAGATATATCGGGTCTCTTCTGTGTCCGGCTGCTCTCAAGAATAAGAATTCACGGTAGGTAGTTACAACCCGGACCTACCTCAAAGTGTAAGTTGAGGGTCTAAAGGAAACACGTGTGGGTAAACCCAAGACCTAGCAATAATGGGAGGGGAGGGGCTGGGGAAATGAAAGTCCCTGAAAATTAACAATGAGATAGGGAAATTAAAATCCCTATAATTAAGGAAATTTAGAAATTAAAAACAAGAGAATTGAAAATCCCTCTAATTAAGAAAGTTAAATAATTGAAAAGTTAGAAATGTCCACAAAGGGAAATAACGTCTTTTCAGATACGAATTCGAACTGATAAAAATGGGAAAGAAAAAGTCCCCACCATCTTGACAACGTTTAGTGGACATAACAAAAAAATATTGTATATTTTTAGCATTTAAGACCTAACCTAAAGACCACTCAATGCCCCCGGTAGAAGTAAGATAGGTGAAGAAATTTTAGTATAAAGTTTAATATAGTAAGTGTGATTGAATATTTGCAGAGATCATATCCAAGTGTATTTTATATTATTTAAGTAACGTAATTATGTTCAGTTAGTTTCTTTCCTATATCATTTTGTCATTGAATAGTAGTTGCATATTGTAACTGTGAATATTTTTAACTCTCTTTTCACGCCATGACAAATATTTGGTTTAGTAATGAATATTTGCATAGATCATTTCCAAATGTATTGTATATTATTTGAATAATGTAATAGCTTAATTAGTTTTCTTTTTAAATAATTTGGTCAATGATTACTAGCTATATATTGCAATTGTGAATACTTAATTTAGAATTTTTGCCTTTAATTAGAATGCTTTTTGTAAGGAACATATTTTTCTTTTGTTCGACTTTTCAAGAAATCAAATGTTTTGTATGTATTTCTTTTAAAAGTTTAGTAAGCATTAAGGAGCATAGAAAGAATTTTATATACCTTAAAAATAATCTATTTAGATAATTATGTGAAACTTTGAGAAGTAATTTATTTAGATAATTATATGAAATTGTATGTTTCAAGTAATTAGATTAGATAAATCTTCCCCGTTTTGTTTGTTAATATGTATAAAATTGTTTAAAACATATAATGCTTCGTCTGATATGGGACATTTCAAAGTTTAGGTAGGGGATGACGTAATGTTGATGACGAAATGTTAGTTGCCACCCATGCATTGGCCTGCGTGAGTAAGCTAGACAAGGACCCCTTCATTTCTTTATTAAGTTGGCAAAATGTTTACAGCCCTTTCCATTAAGTATCGCATTCCGATCTCCAAGATAAACGTAGACGTAATAACTGTTATCACAGAGTTGACAGGTTTGCAACCTGTTTCCATTAGCATCTCACATTTCCACCCCTATTTTCGAGAGCCAACCTCCATAACAACTTATACGTTATACATACATATAACCTATACATGTACATACATATATACGTGTATACTTGGTAACGTTTCATATACCTACATGCACTGATGTATCGGACTGGCGTCCTCAAAGCAACATACCCCAAACTATAGGTTATGGGGTGTTCCCCCCATGTCACTGGATGACACATAATGATACAAAAGGTCATCCCACGGCTGAGGAGCAGCAGCGTCTTCCGAGCGCCTATAAGCAGAGCATATTATCCTAAAAGGACAAGGGCATTGAGGCATAGAGAAATCATGTAACTTCTGAATAAACTTAAGTACAAAGTATTTGGAATATCCATTATCACCTCGCACGCTGTGGCTCTGGCCTGGTAAGATCAACAACTTCTGTTGGAATCTTAATCTCAAGGTGTACAAATTGTACTGCAACACTTGCTTAAGTTAAGTCAGCATTTTCTTCCTCTTTTCTTAATCACACACACACACACACACACACACACACACACACACACACACACACACACACACACACACACACACACACACACACACCAGAAATACATATAAATGGCATAGTAAGGGCAGCATATGCATTCTTATCAAATGTAAGGGTAGCCTTCAGGCACATGGACAAGGAAATGTTCAGAAATATTTATGTAACCTATGTGAGGCCAAAACTCGAATATGCAGCCCCCTTTTGGAATCCGCACTTGGAAAAGCACATAGCTAAGCTTGAAAAAGTTCAAAGACATGCCACGAAACTGGTGCCAGAAATACGCAATCTCAGTTATGATGAGAGGCTGAGGGAATTAGACTTACCATCACTCGAAGCTAGAAGAGTGAGGGGGGATATGGTGACAGTCTTTAAATTCCTTCATGGTTATGATAGAGTGGATAGGGATCGATATTTTGATATGGCTGGCTCTAGAACTAGAGGTCATAGTTTGAAGCTTCGTAAGAAAACTTCTTTGCAGGATGTAAGGAAATACTTTTTCAGTGTAAGAGTAGTTGATAATTGGAATTGGCTAAGCGAGGAGGTAGTTAATGCTATCTCAATCCATAGTTTTAAGGACAGGTATGATAAGTATCACTAAGTATAAAATGGAACCGATCAGGAGACGGGAAGATACGAGCTTTGGGCTCTTTCCCGTAAACACAATTAGGTAATCACAATTAGGTAATCACACACACACACATGCCCATCAAAATAAATCCCTCCCCACTCCACACTTTTGTGTGGAGTGGTCCTGTGGTCTTTACATTAAGATTGACGATTAAGTATTCGAGCCGTTTCAAAATCACTTAAGCTTTACCAATAGAAGGGTGATAAGTCACACACACACACACACACACACACACACACACACACATATATATATATATATATATATATATATATATATATATATATATATATATATATATATATATATATATATATATATATATATATATATATATATATATTATATATATATATATAGACAGATAGATAGATAGATAGGAGTTTGTGCAGTATGCAGTGTACATTTGTGAATAAATATATAGATTGCCATAAAAAGTAATCAAAGTAAGACCTCATGCTTTTTGTTCAGCCCATGGGTAAAGGTCCCTACCATGCACATATTACTGGGTGATATGAGGGAATAATTTTTTTTCAAAAAGAAGTGAATGCTATATAGTATAATTGCTGAAAATTGTATTAATGAAATTTTTAATAAAAGACGAATTAGTCAAAATAGTTATAAAAAAAACAAATTCAATGTAATTATACATAGCTATTGTATTATGCATGAGAAAGTGGCCCTCTTAGCCTGGTGGTAGAACGTGCGACATTGATTCGTCATGTCGTCGGTTCTAGATCTGCCAAAGTATAAGGTTAGAAAGAGCATTCACTCGGGGTAAGAGTTACACTCTTTGCCCTTACTAGAAAAGGGAGTTCATGATGTAAGATCGGTTCATTGCATTATGCATAAATGAATGTTTGATGCATATATCCCGACTGGAAGAAATGACAGAAGATTAAAGTGGTAGGGTTAGTTGGGGGAAGTAAACACGAGCATGACATTGATAAGCAGTATAAGCTCTGCGTTTATGGAGGAAACGTGTTGAGAACGCGATATTCCACTTTTGCGACGTGAGGCATAGGCCCAGTTTCTTATACAGTGTAAACCTAGGATACCATATTGTTAGTTAACTAGACACACAAATGGATTTCATAAACGCATCTGACGCAGATCTGCGTATGCCTAGCATAGCCATACACCGAACCGTGTCAGATGCGTTTATGAAATTCATTTGTGTGTGTTTAGCTAACTAACAATAGGGTATCCAAGGTTTACACCGTTTAAGAAATCGAGCCTGAAGATTGGCGTTTGGTCTACTTGAGGGTATTAAATATTCTGGAATATTTACTGAAACTTGGAAATTTTTTCTTAATTTTCATATGTTGTGACGAAGAGGTAGGATAATCTGATACAGCCTACATCACCTAGATAATTCTTCTGTCACATGTTAAAGCTTATTTGCAGGGAGAATATTACTGGAATTTCGTATTTATCTCGTATAAACACTATCTTTCATAAAACTGATTACTTTTTTAGCGTGTAAGTTAATGTCCAAGACCGAGAGTTTAAGCTGTTTACTGGCAGGTACTGCTGTGGTTGGACACCACAGTGGGGGGTTGGGGCTTGCCCTGGCTTATGAATACCCATTGTATTGAAATGGAAATAAAGTTTGTTATAAATATAAAATGCAATTTTCTGTGTATGTCATTTAGCAAGTGAATTATCTACAATTCAGAAATGCAAATCATTAAAGCATAGCAAAAACTGTCACCTGACTATAAATATGGCATTTAATGACCTTTGTTTTTTAAATTCAAATAACTGTACATGGGGACATGTGCACATGGGCACTCCAAGTGATATTGCAGTTGTTAAACGTTACAATCTATTTGGTTATATATAGATAAAATATTAATAGAATTTTTAATTAATTTTAAATATCATAGCAAGTAATTAATAATAAGATATAGTTTAATAATTGAGTGATGGCAGAAGAGCACTGCGATTATTATTTAAGAGTAATAATATTATGGTTTACATGTATTAATAGCAGATGAGCACTCTGCAATTATTAATTAAGAGTTTATATTTGTAACAATATTTCCAATAGCCCTTGTTGAGTGCTGTCATTTGTTAAATTTCCACTTTTCCACAGTACTACTGCAGACAATTTGAAGCAGATATAGAATAGCAATTTTCAGGTTAGAGTAATAAGTAGGTACATATACATATGCATGCATTAATTAGATGAGCAATAGAAATGCCACTGGGGATTCATAGTCATACATATCAAGGAGAGAGAGAGAGAGAGAGAGAGAGAGAGAGAGAGAGAGAGAGAGAGAGAGAGAGAGAGAGAGAGAGAGAGAGAGAGAGAGAGAGAGAGAGAGAGAGAGAGAGAGAGAGAGAGAGAGAGAGGAGAGTCTGTGGTATTCATTTCAGCAAAAGGAGTTATTTGTCCTTTCCACAGATAAAGATGCATACATGCATACTCATACACATCATTGTCATCTGAGGTTAACACAATAAAGGAAAGTGCATGTAATTAATCACATATACGTACACATATAAACCTAAGCAGACATACATACAAATAAACATAGCACCATACAATGGAAGAGAAATTTGGAAGGAAAAGAAAGACTGAAAGCCCTTCCCCTTCTCCACCCTTCAAATTATGTACATGAGAGAGACTTACGTCAGCTTAATCCATTATCACTATTATTATTGCCATTGCTATTACTAGCATGATTATTATTATTATTATTATTATTATTATTATTATTATTATTATTATTATTATTATTATTATTATTATTATTATTATTATTATTATTATTATTATTATTATTATTACTATTATTACTATTATTATTATTATTATTATTATTATTATTATTATTATTATTATTATTATTATTATTGGTTCAGTCACACAGCTTAGCCTGACCTTGAATGGAAAATTGTAAATCCTGTCTCTTAATTCTATATTCTCTCAACTGTTGCTCATTTGCATGTCATTGAATTTTGAGATTATTTCTGGAAACTCTCTCTCTCTCTCTCTCTCTCTCTCTCTCTCTCTCTCTCTCTCTCTCTCTCTCTCTCTCTCTCTCTCTCTCTATCTCTCTCTCTCTCTCTCTCTCTCTCTCTCTCTCTCTCTCTCTCTCTCTCTCATTCATCCCGTTAATCAAGTCTCCTCCTATGATTAGCATAATTAAGTGGCTCTCCCTCAGTGTGAATATCAAGGGATGGGCAGCAGTTAAGTAATGTAGGCTATGCCATTCCAGTATCTTTGTTTCTGTAGAAAGTTAATAATGTTGGTTTGTATATATAATGGCAAGCATCATATTTAATTTCCTGCCTACTTTCACGTTTATATTTTCATTTTTTTGCATGCACAGTACACGTTTCATGCACTCTAGATATCTTTATATTAGATTAAATTTGACCCAAGGACACGCTGATAGTGTAGATTGCATACTTCACCCAAAACAAAGTTCCTTTGAACTCGATTGCCATCAAATATCCACGATTTAAACCCCTGGTTCCCAACGTGGGTCGCACACCCCGCATAGGGCAGTATGATTCTTAAGGAGGGCACTTCGAGAATGAATTGTTAACAGTGCATTTTTTTCTAGTGAATCTCTTTGTATGAGTGTGTGTGCGAGTTAAAACATACGGTGTATATACAGTATCCATACAGAAATAAAATTTGAGTATATGTATGCACGTATGTAACTGGTCCACAAGGTACTTTCTGCCTCCCCACGCTAGCGTGTCTCAGTCAAAGGGGGGTGGATCAGGATTTTAGAGATGCTTAGGAGGGGCAATAGCGTTTAGCTAAATATGTTGTTTATGTATATAATCATTTATTGTCTTTTTATGAGTGTGACACTGGGACAGGCAAAAACTGCCCTCATCAATAAAGGCCCGGGTACGAGAAAAGACCGTGACGAAGGAAAAGAAAAAGGTTAAGGACAAGGCAGAAATGAGGTAATGTCACACAGAGGAAAACTACAGACAGAAAAAAAAAAGTCAAAGTACAGAGGACCCAGAGATATGGAGGACTAGGCCTTGAGATGACTATAGATCCGATTTTTGAAGGATGATAGGTCATAAGAATTAGGAAAGACAGAAAGAGGAAGAGAGTTCCAGAGTCTGGAGGTATATGGGAAGAAGCTACTGCATAATTAAATTATTACACTACAAATGTCTTGTGTCTTAGATAAACAAGTGTTTAGGTAAAATAATTTTCTTTCATTTGTCCTTTCCTAAAGAGTGTTTTGTGTCCGAAACTAATATATCATAATGTGCTACAAATTATCGTTTTAGTCATTTCGAAAGAGGTATTAAATATACAAAAGCAGGTAATCAGCGCAACTTAATAGCTAACGCCAGCAAGGCTTCCCACATAATGTAATATTCAGAGTCAATTAAGAGGAGAGCAGATAGGGATGAACCTAGATATGTAATCTGGATGTTTCCATAGGGAATGAGAGGATTACCTGTCTCCCTTATTGCTAATTAGTTAATGGTAATGATTGCTAACTCCTTTTAATTATGGAATGTATTAGATTTTATAATAAAATGCTAAAATATGAACACACACTGACAGTAAATCCGTCCTTATGTCTATTGCAAGAAGAATGGAATAACACTAATTAAATTTCCAGTTGTTATACAAGTACATATTACCCTTGACTAAGTTCCACTCACCATGTTGGAGAGCTTGACACCATTTTTTTTATTGCTTGATTGTGACCCGATTCTCTCTTGTACATCATTTGTCACTAATATTCTCCCTGTGCATGCACACTGAATAACAGAGCATGAGAGTATAGTTTTTTTTTTACAACTAGCTCTTTCTTTGAAACTGAATCTCGGAACAATGAAAATTTTTCATTATTTTGGTGTTTTGGGCATGAGTTTGTTGTATATTTTCCTCTCTGAGTACAGAATCATTTATCTGTGCCATTTAGATTAAAATTAGCATATAAATATTAGTTTTGAGTCACACACACAGACAGACAGATATATATATATATATATATATATATATATATATATATATATATATATATATATATATATATATATATATATATATATATATAAATATATATATATATATATATATATATATATATATATATATATATATATATATATATATATATATATATATATATATATATATATATATATATATATATATATATATATATATATATATATATATATATATATATATATATATATATATATATATATAAAGTATATATATATATATATATATATATATATATATATATATATATATATATATATATATATATGTGTGTGTGTGTGTGTGTGTGTGTGTGTGTGTGTGTGTAAACCTTCATTGTAGTGTGATGTTTGACATTACTTTTATTAGTTTATATAGTCGTCTGCACCATATTATTATCTTAAGTGACGGGTGCATATGATATGTGAACATTAAATTACTTGTCATGACTACTTATCGATATATCAACTGCATCCTAATGATTATCATGCTATCATATGTAATACTGGTTTAATTCCTTGAAAAATGCCTGTAAACTCTTATAATGAAAGGGAAAAAATTGTGAATTATATATGATGTACTACTTTCCCCACTTAAGGCCGCTGAGCATTTAAAGATTTAATTGAATTTTTAGTGGTCCTTGAATACTTAATCTTCAGTTTATATTCAAAGGCCTCAGGATTAAGTAAGCATTATATATATATATATATATATATATATATATATATATATATATATATATATATATATATATATATATATATATATATATATATATATATATATATATATATATATATATATATATAAGAATCATTTTTTTTTACCCCAACCGGGACTCGAACCTAGGACTTATGATTACTAAGTCAAGGCGCTACCACTACACCACAGAAGCTTAAAGGGATCCAACCTTATAGCTTATATCTGCTATACTTAGGAATGAACGCATTCTAACTGAATGCCACTATGTTCATATTACAGATTCCCCAACCTCACTCGTGGCTTCGTTTTAGCATTTAATTCAATTCCCAATCTCATTCTGGCCATGAAATAACCAATTAAGCACATTACATATGTGAAAAAATGAATCATTGTTTACCCCGACCGGGACTCGAACCTAGGACTTATGATCACTAAGTCAAGGCGCTACCACTACACCACAGAAGGTTAAAGGGATCCAACCTTATAGCTTATATCTGCTATACTTAGGAATAAACGCATTCTAACTGAATGCCACTATGTTTATATTACAGATTCCCCAACCTCACTCGTGGCTTCGTTTTAGCATTTAATTCAATTCCCAATCTCATTCGGGCCATGAAATAACCAATTAAGCACATTACATATGTGAAAACATGAATCATTTTTTACCCCGACCGGGACTCGAACCTAGGACTTATGATTACTAAGTCAAGGCGCTACCACTACACCACAGAAGGTTAAAGGGATCCAACCTTATAGCTTATATCTGCTATACTTAGGAATGATCGAATTCTAAGTGAATGAAACGGGCCATGAAATAACCAATTAAGCACATTACATATGTGAAAACATGAGTCATTTTTTTACCCCAACCGGGACTCGAACCTAGGACTTATGATTACTAATTCAAGGCGCTACCACTACACCACAGAAGGTTAAAGGGATCCAACCTTATAGCTTATATCTGCTATACTTAGGAATGAACGAATTCTAAGTGAATGCCACT
The DNA here is from genome assembly GCA_037179515.1 of Halocaridina rubra. Lineage (NCBI taxonomy): Eukaryota > Metazoa > Arthropoda > Malacostraca > Decapoda > Atyidae > Halocaridina > Halocaridina rubra. The sequence goes on from JAXCGZ010018890.1 coordinate 204,890, forward strand.
ATGTTCACATTACAGATTCCCCAACCTCAATCGTGGCTTCATTTTAGCATTTAATTCAATTCCCAATCTCATTCGGGCCATGAAATAACCAATTAAGCACATTACATATGTGAAAACATGAATCTTTTTTTTTTTTTTTTACCCCAACCGGGACTTGAACCTAGGACTAATGATTACTAAGTCAAGGCGCTACCACTACACCACATATGTGCTTAATTGGTTATTTCATGGCCCGAATGAGATTGGGAATTGAATTAAATGCTAAAATGAAGCCACGAGTGAGGTTGGGGAATCTGTAATATGAACATATTGGCATTCAGTTAGAATGCGTTCATTCCTAAGTATAGCAGATATAAGCAATAAGGTTGGATCCCTTTAACCTTCTGTGGTGTAGTGGTAGCGCCTTGACTTAGTGATCATAAGTCCTATGTTCGAGTCCCGATCGGGATAAAAAATGATTCATGTTTTCACATATGTAATGTACTTAATTGGTTATTTCATGGCCCGAATGAGACTGGGAATTGAATTAAATGCTAAAACAAATCCACGAGTGAGGTTGGGGAATCTGTAATATGAACATAGTGGCATTCAGTTCGAATGCGTTCATTCCTAAGTATAGCAGATATAAGCTATAAGGTTGGATTCCTTTAACCTTCTGTGGTGTAGTGTTAGCGCCTTGACTTACTAATCATAAGTCCTAGGATCGAGTCCCGATCGGGGTAAAAAATGATTCATGTTTTCACATATGTAATGTGCTTAATTGGTTATTTCATGGCCCGAATGAGATTGGGAATTGAATTAAATGCTAAAACGAAGCCACGAGTGAGGTTGGGGAATCTGTAATATGAACATAGTGGCATTCAGTTAGAATGCGTTCATTCCTAAGTATAGCAGATATAAGCTATAAGGTTGGATCCCTTTAACCTTCTGTGGTGTAGTGGTAGCGCCTTGACTTAGTAATCATAAGTCCTAGGTTCGAGTCCCGGTCGGGGTAAAAAAATGATTCATGTTTTCACATATGTAATGTGCTTAATTGGTTATTTCATGGCCCGAATGAGATTGGGAATTGAATTAAATGCTAAAACGAAGCCACGAGTGAGGTTGGGGAATCTGTAATATGAACATAGTGGCATTCAGTTAGAATGCGTTCATTCCTAAGTATAGCAGATATAAGCTATAAGGTTGGATCCCTTTAACCTTCTCTGGTGTAGTGGTAGCGCCTTGACTTAGTAATCATAAGTCCTAGGTTCGAGTCCCGGTCGGGGTAAGAAATGATTCATGTTTTCACATATGTAATGTGCTTAATTGGTTATATATATATATATATATATATATATATATATATATTATATATATATATATATATATATATATATATATATATATATATATATATATATATATATATATATATATATATATATATATATATATATATATATATATATACACACACACACACACACACATGCGTATGCCTGACATTAGAAAGTAAATTATCTAAACTTCAAGGATTCATCTCATTAAAGTGTGGGAAAAAAAATTGTCGCCTGACAGTTAAGTAATAATGCATTTAATGACCCTTTTTCCTTATGATTCAGTCTTACAGCTTATCCTCCTAACCTTCTTTGGAATATTCATTGTCTCTAATTTTCTCATTGTTTCTCATTTGTATGTAATGGTAATTCGGGATTATTCCTTGAATATTTGGTCGGTGTAAGGATGCATGAAATCTCATATTCTCATTGGAATGTAATTGTATTTTGAGAGAATTCCATGAATATTTGGTCCGTGTACTGATGCATGGTCTCTCATTTTTTCATTTGAATGTAATTGCATTTTGAGAGTATTCCTTGTATATTTGGTCGGTGTAACGATGCATGATCTCTCATTTTCTTATTTTAATGTAATTGCATTTTGAAAGTATTCCATGAATATTTGGTCGGTGTACCGATGCATGGTCTCTCATTTTCTCATTTGAATGTAATTGTATTTTGAAAGTATTCCATGAATATTTGGCCGGTGTAACGATGCATGGTCTCTCATTTTCTCATTTGAATGTAATTGTATTTTGAGAATATTCCATGAATATTTGGTCAGTGTACGGATGCATGGTCTCTTATTTCCTCATTTGAATGTAATTGTATTTTGAGAGTATTCCTTGAATATTTGGTCGGTGTAACGATGCATGGTCTCTCATTTTCTCATTTTAATATAATTGTATTTTGAGAGTATTCCATGAATATTTGGTCGGTGTACCGATGCACACTCTCTCATTTTCTCATTCGAATGTAATTGTATTTTGAGAGTATTCCATTAATATTTGGTTGGTGTAACGATGCATGGTCTCTCATTTTCTCATTTGAATGTAATTTTATTTTGAGATTATTCCCTGAATATTTGGCAGGTGTACCGATGCATGGTCTCTCATATTTATCGTGCCGATCAAGTGTCCTCTGCTATTTAATGCACCAGAGTGTCTCTATGCCTCTGCATGAATATCAAGTGTCAAGGCAAAGTAATGTAAGTGAAGCATTCTGTGTCTTCCCACCACCATGCACTCATTTATTTAGATTAGGTTCATAATTTAGGTTAATGGTTTTTTTTATGACATAATATAGCATTTCTTCTCACTTTTTGTTATATATTCTCTAATATGTCTTTGGATATACAAACATTTTCTTGAAGTTTGGGTTTTTTAAAAAGAAAAATGATCAGTTTTTTAGTTATGTTGATTTTCTATGTTGGAGACCTTATGCCAAAGAAGGCTTCTCCCCTAATGTAATATAAGCAATTAAAGTCGGGGCTGATGGAGAAGAGCCTAGATAGTTAGCGGACAGTTTCCGTATAACTTATACGAGTAGCTGTCACACATATGACTACTAAGGTGAAGGTAACAGTTGCAAGATTCCTTTCGAAATGTTGTATATATTACATTTGGAGAGTAACAGAAGTGAAAATCATGATAAAATTCCTTTATATTAGCGCACAATATGATGATGAAATATATTTTCTCTAGTACATACAAATACGCATACATTCACGTTGCCAACATTTTTCCTACTTGGGAATCGACCCCTACATGCTGTCAACCATCTTCAGGAAATCCATCATCTATATACTATATAATCCAGTATATATACGAGTGTACGTACACTAATGAGTACACAGCTATGAAGACAAAATAACAGCATAGCATCAAAATGGACTATATTTTACTTAAGGCTGCGAGAGATCATAGTTCATATGGATCCCTTTTGTAATAAAAAGATTCTTATGAGGGGCACCAAAAGAGACCATGAATGGAATAACTAAGTATGATATTTGGCAGCCTTGATTTCATATATATATATATATATATATATATATATATATATATATATATATATATATATATATATATATATATATATATATATATATGTATTTGTAAAGAATATATGTCTGTATATATTTTTGCAAAAATTATATATATATATATATATATATATATATATATATATATATATATATATATATATATATATATATATATATATATATGTATGTAGTCTCCGTGGCAAAATGGTAGCGTCTGTGACTGAGGCGGTAGGTCGAGGGTTCGCGCCCCATCACGGACTGTGGTTAGTAAGGGTATATACCCAGGGTAACGATTACATCTGCCAAAGTAAGTCCTTCGCAAGAAGGCAACCGTCCGAGCCCTTAGTAGAAAAGGGAGTTCATGACGTAAAACCAAAACAAACGAACAACAAACATATATATATATATATATATATATATATATATATATATATATATATATATATATATATATATATATATATATATATATATATATATATATACACATATACACAGGGTGTCCATAAAGTCTGGGTGCATAGGAAATTTCCCTTTTTATTTAATGTTATTTTTCCTGACCAGATCGAATGATGGCTCTGTCTAAAGAAGAACGAATCGAGTTGTTACTCTTAAGTGGACGAGAAGGATGGTCTTATCGCAAAATTGCAGAAGAATTTAGCCTTCGACATCCTCATAGGCAACCAATTTATTTTACTGCCGTCGGGAAATTGATCAAGAAATTTAAAGAAACAGGCAGTGTCTTGGACAAACCTCGTTCCGGACGGCCAAGGACTTTAGACGAAATGAAATTGACTGTCACGGCCAAGGTTTATACTAGCCCAAGGAAATCACTTCGCCGGACATCCACGGAGTTGGGTATTCCAGGGTCAACCATCCACAAAATCCTCATAGAGGAGAAGTTTCATCCATACAAGTTACCTTGATCTAGTGTTCACAGATAATGTGTTGGATATTGAAAAAATTGAGTATGAACCACCAATTGGAAAGAGTGACCACTGTGTGTTGTTGATGGAGTATATCATTGAAGATATTCTTCCTGAGAGTAGAGGCACTGAGGACATGAGGAGGAACTATCGGAAAGGAGATTACATCAAAATGAATGAGCTTTTTACAGTTATTGACTGGAGAACCTTATTTTACAACAAATCTGTACAAGAAATGTATGACATCTTTTGTGAGAAATATGGGAAGATAGTAGATTGCTGCATACCTGTCACCAAAGTAGGTGTAATTCATGCCAGAGAGAAATGGTTCGATAATGGGTGTAAAAGAGCTAAGGAGTGGAGAGACAAATGCTGGAAAAGGTATAGGAGGAGAAAAAACATAAATGCCTGGCAAACCTACAAAAGAGCAAGAAATGACTACCTAAGTAAAAGGAGAGAGGCAGAGAGAGACTATGAGAGGGACATCACCAGGAAGGCTAAAGAAAATCCCAAGCTTTTCCACAGCTTTATCAGAGGAAAACTGAAGGTAAAAGAACAGGTTTTAAGGCTAAAGAGAGCGGATGGAAGCATCACTGAGACGGATGAAGAGATCTGCAAAGAATTGAACAAGGAGTTTCAGTCAGTATTTACTGTAGAAAATACCCCACCCCCTCAGATTGCAGTGATAGAAGCTCAAGGGCCGGTATTAGAGAACATCAACCTTACAGCCACAGAGGTATGCAAAGCGCTGATGGATTTAGATGTTCATAAAGCTACAGGTCCTGATGACATATCCCCTCATGTGCTTAAAAAATGCGCAAACTCAATATCAGTGGCACTAAGTATCATATTTAAGGAGTCACTGGAGTCGGGGGAGATTCCAAGATGCTAGAAACAAGCAAATGAGATACCTATCTTCAAAAAGGGAAGGAGGGATACGGCTCTGAACTATAGACCAGTTTCCTTGACCAGCATAGTTTGCAAAGTTATGGAGAAACTACTAAGGAAACATATCTCTCTTCACTTGGAATCCTTCAACTTTTTGTCAGTGAGGCAACATGGCTTCAGAGAAGGTAGATCAACAGTAACAAACTTATTAGAATTTTATGATGAGGTAAGCCAAATCTTACAGGAAAGAGAGGGCAGGGCAGATTACATATTCCTAGACTTCCAGAAAGCGTTTGACACTGTTCCACATGGGAGACTTATTAGGAAGCTGCAATCACTGGCTAGAATAGGTGGAAATGTTTTGGAATGGATAAAAACTTACTTAGAAGGAAGGGAACAGAGGGTTAGAGTAAGACACTCAGTGTCTGAATGGAGAAGAGTTAGTAGTGGAGTTCCACAGGCTTCAGTTTTAGGGCCACTTTTATTCCTTGTATATGTAAATGACCTACCAGAGTCTGTAAATTCATTCCTGAATATGTTTGCAGATGATGCAAAGATTGTGAAGAAAGTAAAAAACGAGAACAATGGTAGAGAACTTCAGGAGGATCTAAATAATCTGCATGAGTGGTCAGAAAAGTGGCTAATGAAATTCAATACTTCAAAATGTAAGGTAATGAGAATGGGTACAAGTGCAAGAAGGCCCAAGCTTGACTACTCGGTGGCTGGAGTACAACTTCAAGAGACAGAAAATGAGAGAGATCTAGGAGTAAACATACTGGCAATTTTGTCTCCAGAAATACATATAAATGGCATAGTAAGGGCAGCATATGCATTCTTATCAAATGTAAGGGTAGCATTCAGGCACATGGACAAGGAAATGTTCAGAAATATTTATGTAACCTATATGAGGCCAAAACTCGAATATGCAGCCCCCTTTTGGAATCCGCACTTGAAAAAGCACATAGCTAAGCTTGAAAAAGTTCAAAGACATGCCACGAAACTGGTGCCAGAAATACGCAATCTCAGTTATGATGAGAGGCTGAGGGAATTAGACTTACCATCACTCGAAGCTAGAAGAGTGAGGGGGGATATGGTGACAGTCTTTAAATTCCTTCATGGTTATGATAGAGTGGATAGGGATCGATATTTTGATATGGCTGGCTCTAGAACTAGAGGTCATAGTTTGAAGCTTCGTAAGAAAACTTCTTTGCAGGATGTAAGGAAATACTTTTTCAGTGTAAGAGTAGTTGATAATTGGAATTGGCTAAGCGAGGAGGTAGTTAATGCTTTCTCAATCCATAGTTTTAAGGACAGGTATGATAAGTATCACTAAGTCTAAAATGGAACCGATCAGGAGACGGGAAGATACAAGCTTTGGGCTCTTTCCCGTAAACACAATTAGGTAATCACAATTAGGTAATCACATACATACATACATACAGAGACTAAGCTGAGTGAGGACATAAACAGTGTCACAGTTTTTCCTAAGTGCTTCATAATACTAAGGGTTGAAAGATCTGAGAGGACTGGTGGAGGGATAGCACTGCTCATAAGTGAAAGGATTCAAGTTGAAGAAATAAACTTGGCTATAGAAAGTGAGTTCAAGGAATTTCTTGTTGCTCGCATAAATACTGGGTCAGAGAGCATTATAATAACTGTTGTATACAACCCACCAACGAACCACAATAGGCTTGAAGTTTATGAGGAAAGTCATATAGGTACTATTGAAGTCATAAACTCAGTTGTTAACATGGCACGGGAAAAAAAAATGTAGGATTTTGATTATGGGAGACTTTAATCATAAAGAGATAGATTGGATAAATCTTGACCCGCACAGTGGTGAGGACTCATTCGGGGCAAGATTCCTAGATTGCGTACAAGGGAATTTCCTACACCAACATGTAATGGAACCAACAAGGGCCAGGGGTGGGGATGAGCCATCACTACTTGATCTAGTGTTCACAGATAATGTGTTGGATATTGAAAAAATTGAGAATGATCCACCAATTGGAAAGAGTGACCACTGTGCGTTGTTGATGGAGTATATCATTGAAGATATTCTTCCTGAGAGTAGAGGCACTGAGGACATGAAGAGGAACTATCGGAAAGGAGATTACATCAAAATGAATGAGCTTTTTGAAGTTATTGACTGGAGAACCTTATTTTACAACAAATCTGTACAAGAAATGTGTGACATCTTTTGTGAGAAATATGGGAAGATAGTAGATTGCTGCATACCTGTCACCAAAGTAGGTGTAATTCATGCCAGAGAGAAATGGTTCGATAATGGGTGTAAAAGAGCTAAGGAGTGGAGAGACAAATGCTGGAAAAGGTATAGGAGGAGAAAAAACATAAATGCCTGGCAAACCTACAAAAGAGCAAGAAATGACTACCTAAGTAAAAGGAGAGAGGCAGAGAGAGACTATGAGAGGGACATCACCAGGAAGGCTAAAGAAAATCCCAAGCTTTTCCACAGCTTTATCAGAGGAAAACTGAAGGTAAAAGAACAGGTTTTAAGGCTAAAGAGAGCGGATGGAAGCATCACTGAGACAGATGAAGAGATCTGCAAAGAATTGAACAAGGAGTTTCAGTCAGTATTTACAATAGAAAATACCCCACTCCCTCAGATTGCAGTGATAGAAGCTCAAGGGCCGGTATTAGAGAACATCAACCTTACAGCCACAGAGGTATGCAAAGCGCTGATGGATTTAGATGTTCATAAAGCTACAGGTCCTGATGACATATCCCCTCATGTGCTTAAATAATGCACAAACGCAATATCAGTGGCACTAAGTATCATATTTAAGGAGTCACTGGAGTCGGGGGAGATTCCAAGATGCTGGAAACAAGCAAATGGGATACCTATCTTCAAAAAGGGAAGGAGGGATACGGCTCTGAACTATAGACCAGTTTCCTTGACCAGCATAGTTTGCAAAGTTATGGAGAAATTACTAAGGAAACATATCTCTCTTCACTTGGAATCCTTCAACTTTTTGTCAGTGAGGCAACATGGCTTCAGAGAAGGTAGATCAACAGTAATAAACTTATTAGAATTTTATGATGAGGTAAGCCAAATCTTACAGGAAAGAGAGGGCTGGGCAGATTGCATATTCCTAGACTTCCAGAAAGCGTTTGACACTGTTCCACATGGGAGACTTATTAGGAAGCTGCAATCAATGGCTAGAATAGGTGGAAATGTTTTGGAATGGATAAAAACTTACTTAGAAGGAAGGGAACAGAGGGTTAGAGTAAGACACTCAGTGTCTGAATGGAGAAGAGTTAGTAGTGGAGTTCCACAGGGTTCAGTTTTAGGGCCACTTTTGTTCCTTGTATATGTAAATGACCTACCAGAGTCTGTAAATTCTTTCATGAATATGTTTGCAGATGATGCAAAGATTGTGAAGAAAGTAAAAAACGAGAATAATGGTAGAGAACTTCAGGAGGATCTAAATAAACTGCATGAGTGGTCAGAAAAGTGGCTAATGAAATTCAATACTTCAAAATGTAAGGTAATGAGAATGGGTACAAGTGCAAGAAGGCCCAAGCTTGACTACTCAGTGGCTGGAGTACAACTTCAAGAGACAGAAAATGTGAGAGATATAGGAGTAAACATACTGGCAGATTTGTCTCCAGAAATACATATAAATGGCATAGTAAGGGCAGCATATGCATTCTTATCAAATGTAAGGGTAGCCTTCAGGCACATGGACAAGGAAATGTTCAGAAATATTTATGTAACCTATGTGAGGCCAAAACTCGAATATGCAGCCCCCTTTTGGAATCCGCACTTGAAAAAGCACATAGCTAAGCTTGAAAAAGTTCAAAGACATGCCACGAAACTGGTGCCAGAAATACGCAATCTCAGTTATGATGAGAGGCTGAGGGAATTAGACTTACCATCACTAGAAGCTAGAAGAGTGAGGGGGGATATGGTGACAGTCTTTAAATTCCCTCATGGTTATGATAGAGTGGATAGGGATCGATATTTTGATATGGCTGGCTCTAGAACTATAGGTCATAGTTTGAAGCTTCGTGAGAAAACTTCTTTGCAGGATGTAAGGAAATACTTTTTCAGTGTAAGAGTAGTTGATAATTGGAATTGGCTAAGCGAGGAGGTAGTTAATGCTATCTCAATCCATAGTTTTAAGGACAGGTATGATAAGTATCACTAAGTATAAAATGGAACCGATCAGGAGACGGGAAGATACGAGCTTTAGGCTCTTTCCCGTAAACACAATTAGGTAACCACATACATACATACATACATACATACATACATACATACATACATACATACATACATACATATTTATATATATATATATATATATATATATATATATATATATATATATATATATATATATATATATATATATATATATATATATATATATATATATATATATATATATATATATATATATATATATATATATATATGTATATATATATATATATATATATATATATATATATATATATATATATATATATATATATATATATATATATATATATATATATATATATATATATATATATATATATATATATATATATATATATATATATATATATATATATATATATATATATATATATATATATATAAATATATATATATATATATATATATATATATATATATATATATATATATATATATATATATATATATATATATATATATATATATATATATATATATATATATATATATATATATATATATATATATATATATATATATATATATATATATATATATATATATATATATATATATATATATATATATATATATATATATATATATATATATATATATATATATATATATATATATATATATATATATATATATATATATATATATATATATATATATATATATATATATATATATATATATATATATATATATATATATATATATATATATATATATATATATATATATATATATATATATATATATATATATATATATATATATATATATATATATATATATATATATATATATATATATATATATATATATATATATATATATATATATATATATATATATATATATATATATATATATATATATATATATATATATATATATATATATATATATATATATATATATATATATATATATATATATATATATATATATATATATATATATATATATATATATATATATATATATATATATATATATATATATATATATATATATATATATATATATATATATATATATATATATATATATATATATATATATATATATATATATCTATATATATATATATATATATATATATATATATATATATATATATATATATATATATATATATATATATATATATATATATATATATATATATATATATATATATGATATATATATATATATATATATATATATATATATATATATATATATATATATATATATATATATATATATATATATATTCTAGGGAGGGAAAGCAGAGACCAACAAAAGTAACCTTTGAGAGAGGGGAAACATGTAGAGAAATATCAATTAGGAAAAAATTTCTAAAAGACCTTCAAGAATTCAAAGAAGTGTTCATTAGACAATACAGAGCACAGGAAGAGATGGAAAGGATCAAAAACTTGTTGCAAGATGCTAGAAGGTTAAATGAAGAAAGAAATGAAGAAGAGAAGAAAAATTTTCATTTCAGAGTTCTTCCAGACAAAGGGGAGATAAATATGATAAGGAATGAAGATCAGGGAATGTGGCCTCATTATTTCTGTTATACACAAAAGCTGATGGATTAGCTAGTAAAGCAGTAGAATTAAAAGTTTGGATTCACAACAGTAAGGCAGATATAGTAGCAGTTACAGAGACCAAGTTGAGTGAGGACATAAACAGTGTCACAGTTTTCCTAAGGGCTTCAGAATATTAACGGTTGAAAGATCTGAGAGCACTGGTGGAAGGATAGCACTGCTCATTAGTGAAAAGATTCAGATTGAAGAAATAAACTTTGCTATAGATAGTGAGTTCAAGGAATTTCTTGTTGCTCGCATAAATACTGGGTTAGAAAACATTATAATAACAGTTGTCTATAACCCACTAAGAAACCAACATAGGCTAGAATTTTATGAGGAGAGTCATATAGGTACTATTGAAGTTATAAACTCAGTTGTTAACATGGCACGGAGAGAATATGTAATATTTTGATTATGGGAGATTTTAATCATAAAGAGAGAGATTAGATAAATCTTGACCCACACAGTGATGAGGACTCATTCGAGGCAAGATTCCTAGATTACATTCAAGGGAATTTCCTACACCAACATTTACTGGAACCAACGAGGACCATGGGTGGGGATGAGCCATCTCTACGTGATCTAGTATTCACAGATAACGTGTTGCATATTGAAAAAATTGAGCATGAACCACCAGTTGGAAAGAGTGATCACTGTGTGTTGTTGATGGAGTATATCATTGAAGATATTCTGCCTGGGTGTAGGGGCACTGAGGACATGAGGGGGATCTATCCGAAAGGAGATTTCATCAAAATGAATGAGCTTTTTGCCGTTATTGACTGGAGAACCTTATTTTATATCAAAACTGTTCAAGAAATGTACGATATCTATTGTGAGAAATATGGGAAGATAGTAGATTGCTGCATACCTGTCACCAAAGTAGGTGTAATTCATGCCAGAGAGAAATGGTTTGATAATGAGTGCAAAGGAGCTAAGGAGTGGAGAGACAAATGCCGGAAAACGTATAGGAGAAGTAAAAACCTAAATGCCTGGCAGACCTATAAAAGCAAAAAATGATTAGCTAATTAAAAGAAGAGAGGCTGAGAGAGACTATGAAAGTGACATCACCAGGAAGGCTAAAGAAAATCTCAAACCTTTCCACAGCTTTATCAGAGGAAAACTGAAGGTAAAAGAACAGGTTTTAAAGCTTACGAGAGCACATGGAAGCATCACTGAGTCGGATGAAGAGACCTGCAAATAATTGAACAAGGAGTTGCAGTCAGTATTTACAGTAGAAAATACCCCACCCCCTCAGATTGCAGAGGTAGAAGCTAATGGGCCCGTATTAGAGAACATTACCCTTTCAGCCACAGAGGTATGCAAAGCGCTGATGGAGTTAGATGTCCATAAAGCTACAGGTCTTGATGATATATCCCCCCGTGTACTTAAAAAGTGCGCACATTCAATATCAGTGGCACTAAGTATCATATTTAGAAAGTCACTGGAGTCAGGGGAGATTACAAGATTCTGGAAACAAGCAAACATGAAACCTATCTTAAAAAGAGGGAAGGAGGAATTCTGCTCTAAACTATAGACCTGTTTCCTTGACCAGCTTAGTTTGCAAGGTTATGGAGAAACTACTAAGGAAACAAATCTCTCTTCACTTGGAATCCTTCAACTTTTTGTCAGTGAGACAATATGGCTTCAGAGGAGGTAGATCAATAGTAACAAACTTATTAGACTTTTATGATGAGGTAAGCTGAGTCTTACAGGAAAGAGAGGGCTGGGAAGATTGCATATTCCTAGACTTGCAGAAAGCATTTGACACTGTCCCACCCGGGAAACTTATTAAGAAGCTGCAAGCAATGGCTAGAATACGTGGAAATGTCTTGAAATGGATAAAAACATACTTAGAAGGAAAAGAATAGAGGGTTAAAGTAAGACACCCAGTGTCTGAATGGAGAAGAGTTAGTGGTGGAGTTCCATAGGGTTCAGTTTTAGGGCCATTTTTGTTCCTTGTATTTATAAATGACCTACCAGAGTTTGTAAATTCATTCATACATATGTTTGCAGATGATGCAAGGATTGTGAAGAAAGTAAGAAATGAGAACAATGGTAGAGAAATTCAGGAAGATCTAAATAGTCTGCATGAATGGTCAGAAAAATGGCTAATGAAATTCAGTACTTTAAAATGTAAGGTAATGAGAATTTGTACAAGTGCAAGAAGGCCTAAGCTTGACTACGCGGTGACAGGAGTACAACTTCAAGAGACAAAGAATGAGAGAGATTTAGTAGTAAACATACTGGCATATTTGTCTCCAAATATGCATGTAGATGGCATAGTAAGGGGAGTATATGCTTTCTTAACAAATAGTAGGGTAGCCATGAGGCACATGGACAAGGAAATGTTCAGAAATATTTATGTAACCTATGTGAGGAATACTTGAATATGCAGTCCCTTTTTGGAATCCACACTTGAAAAAGCATGTAGTTAAGCTGGGATAAGTTCAGAGACATGCCATGGAACTGGTGCCAGAAGTATGCAATCTCAGTTATGATGAGAGGCTAGGGCAATTAGACTTACCATCACTCGAAGCTAGAAGATTGTGGGGGGATATAGTGACAGTCTTTAAATTCCTTTCTGGTTATGATAGAGTGGATAGGGATCGATATTTTTATATGGCTGGCACTAGAACTAGAGGTCATAGTTTGAAGCTTCGTAAGAAAGCTTCTTTGCAGGATGTAAGGAAGTACTTTTTTAGTGTAATAGTGGTTGATAATTGGAATTCGCTGAGTGAGGTGATAGTTAATGCTAACCCAATCCATAAATTTAAGGACAAGTATAATAAGTATCACTAAGTACAAATTAGAACTGATCAGGAGACGGGAAGTTATGAGTTTTTGGCTCTTTCCCATATGCATAATTAGATAATCACACACTTTTGTAAAAAGTGTGTGATTATGTATCACAGTTGGTCTCCATTCGAATGGGGGTGGACACAGATGTTCGAAATGTGGGGAATTAAAGCTGGATTGCTATCCTGATTTCCAGCGATGGGATCGCTTTCTAACCCACGCTCTTTACCACTGCCATATCATTTTGATGCTTAAAATTAGTCTTACGTAGACTCGTCATAGGGTCGTCTGCCCCATATTATGGTCTTGATGTGACAGTTATATATTAATTGTGAAATACAATGTCATATTATTTATTACTGTTTATTATGCTATCACTTGTAATATCAGCGCATAATTGTTATTCAGTGATATTAAGCTCATAATATAGATGGAGAAAAATAAGTAATTACAAATAAAATTTGACTTGGCACTCTCCCCACCTCAAGGAGTTGACCTTTGTAAGGGTTAAGTGATATTGTAAACGACTCTTCAATACTTGATATTTTGCTTATATGTAAATACTTCTGGACTACATGCAGTTATAATAATTTTTTATAATTTAATACATCCGTTACTTTTAAATCTCAATTTCATATTTTTTCCCAAAATGCTTATATTTAGGAATATTATAAAGAAGAATAACTCCAGGGTTGTTCATAGTTGTATGAGTAGTCACCTAACCCAACCTAACAAAATGAAACCTAATAAAACCTAATTCAACCCAGCCCACCCAACCCAACCCACCCAACCAACCCACCCAACCCAACCCACCAGCCCAACCTAACCCATCCCACCACACCAACCCAACCCAACCCAACCCACCTAACACAACCAACAAAACCCAACCCAACCACACCAACCCAACCAAACCAAACCCACCCCACCCAATTCCACCCCACCCAACCCAACCCAACCATACCATGCCAATCCCACCTATCCCAACACACACACACACATACACACAAACATGCACGGACTGAGCTCCCGATAATATTGCGTTTATCAAGTGACAGAGTTTAAATTCACAGCTACAAAATTAACGAAAGCATGCTCAAATATAAAGCATCAAGTTTAAGTCAGCGTGATTATTACAACTTTAGTGATTATAAAGTTACAAAGAAAATTCATTATAATCTTATAACATCTCAGAAACCGTTGAGAGCATCTCTCCCAGTGTTACCAATTTCAACCACATCCTCTCGCGACCAACATAAAAAGGACCTTTCCTGGGTGAACCTGAAGTTCCCCTCATACCACAATTCCCCTCCCATTCACACCAGAATGCCCTCATCAGAAGAAGTTGACCTTTATGCCCTTTTGTGTGTAGATACTGATATTTTTCTTGAAGTGTTTATTTGATCTCTGGACAAAATGTTTGTATATTCACGTGATGATATCAAAAGGAAATTGGAAAAATTCAGAAAAGACACTCTGTTCCAAACAAGTTAACTATTGCTTTCAAAGGTAGTGGAACTCTTTCCACAACACAGTGGTAATCACATCATAAAAAAGAAAGCAAAAAAGATATAATTTCAAATATAATCACTTTTAGCGCAAGTGTCCTGAATATCTCAATAAATGGTGAACTTGACAAACTCTTTCAATCTCAGACTTCAGTTGTAAAATCCATAGAGTTTGAAAAAAACACACAACCTAGGAGACCTATACCGAATGATAGAAAGTCTTGCAGATAAGGTGAGAATTTTGGAAGCAGATGATGAAGAGGTGAAAGCCTTACAACACAAGGTGGGATTGCTAGAATCAGACATTGTCCTACTTAAAAGAGATAATTCTAGGTTGAAACTGCTATTAGAAACATCTCCACCTCTCAATTCAGAGCTGTCACCTAACAACAATGATGTCCCTTCTATCAACAACCCTCAGTTTTGCAAACTAGGTTTTCTGTCTCTACTCACAATTCCTTCAGTGCATTGAAAGACAAATGTGACAGTGGTAGTGAAGAAGAGGTAGATCCAGATAAAAGTGATAGTCAACAAGACAACCTGAATACATCATCTAGCACAAATAATCATCTCAGAGACAGGTTACAAAACAGTGAAGAAAAAGCAGCGTCATTCCCCACCACCCCTAACAGCACAACAACAGGCACTAACTAGGACAAGATTCTTTCCAGCACCACTAACCAACCTGGTAAATGGTTGCAAAATAGCGAAGAAGATATAGAGCCCCTCCCCACTACTCCTAACAACACAACAACTATCACTAACCTGGAAAACCAAATTACACCATCCAGAACAAATAACCAATCCAGCAATAGGCAGCAAAACAGTGAAGAAAACAGAAAAGACAAATAGAAGCAGTCTCTAATCTAAACATTCCATCGAAGTCCTCTCCCCCACAGCCACATTTACCCAATAATGCAAGTGCAAAGGTTACAGCTGAAATATATATTCGCATTCCTGGCGACCCCTTTGAGAGAGAGATACATAACATATTGACAAATCAAGGCATTCCCTCTGAAGAAGTCTTGATTAAGGAGCTTTCTCGAAAACCTAATTGGGTCTCCTTCGCAATAACGATATTAAAAGGATTTGAATATGTGGCTTACAAACTGAATCAATGGCCTACAGGCACAATTGTCCAGCCATTTTGCGGGGGCAAGCAATGGACACAACCTGGGTTATCTACAAAATATCCCAAACTACAGTCATACCAAAATAAACAGCAAAGAGCTTATGAAACAATCCCCTATCCGCGAGACTACAGAAAGAGACACAATACTAACCACTCTTATCGCCATCCACGCACAAGATACTTCTCCTGGAGAGATGGCTCTTACAACCCTAGACACTCACCAGTCATATAATGGCACATACTCAAATCAGCATTACCCATGTAACAGCAGGTACAGACACCAGGATCCATGGGCTAATCCCAGAACACACTATGATAATGAATTCCCAGCAGAATCACACGGTCGAAACAAATCATGGACAAACCCAAGAACAAACTACAACTATGACTATGGATACCACTCTGATGAAACATGGTAAGAATGTAACATTAGTACATGTGAACGCTCAGTCCCTTCTCGCTCATTTTGAGGAAATAATAATGCCAACAAATGACTACAACATAGATATCCACTGTGTAAGTGAAACTTGGCTTCCTCCTATAACTGAAAATAAATATGTGAATATCCCAGAGTTTAAAATATTTTGAAATGATCATGGCCGAGGGGGTTGGCTGTATTTATGTTAGAAATTATCTTAGCGCATCAGAAATAACCACAGGTCTAGAAAAAACTGAAGAACTCGAAGATTTATGGATCACTGTGCAGTATCAGAAACTTCATCTTTCATTGTAGGATGTGTTTACCATCACCCTAAAGCACCTTCCAGTTCATTCAGTCATCTGCTAGAAACATTCAGAAATATCTGTGTGCGCCATAAAGCTGTATACATACTTGGTGACTTTAATGATGACTTGCTCTCAGCAGATAACAAAATGAAAAGGGTGATCAACACTGTAAAGATAACACAAATAGTGACAAAACTGACCCGCATAACCCCTAAAAGTAGGACTCTAATAGATCTAAAAATAACAAATAAAGTGGAAAGTATACCCTATTGGGACGTAGTTCCCTGCCCAATTGCAGATCACGAGCTCAACATTGCTATGCTAAACATAAATAAGCCCAAAAGGAAGCCTCTCTTCAAGACATTCCGGTGTCTAAAAAGTTACTCCCCTGATGTTTTATTTGAAGCATTAATCAACAACACAAATGTACTTAATAGTATTAAAAACACAGATAACGTCGATTTGCAGGTTGAGATTCTAACAAAAGTCTTTCGTGAATGCTTAGATAGTTGTGCATCCATTGTAACAAGAAAAATAACCCACCCCTCAGCCACCTGGCTAAGTAATGACATCAAGAGGCAATGAAAATTAGAAATCAAATACAAAATGAGCTAATAATGAATAGATATGATATGACTCTCTGTGAATGTCATAAAGCAGAAAAGAAACGTGTCAGATCGCTCATCGATGTAAGTAAAAAAGACTTTTGCAAAAACTATTTAATGACTCTAGACATGATACAGCGGCAACAAGGAAAGTGATAAGAAGCATGATACCAAATGAAAAGACTGCCTCGGAAAGTTAGGAAAATATTACGGGGTTGAAAGACAAAGCGGAAAACTTTAGTAACTATTTTGCTAAAGTTGGGAAAAATTCATATGAGAAAACACAAGAAAACATCAACTCAGTGAATATGAGTAATTACTTAAATGTCAATTCTTCCAATGTAAGCACAAGAGAGTCTTCAAGATAAATCCTATCGATTGTGCTACCCTAATTCTTACCATAAAGAGCCTAAGAAATTCTGGCTCTTATGGTCCAGATGGTATACGATTTGAATTCATCAAAGATGCTCTACCCATGATTGTATCTTATATTCTAGTTATTATGAACATTTCCATTGTTACTAAAAGGTTTTCTGACTCTTGGAAAAAATCACATGTAATACCTCTGCATAAAAAGGGGGACAGAGATGTGACAAACTATTGTCCCATTTCCCTGCTACCCATTTCCTCTAAAATATTAGAAAAATTGTTGCATGCCAACTTGTCATATTTAGAGTCAAATAGACTATTAGCTCTTAACCAACATGGTTTCAGACCGAAACTCTCAATGGAAACAGCACTGCTCAAAGTTATGTAGTATCTATAATAATATAGATATGAAAAAATCTCTCTGCTTGTATTATTAGACTTATCAAAAGCCCTCGACAATGAAAGCAATGAAATTCTTATAAGTAAATGTACTAACCTAAATATTGATCCGAGCTGGTTTAGAGAGTATCTGTCTAATCGCTAACAGTCTATCCGTCTTAACAACATTATCTCTACGCTAAACAATGTATCATTTGGTGTTCCACAGGGATCAGTACTTGGTCCAATCCTCTTCTCCATTTGCGTAAATGATCTATCTTCTTTCATTTCTGACTGTCTAGTCGTACAATATGCAGATGACACTCAACTACTCCTTAGTGGTGATATTAATAATCTCCCGGAGCTAACCTTAAGAGCAGAAAACACTCTGTCAAAAATTAAAACCTATTTTCAAGAAATTGGGCTGTTAATTAAAGAATGTAAAACACAATGCATGTTTGTTGGATCAAAGTTACATATAGCACAAATTCCAGAAAACACAACAATTAATTTTTGCGGCAATGTCATTACACCTAGCAAAGCAGTCAAAAATCTACGAATTCACTTTAATAACTACATGTTGTTTGATTCCCATATAGATAAGTATGCAAAAAAGGTTACAGGGATATTAATGTACTTATCACATGTAAAAGACAAATTTGAAACTACCACTCGAATAACTGTTGTTGAATCTCTAGCCCTAAGTCACATTAATTACTGCACAACTGTTTGGGGAGCTACCACTAAGACTCAGATAAACAGAATACAGAAGCTTATTAATTTTGCAGCTCGAGTTGCCCTGGGAGGATTAAGAAAATATGACCACATCACACCTGCTCTCAATAAACTTGGGTGGCTGCAGGCAGAAAACAAGGTCGCTTATTCTATTTATGTTTTTGTATACAAAATTTTGGACCATCATTATCCTAGCTGGCTATTTGATTTAAAAACAGTCTGGGATATAAGGGGAACCAACACAAGACAGAACAGTGAGCTCTTTATTCAGAGAACAAGCACAGAAGCAGGTTCAAAGATGATCACTATTAAAGGGCCAACACTCTGGAACAATATTCCAGAGCATCTTAAAGGTGCATCCTCCTTCGCAGCTTTCAAAGGCAAACTACATGGTTTTCTTTTGGACATATAGTTGCTGCTCACACATAAACTAAACTTAATGATTCAATGCAATTTCCCTTAACACTAACCTCTCTACATGTAAACTGGTATCGACTTCTCTGTTCTCTAAGTTAAGAACTAATTATTCTCATTGTAAGGAAAACAAATATGGTGATGATGTCGATAAGAGCAATACTGTATCGAGTGTTATTATTATTACTTTACTATTAACATTATTGTTAACATTTTTATTACAGGATTATTATTTTCTAGGAAAGCTACATTATATTTAACTGTATTTATTACCCTCTTACTTATTAGTTCAACTACATGTCTACTTATAAGTTACTCTCTAGTATAGAAGACTAACCATTGTACAAAAATTTAAATAAATGTTTGATTGATTGATTGATTGCCTGCAAAAAATTGCAGACAAAACATTCTCTCACCACTTGCACACAATCACATGCAAACCACCTGCAAAAAATTGCAGAAAAAATAATTCTTTCACCACTTGCATACACACATACAAACCCACACACATACACACAAACATGCACGCACATACAAACCTCCTGCAAAAAATTGCAGAAAACCCTCTCTCCCACCAATTGCACACACACCCACTACACACACACCTGCACATGCCCAACAAAGCCCCCCCTGCCATATCCCCATGTATCCGCATCCGTAATGCTGAGTAGCTTTTTCTCTCGGTCTCTCTTAAGACTCAATTGCCGTGGGATGACCGATCTCCCATCTTCCTCAGATCTAAGACTCACGTAGCCTAAGGTCTGATTGTTCTAACTTCCTTTGCCATTCCATCTGCAGTCTAACAGCCAATTCATTTTTGGATGTGTTCACACTTGCCACTGCATTTCTATGATGTAGTACTTTATCTGGATCCATTATATTTTTAAACCCTTTATTTATTCTCTTCAACTTATCCTGTTCAGGGTAAGGCATTGTGTGAGTTAGAATCCAGTGGTTATATTTAATTCTTTTATTGCTTGTCTTTTCATTGACACCAATAATCCGATAGTATTCATCAAACTCGTCCATTATTTTTTCTTCTCTACTATAATGTTGCAAAGAGGTATGTTTTCTTGGCACTCAAGAACGGTAGAAGCGACAATGGCGAGCTCTTTATGTGCTTCTTCGTAGTCTTCCAAAACAAAATATGCCATTGCTCTTGCACGGTGAAGTCTAATTTTGACATCCTGTGACTTTACCATATCCTCTATCTCAAGAAGAACATTCAGGGCTTGTGCAGAAGGATTGATTTTAAATTGTTCCATGACTTCGTTCATCATCTTCAGTGCTTTCTCAAGGGTTGTTCATGGTATTTAATGTCAGCCCTTTTGGCGTTCTCACGTTTTTTAAGGCCACCTCTTAATGCCTCACATTCCTTATTGCTGACTTCCAGCTTCTTTTTTAGACTTAGACTTGTTTCGAAAATCTTTTGGTATTTCTTTTCATTGCAATCCTTGCATTCTCTGAGTTCATTGGTCAATTTGTTAACACTTCCCTCTGGTTCAATTATCTTTTCTTGCTTCGTTTTCATTTCTTCATCAAATTTGGTGTTCATTGTCTCAATCTTTCTCTTTTCTTCTTCTTCCATATCCTGGATCATATTGGTCGTGGTTTCCATTTTTCTCTTCTCTTCCTCCTTTATATTCTGGATCAAAGAAGTCAGACCCTCTTTTTTTTTTTTTTTTTTTTTTGTATTTCATCCTTTAACCTATTCTCCCCTTGCAGGATCACTTCCTGCAGCTTAGCGTTTTCAACTTTTAACAGTTGATTTTCGCTTTCCACAAGCTCACATTTCTTATTAGCTGACGCCAACATCTCTTGGAGATTTCTTATGTCATTGATCTTATCTCACATGATCTTTTCCTTGGCATTCTCGCTTTCTGTAAGATCACTTCTTAATACTTCTATTGTTGTCGAGAATTCCTTTTGCATGAGATCACATTTTTTATTACTGATTTCCAGCTTTTGTTTTAAATCTATACTTGTTTTATATATCCAATGTCATTTCTTTTCATGGCTTTCCTTGTATTCTCTGAGTTCATGGGTTAATCTGTTAACACTTCCCTCTCGTTCAGCGATCAACTCTTCCTTCTTTTGCATTTCCTCTTAAAAACTGATATTCATCGTATCAGTCTTTTTCTTTTCTTCGTCCTTCATATTTTGGATCATATGGGTCAGACCTTCATTTTTCTGTATTTCATTCTTTAGCCTATTCTCCCCTTCCAAGATTATATTCTGCTGCTGAGCATTTTCAGCTTTTAGTTGCTGGTATTCGCCTTCCACAAGCTCAGATTTCTTATTGGATGCAGTCAACATCTCTTGGAGATTTTTAATTTCAGTAATATTATCTTGCATGATCTTTTCCATGGAATTCTCGCATTCTCTTAGGTCACATCTTAAAACCTCGAGTGTGGCCGAGAGTTTTTTCTCCATTTGATCATAGCTTTTATCACTGATTTCCAGCTTATTTTCTAAATCTAAACTTGTTTTATATATATCATGGCATTTCTGTCCATAGCTTTCCTTGCATTCTTTGAGTTCGCTAGTAAGACTGTGAACACTTTCTTCTAGACAACTTTTAATTTCATTCTCTATTTGTAATGCCTTCATTAATTTACTTTCCACAATTTTAAGGTTCTGTTCTTCGTCAAGCAGTACCTGTATCCTCTTATTTAACATCTTGTTCCTTTGTTTTTCATCACGAGTCATAGTCTCTCCGCTGACAATAGTTTCTCGCATTCCAGAAATCTCTCTCTCCAACGAGGTTCTCTATTCGGTTAGAATATCGCACTTATCCTTACTCTCCTCGTTTTCAATCATTTATTTGTGGCTACAAGATCAGCTTCGTGTTCTTTCGCCATGCGTATCTCTTCCTTTAATATATTTAGATTTTCTTTAAGCATCGTCTCATCATGCATCTTTCCAGCAAGTTGTCCATGTAGGTCCTTGATCCTCTGTTTTTCCTCTTTCAGTTCCTCATCCAATGACAGTTTCATCTGCTTAGCATTCTCCAGTTCTGTCAGAGTTTCCCTATGTTGTTGCTGTTCCTTTTCCAGTCTTTGCTCATTTTTCATATTTTTTACCCATGTGAATCCTGCAAGGACAGGACATACCAGAGCAGCGAAGAGAATGGCATATTTAATGAAACTTCCGTCATACGTATTTGCATCTCTGAGGAAGTCCTCTGCCTCTGGAATGTCAAGCGAGAGAGCGAAGACTTTTCCAATTGCAGTTGTTTTGTAAATTTGGAACTTTTTCTGTATGTTCCGAAGTGCTTGATTGGAAGTTTTTAGCTCATCTTGCAATGAAAAGTAGTTCCCAAGGAGTGGCAGTGACTTGAAGAATCACTTTTTAGTGAGTTCTTGTGGAATGTCCTCGGAGTACCAGATGGCTTTGGGTGCCAATGGCTTCAAATATTCTGTTCCCAAGAGCCTCATTGGAACATTCCTCTGGATTATTTCGGCAATTATAATTTTCACTTTCTCTCGGATCCTCTCAGAGTCGCTGTAAAATACACATTGGTGGCTAAAAATAGCCCAAAAAGTACTAACAGTTGCATCGCAGGTGATACAAAAACTTTGTTTTGCAGCATAGTTATTACAAAAATTGCGTTGTTCATCTTTCAGATATCCTTAAAACACTCTCCCAAACAGAACATGATCATCATCGTATCCAGGTTACCAAGCTCTCTCTCTCACTCTCTCTCTCTCTCTCTCTCTCTCTCTCTCTCTCTCTCTCTCTCTCTCTCTCTCTCTCTCTCTCTGTGCATACACTTCTTCTTCTTCGTTTACATTTTTTCCCACTTTTATGTGGGATCGATGTTTCTGGCCAGTGTTCTCCATATGTTCATATCCCATACCTCATCACCCAACAAACCATTAGACCTCAGGTCGTCACTGATGCAATCCATCCACCTACGCTTTGGTCTCCCCCTCCCTCTCCTACCCTGTATATCCATTTCCATCACCCTCCTCCCAACATACAGTTCATCCCTCCTAACGACATGACCATACCATCTTAGTCTACTGTCTAGTATCTTATCTGTTATTTCTCTAACTTTTGAGGCACCTCTAATTACCTCGCTTCTGATCTTATCGCTTCTTGTCACCCCACACATCCATCTCAGCATCCTCATCTCTGCCACATCCAGTTTTTTCTC
Organism: Halocaridina rubra; assembly: GCA_037179515.1. Classification (NCBI taxonomy): domain Eukaryota; kingdom Metazoa; phylum Arthropoda; class Malacostraca; order Decapoda; family Atyidae; genus Halocaridina; species Halocaridina rubra. The sequence goes on from JAXCGZ010018890.1 coordinate 228,685, forward strand.
TTGTGTCTTCATTATTGCCCATACCTCTGCTTCATACATCATCGCAGGTCTCACAACTGTCTTATGCACTTTATACCTCAACTTAATCCCTATTCTCCTGTAGCACAGCACCCCAGACATTTTCTTCCAGTTCTTCCATCTTGCTTGTATTCTGTGGGTTATTTCTGACTCCAGGTCACCATCCTCTGCTACTGTCGATCCCAAATACTTGAACTTTTCAACTCTTTTCAACACCTCCCCCTGCAAATTGACCTCCCCATCCTCATCATCTCTCAACCTCAAGTACTCTGTCTTCTTCCAGATGATTCTCGGCCCTCTATCCTCCATCACTCTTCTCCACTCCTCAAGCTTCTTCTCCACTACCTCTCGTCTGTTGCTACACAGTACAATGTCATCTGCAAAGAGCATACACCATGGTGACTGATCTCTAATACCCTGGGTTACTACATCCAAGACCAGATCAAATAGATATGGACTCAAAGCAGACCCTTGATGCAGACCAACATTTACTGAGAGACTTTTTATCAAGCCCACACTACTCTTGACATTTGCCTCTGCCCTTTCATACATATCTTGGATGATTCTTACATATTTCTCTGGGACTCCCTTTTCTCTAATACACCTCCACACCTCTTGACGTGGTACTCGATCATATGCCTTTTCCAGTTCAATAAGTACCATATGCAGTCCTTTCTGTTTCTCCCAATGCTTTTCCATCATTTGTCTCAAGGCAAATATGGCATCCACGTCCCTCTTCCAGGCATGAAACCAAACTGTTTATCCCCAATTGTCGTTTCCTCTCTGAGTCTCCTCTCTATGATCTTCTCCCATATCTTCATAGTATGACTTAACAACTTTATATCTCTATAGTTTCCACACTCCTGAATGTCTCCCTTCCCTTTATAGATTGGGATGATTAGGCTTCCTCTCCACTCCTCTGGCATCTTTTCCTGACTAAAGATCTTTTGCATTAAGTCCCACAAGATATCTATGCCTTCCTCTCCAAGACTCTACCATACCTCCACTGGCATCTTATCAGGTCTTGCTGCCCGCTCTACCTCTCTTCTAGTCGCTGTTGTAGTGACTGCTTCATTTGGAAGTCCATCTTCAAATACTGCTCTTGGGTTCTCCTCATTTAGTAATCCTTCAAAATAAGTTTCCCATCTGCTTTTTATCTCATCCTCTTCTGCTAGAACTACTCCATGGTTATCCTTTATTTGTCTTACTTGGGTCAAGTCTTTGGATGCAGCATCTCGGGCCTTGGCAATTCGCAATATTTTCTTCTCTCCTTGTGGTGTTTCCAGCTCTTCATGGACTTCATTCAATGTTTCTGCCTTTGCTTTTGCTACTGCTCTCCTTGCCTCCTTCTTTGCCTGCTTGTACTCTTCTTTATCCTGCTCCAGACCTGATAATTCTGCTTTTTGCTTAGCTTCTCTCTTGTTCTTCGCCCATTCTTGCACTTCTGCATTCCACCACCATGACTCTTTATCATTTGGGGGTTTCCTTCCTGATGACTTTCCAAGTACCTCCTCACCAACCCTCAAATTCACCTTACTATTCTCTGTTCATCATTCTTGTACATCCTCATGCAACCTTATCGCTTCCAACACTCTTCCCCTAAACATAGCTCTCAGCTCTGCATCTTTCAATCTCCACCACTTTATCTTTGGGTCCATCATCGGCTTCTTACTTTTCCTACATTTCCTGAGCCTGCAATCAGTTACTACTATCCTATGTTGCACAGGTACACTCTCCCCATTTATTACTTTACAGTTGCTAATCTTCTTCAGATGGTCTCTCCTACACAACAATAAATCTATCTGGCTCTCCCTCCCACCACTACTGTTTGTAATCAATCTGTTTTCCTTTTTCTCAAAGAATATGTTGACCAATGCCAGATCAAATGCCACTGCAAAATCAATCACTCTCTCCCCCCCCTCATTAATCTCGCCCACCCCCCAGCTCCCATGAACTCAACCAACCTATCTCAGCCCTCCCAATTCCCAAGTGGCCATTTAGATCTCCTCCCAAAAAACCCTCTCCCTTAGAGGAATTATTCTAAGCTCCTGGTCCATCTCCTCATAAAATACATTCTTCTCCTCCGCTGTACAACCAGTTTGTGGGGCATAGGCACATACCACATAGACTTCCGTTTCTCCCAGTCCCAGCTTTAAACTCATAATTCTGTCACTCTTTCTATTCACACCAAGTAAGTTTTCCTTCAGGTCTTTGGATAGCATTATTTCTACACCATTCTTCCCTTCCTCATTTGCTCCACTATAGAACAATTTGCAACCCTCACCCAGTTCCCTCGCCTTATTTCCTTTCCACCTGGTCTCCTGCACACACAGTACTCCAAGTCTCCTCCTCTCCATCAGGTCCACCAATTCTCGCCCCTTCCCAGTCATTGTCCCCACATTAAAGGTGGTGTCACACATAGCCAAAATTCCCGACCCGAATCTTAAGACCGTCTAAAGACGGAATCCTCCCGGCAGAAATGATGTCATTACGATAATCGGGTGTAATCGTTCATCCGCATACAACGGAATCCTAACGATCCTACGTAGTTTAAAACAATCGAGGGGGTCCTGAACCGTCGTGGAGGGCCTACGATAATTGGCTGCTGCACCCAATAATCTCCGTGATTCGGAAGACCAAATCAGTCGTAGAAGACTGCGTACGACGGGTAAGATCGGTCTTCTTGATCGTGCGCGGGCGTAGGAGAAGGCGTACACCCGCGTACGATCCAGAGGATCGATCCTACCCGGCGTACGCAGTCCTCCGGGTCTGGAACCGTTAAAAATTGAAAAATTCGCCTATACGTCTGGCAGCGCAGTACGAAAAGACAGCGTGCGATACGTGGTCTCATTTGTGACAACCCAGTCCTGGGCGTTCAGTTTTCCTGCTCCGCTTGCCGCATTTCTTATTGTTTTAGCATGATATTAGTGCATTTCTTATTGTTTACCATGATATTAGTGCATTTATTTTTTCCCTCGTGTGTTCTTGCAGTGACAGTGTTGTTAAATTTCATTTTTTGCTGTTGTATTTTGATGTGGTTTCCCTTTCCAGTGCCTTTTACATTTGTTTACATAGGAATATGTAGTCAATTGGTTTTTTATTTGAGTATTCTCATATGTAATTTTTTCAGTACACTTATATTATTACATGGGGATATGTCTTGCCATATTTGTGTATTTTCTCATAATGAAATTTATATATTTTTGTACAGCATATATTTTTGTATCTTAAAAATAAAATTATTATTTTCTGTTCATTTCCTGTTTATTACTTATATCATCATTTTACTATGATATATATTTATATATGACCATTAATATTGGTCATGCAATAAAGCATATATTTCCCATATAATATTGTGAAATCAATATATCAAAATATGAATTAATCAAATCCATAAATGTGTCAAACAAAATATATGAAATATATTAACATACATGGCCAACATATATTTACTTATATATATAAGTAGCTGAATCAGGGTTATACTTTCACAAATATCCCATATATTAATAACTAATGGAATGTGATATTAAAAATCTATATAATTCAAACACTGGAATATATTACAAAAAAATAGCATTCACTTGACATTGGCAATAATTCAGTCTGTTCAGGACTAAATACACTTATCCATTTTAGACATGTATAATTATGTCTATACTTGCTTATATCTCTCATTCTCTATGTGTGTGTGTGTGTATACACACAAATATATAATATAGCATTCACTGGACATTGGTCATTATTCAGTCTGTTCATGACTTAATATACTTATCCATTTTAGACATGTATACTTATGTCTATACTTGCTTATTATTTCTTTTTCTCTGTGTGTTTGAGTATACACACACACACACACACACACACACACACACACACACAAACACATATATATATATATATATATATATATATATATATATATATATATATATATATATATATATATATATATATATATACATACATACATACATACATACATACATACATACATACATTGTTCATAAAGCTACAGGTCCCGATGACATATCCCCTCATGTGCTTAAAAAATGCGCAAACACAATATCAGTGGCACTAACTATCATATTTAAGGAGTCACTGGAGTCGGGGGAGATTCCAAGATGCTGGAAACAAGCAAATATGATACCTATCTTCAAAAAGGGAAGGAGGGATATGGCTCTGAACTATAGACCAGTTTCCTTAACCAGCATAGTTTGCAAAGTTATGGAGAAACTACTAAGGAAACATATCTCTCTTCACTTGGAATCCTTCAACTTTTTGTCAGTGAGGCAACATGGCTTCAGAGAAGGTAGATCAACAGTAACAAACTTATTAGAATTTTATGATGAGGTAAGCCAAATCTTACAGGAAAGAGAGGGCTGGGCAGATTGCATATTCCTAGACTTCCAGAAAGCGTTTGACACTGTTCCACATGGGAGGCTTATTAGGAAGCTGCAATCACTGGCTAGAATAGGTGGAAATGTTTTGGAATGGATAAAAACTTACTTAGAAGGAAGGGAACAGAGGGTTAGAGTAAGACACTCAGTGTCTGAATGGAGAAGAGTTAGTAGTGGAGTTCCACAGGGTTCAGTTTTAGGGCCACTTTTGTTCCTTGTATATGTAAATGACCTACCAGAGTCTGTAAATTCATTCATGAATATGTTTGCAGATGATGCAAAGATTGTGAAGAAAGTAAAAAACGAGAGCAATGGTAGAGAACTTCAGGAGGATCTAAATAATCTGCATGAGTGGTCAGAAAAGTGGCTAATGAAATTCAATACTTCAAAATGTAAGGTAATGAGAATGGGTACAAGTGCAAGAAGACCCAAGCTTGACTACTCGGTGGCTGGAGTACAACTTCAAGAGACAGAAAATGAGAGAGATCTAGGAGTAAACATACTGGCAGATTTGTCTCCTGAAATACATATAAATGGCATAGTAAGGGCAGCATATGCATTCTTATCAAATGTAAGGGTAGCCTTCAGGCACATGGACAAGGAAATGTTCAGAAATATTTATGTAACCTATAAGAGGCCAAAACTTGAATATGCAGTCCCCTTTTGGAATCCGCACTTGAAAAAGCACATAGCTAAGCTTGAAAAAGTTCAAAGACATGCCACGAAACTGGTGCCAGAAATACGCAATCTCAGTTATGATGAGAGGATGAGGGAATTAGACTTACCATCACTCGAAGCTAGAAGAGTGAGGGGGGATATGGTGACAGTCTTTAAATTCCTTCATGGTTATGATAGAGTGGATAGGGATCGATATTTTGATATGGCTGGCTCTAGAACTAGAGGTCATAGTTTGAAGCTTCGTAAGAAAACTTCTTCGCAGGATGTAAGGAAATACTTTTTCAGTGTAAGAGTAGTTGATAATTGGAATTGGCTAAGCGAGGAGGTAGTTAATGCTATCTGAATCCATAGTTTTAAGGACAGGTATGATAAGTATCACTAAGTATAAAATGGAACCGATCAGGAGACGGGAAGATACGAGCTTTGGGCTCTTTCCCGTAAACACAATTAGGTAATCACAATTAGGTAATCACATACATACATACATACATACATACATATATACATTTATATTAACTTGTTAGTTAGTTTGATACACGAAATAATTGAATAATTAAAAAAAAAAAATACCAAATATCCACCTGTCAACAGTACTGAGTTAAGTTGCCAAGTAGTACAGCTGTCTTATTTTCTTCATTTTTTTGCTTTTCTTTTAGCTTATTCTTTTACTATTTTTTTTTATTTTGTATATATATTGAGTTAAATGTAAAGTCAAATCCTTTGATAACATATCTTGGTTAGCAAGTGAGTTTATCAGTTAGGAAGAATATATAGCAGAAACAGGTGGGTGCCACCTCAGACACAAATTCGAATTTTCCTTCAGGTTTGACTTTTCTTTTTCTTTTTCTTTTTATCCTTAAATTACCATGGTCAAGTTTTTAAGTTAAGATGTGTGTTACCAGAAAAGAGATAAATTGAGTCACTAAATAGCACTTATATGGAGATATAAAAATTCTGTGTAGAGCTTAATTAAAGGTTTTTCTCTTTTCTTTTTTTTTCCCTCTTTCTCGTCTTCTTTCTATATTCTGTGAGAGGGAGAACATAAATATGACGCCATCTCTGTCCCAAACCTCTCCCATCCATGGGTCGGTAGGAGGGGTAGCCATTAGGAGACTTAAACAGAAAATCAAGAATTTAGAGGCAATGATTATAAGCCTTGATGATAAAATTCGGAATATGGATGGAGAAATGAAAGAGAATGAAACACTCAGAAAGCAAATAAGATCTTTGGAGGAAGCAAATAAAGCACAAGGGCAGGAGAGAAAGGAACTAGAAAAAAGAATAAAGAAGCTGGAAGGGGAAAAGAGTCAACTAGAATCTAGAATTTCTAAACAAGAAGATAAAAACAAACAGCTGAATGACAACCTAAAGGAATTAGATGTTAGTTCACTGCTCTCTTCTGAGAGAGACGAGATTGCTGCTTGGAATGTCCAGATTAAGGAAAACATTGAACAGTTCAGAAAAGAGTTCCAGGAGCTGAATATGGAAAATGATGCCATGAAAACTTCCTTTGCTGATGCACTAAAGGGGAATGTGGCAGTAAAAGAGGCTGTAAAGGTGGTGGCACTGGAAAACATACAAACAGTTGACTATAAAGAGACAGTAATCGAAAAAATGAAAGACGTTGTGATGGAAAGGGCAAACCCACTCATCAGACAGGCACTTGATAAGGAGAAGACAGTGGTAATCTCAGGCATAAGCGAATCCCAGGAGCCAACATGGCAGGGGAGACTTGAAGAAAATAAAGCTAGGGTTGTAGACCTGATAAGAAAGCTTAGAGTAGTTTGTGGTCCTGAGGATATTGTAAACATACACCAACTAGGTAAATATTCGAGGGAAGGAAAGCCGAGACCAACAAAAGTAACCTTTGAGAGAGGGGAAACATGTAGGGAAATATTGTTGAGAAAATAAAGTCTAAAAGACCTTCAAGAATTCAAAGAAGTGTTCATTAGACGATACAGAACACAGGAAGAGATGGGAAAGATCAAAAACTTGTTACAAGAGGCAAGAAGGTTAAATGATGAAAGAAATGAAGAACAGAAGAAAAATTTTTGTTACAGAGTTCTTCCAGACAAAGGGGAGATAAAGAAGATAATGACAGAAGATCAAGGGATGGGGCCTCATTAAGATTGTTATACACAAATGCTGATGGATTAGCTGGTAAGGCAGTAGAATTAAAAGATAGGATTCACAACAGTAAGGCAGATATAGTAGCAATTACAGAGACTAAGTTGAGTGAGGACATAAACAGCGTCACAGTTTTTCCTAAGGGCTTCAGAATACTAAGGGTTGAAAGATCTGAGAGGACTGGTGGAGGAATAGCACTGCTCATAAGTGAAAGGATTCAAGTTGAAGAAATAAACTTGGCTATAGAAAGTGAGTTCAAGGAATTTCTTGTTGCTCGCATAAATACTGGGTCAGAGAGCATTATAATAACTGTTGTATACAACCCACCAACGAACCAAAATAGGCTTGAAGTTTATGAGGAAAGTCATATAGGTACTATTGAAGTCATAAACTCAGTTGTTAACATGGCACGGGAAAAAAAATGTAGGATTTTGATTATGGGAGACTTTAATCATAAAGAGATAGATTGGATAAATCTTGACCCACACAGTGGTGAGGACTCGTTCGGGGCAAGATTCCTAGATTGCGTACAAGGGAATTTCCTACACCAACATGTAATGGAACCAACAAGAGCCAGGGGTGGGGATGAGCCATCACTACTTGATCTAGTGTTCACAGATAATGTGTTGGATATTGAAAAAATTGAGTATGAGCCACCAATTGGAAAGAGTGACCACTGTGTGTTGCTGATGGAGTATATCATTGAAGATATTCTTCCTGAGAGTAGAGGCACTGAGGACATGAGGAGGAACTATCCGAAAGGAGATTACATCAAAATGAATGAGCTTTTTGCAGTTATTAACTGGAGAACCTTATTTTACAACAAATCTGTACAAGAAATGTATGACATCTTTTGTGAGAAATATGGGAAGATAGTAGATTGCTGCATACCTGTCACCAAAGTAGGTGTAATTCATGCCAGAGAGAAATGGTTCGTTAATGGGTGTAAAAGAGTTAAGGAGTGGAGAGACAAATGCTGGAAAAGGTATAGGAGGAGAAAAAACATAAATGCCTGGCAAACCTACAAAAGAGCAAGAAATGACTACCTAAGTAAAAGGAGAGAGGCAGAGAGAGACTATGAGAGGAACATCACCAGGAAGGCTAAAGAAAATCCCAAGCTTTTCCACAGCTTTATCAGAGGAAAACTGAAGGTAAAAGAACAGGTTTTAAGGCTAAAGAGAGCGGATGGAAGCATCACTGAGACGGATGAAGAGATCTGCAAAGAATTGAACAAGGAGTTTCAGTCAGTATTTACAGTAGAAAATACCCCACCCCCTCAGATTGCAGTGATAGAAGCTCAAGGGCCGGTATTAGAGAACATCAACCTTACAGCCACAGAGGTATGCAAAGCGCTGATGGATTTAGATGTTCATAAAGCTACAGGTCCTGTTGACATATCCCCTCATGTGCTTAAAAAATGCGCAAACACAATATCAGTGGCACTAAGTATCATATTTAAGGAGTCTCTGGAGTCGGGGGAGATTCCAAGATGCTGGAAACAAGCAAATGTGATACCTATCTTCAAAAAGGGAAGGAGGGATACGGCTCTGAACTATAGACCAGTTTCCTTGACCAGCATAGTTTGCAAAGTTATGGAGAAACTACTAAGGAAACATATCTCTCTTCACTTGGAATCCTTCAACTTTTTGTCAGTGAGGCAACATGGCTTCAGAGAAGGTAGATCAACAGTAACAAACTTATTAGAATTTTATGATGAGGTAAGCTAAATCTTACAGGAAAGAGAGGGCTGGGCAGATTGCATATTCCTAGATTTCCAGAAAGCGTTTGACACTGTTCCACATGGGAGACTTATTAGGAAGTTGCAATCACTGGCTAGAATAGGTGGAAATGTTTTGGAATGGATAAAAACTTACTTAGAAGGAAGGGAACAGAGGGCTAGAGTAAGACACTCAGTGTCTGAATGGAGAAGAGTTATTAGTGGAGTTCCACAGGGTTCAGTTTTAGGGCCACTTTTGTTCCTTGTATATGTAAATGACCTACCAGAGTCTGTAAATTCATTCATGAATATGTTTGCAGCTGATGCAAAGATTGTGAAGAAAGTAAAAAACGAGAACAATGGTAGAGAACTTCAGGAGGATCTAAATAATCTGCATGAGTGGTCAGAAAAGTGGCTAATGAAATTCAATACTTCAAAATGTAAGGTAATGAGAATGGGTACAAGTGCAAGAAGGCCCAAGCTTGATTACTCGATGGCTGGAGTACAACTTCAAGAGACAGAAAATGAGAGAGATCTAGCAGTAAACATACTGGCAGATTTGTATCCAGAAATACATATAAATGGCATAGTAAGGGCAGCATATGCATTCTTATCAAATGTAAGGGTAGCCTTCAGGCACATGGACAAGGAAATGTTCAGAAATATTTATGTAACCTATGTGAGGCCAAAACTCGAATATGCAGCCCCCTTTTGGAATCCGCACTTGAAAAAGCACATAGCTAAGCTTGAAAAAGTTCAAAGACATGCCACGAAACTGGTGCCAGAAATACGCAATCTCAGTTATGATGAGAGACTGAGGGAATTAGACTTACCATCACTCGAAGCTAGAAGAGTGAGGGGGGATATGGTGACAGTCTTTAAATTCCTTCATGGTTATGATAGAGTGGATAGGGATCGATATTTTGATATGGCTAGCTCTAGAACTAGAGGTCATAGATTGAAGCTTCGTAAGAAAACTTCTTTGCAGGATGTAAGGAAATACTTTTTCATTGTAAGTAGTTGATAATTGGAATTCGCTAAGCGAGGAGGTAGTTAATGCTATCTGAATCCATAGTTTTAAGGACAGGTATGATAAGTATCACTAAGTATAAAATGGAACCGATAAGGAGACGGGAAGATACGAGCTTTGGGCTCTTTCCCGTAAACACAATTAGGTAATCACATACATACACATATATATATATATATATATATATATATATATATATATATATATATATATATATATATATATATATATATATATATATATATATATATAAATGCTTATTTCTCCCCAGTTGACCTACTGTATGAGTAACAGTAACCCAAATGGATAAATCACAGTATTTATACTAGTAGAGTAAGTCATACTAGTAATGGACAATATATAATAGTATATGAAATCTGAGATATTATTTTTGGTATATGAATATAATTACAGACATATAGGTGTTTTTGAATTTTAAAGAAATATTAAAGTAATACAGCTGAAACATATTTCCATGTTTTCTATGTTTGCTACTACTACTCGATCTTTCTAAAGCTTTTGATAGTGTACACCATACTATTTTATTAGAAAAATGCAAAAAAATGAACATTGACCCAAGCTGGTTCGAGAACTATTTAAAAAACCGCTACCAGTCAGTCAGAATAAAAGATGTAGTTTCAAGTCGCAAGAAGGTATTGTTTGGGGTCCCTCAGGGATCGATCCTAGGACCTATACTTTTTCTAATATATGTAAACGATCTAGTAAAATATTTACCTAACTGTTATGTCATTCAATATGCTGACGATACTCAAATCTTAATTGAAGGAGAAATTAATGATTTAGAAAATATTATTCGTAGAGCAAAAGAAATTTTGTATATGGCTAAACGTTACTTTCTAAAAAATGGTCTGTTACTTAATGAAACTAAAACCCAATCTATTCTTATCGGATCCAGACAATTATTATCAGAAGTTGATGACAATCTTCATATAAATTTTAACGGTAATATCATTAAGCCAATGAACTCGGTAAAGAACCTAGGTGTCTATTTTGACCGTTACATGAATTTTGAAATGCATATAGATGAAATTTATAAAAAAGTAATTGGTACTCTAATATATCTAAATAGGGTAAAAGACTCATTTGAAACATCAACTCGTATAATAATTGTCCAGTCCTTAGCTACGAGTTTAATTAATTACTGTCTCAAAATTTGGGGATGTACAAATAAGACTCAATTACAAAGAATACAAAAGTTACAAAACTTTGCAGCACGAGTGGCTGTTGGCAATGTAAGAAAATACGAGCACATCTCTCCTGTTTTAAAAGATCTAGAATGGATAAAGATTAGAGATAAATATGTTTTTGATATATGTACCTTTGTTTTTAATATACTAAGAAACAATCTTCCTGATTGCTTGTATAATTTTTCTACAGTAAACTCAGTTACCGGGTTAACTACCCATCAAGGGGAAGATTTATTAGTACGAAGGTCTAAAACTGATATTGGCTCAAGAGATATAAACATTCGTGGACCTCATTTATATAATCAGCTTCCCAGAGAACTAAAAAATGCTGGTTCAGTGTATACTTTTAAATATAATCTTAAGAAGTTACTCATAAAGGAAGATTTTACTTGTAATTTTTAATGATACACTCATCTTTATGATTTGTTTGTTTTAGTATGTCTATATCGTACACCACAGATGTCTATCTGGAATATATATCTATCTTATTTGAATACCCAATGTACTTTGGAAATAAAGATTTATTATTATTATTATTATTATTATATCTTGTGGTCAAGTGCTTGGGTACCTGGAACCCAGGGGAATTTAACCAGCCTTTATAAAGGGACAACCCTTATAATCCCATAATGACCTGGGAGTGTCATGAATTTAGCACTTTTACCCTCTCACTTGGTATACTGCTGCTCGCACTATATCTAAAGAACGAGAGAGAGAGATTGTCTCTCTGTGATTTTATTATAATATCCATATATTTTTGATACTCAGTTCATTTCTATGAACCTGATGTTCCATTTTATTTAAGATTTATACATATACTAAATTTCAATTTCTGTTGATGCTTATTTCAACTCAATATAATTATATATATATATATATATATATATATATATATATATATATATATATATATATATATATATATATATATATATATATATATATATATATATATATATATATATATATATATATATATATATATATATATATATATATATATATATATATATATATATATTTTTTTTTTTTTTTTTTTTTTTTTCATATATTTATTGTTCACTAGGATCAATACTAATAAAATTATATAAATGGAAAAGTAAGGGCAAATATAACTATACCAAATTACTTTTTATTTGCGTTTACCAGTACATACAACTTACATTTGAAGGATTCTGTGAATGACAAAGATGAAACATTATTACATTATTAAATGTAAAATATTAAACTTAATATCTTCTCAGTATAAAATAATGAAAATGAAACATATTAAGATCAGTTATTGTAATATGTGAAAAACAAATGACTTAAAATAAATTACATATCTATATGGGAATAAAATGCTAAAATTAAAGTTACAAACGTCGTCCTTTAAACCATTCTCTCTTGCCATGATACCCTTCCTTCGGGGGAATTACAGTATTCCTCCCGACTGCGTACAACCCCCTACGAACGTGTACGATCCCCTACGATGGGTCGGGAGCGTCTGGAGCATGGTCGGCCCAGTCGTAACGGTCAAAAATTTAAATTTCCCGTTTTCTATGATGAGAGTTACGTTTGCGTACGATCAGTAGTACGCTAAATTACGCGTCCAAACGACTCCGTACGACTGCAATTACTATCCATAGGACTGCTTACGCGGACGTACGACGCACTTCCGACAGGCACAGGATTGCACCTGTCGGCTAAAAAATCTGCCGGATCTCCAAGGATTGAGCGAAGATTCCGTCGGAACGCGGTCTTAAGAGTCGGGTCGGGAGTTTTGGCTATGTGTGACGCCAGCCTAAGAGTGCCCACCCGCAGCACCTCATCTGACACTCCTCCTTCGAGCTTGCCTCTTTAACCCAGCCCACCCATGACTGGGTATCCCTAGCATGGTGGCTATTCTCGTTATTTGTACTGGCCATATTTTGATTTTGGAAAAATTTTTATGGCCGGATGCCCCTCCTGCTGCCAACCCTCCCCCATTTACCCGTGCTTGGGACCGGCACCAAGTTGAGGCTGGCTTGCCCCCTCAGTGGCTGGGTTTCACTATGCATACCCTTGTGGAAATAGTATGTATTCATGTATCCATAATTAAAATCCACAGTTGTATGTATGTTTGTACGTACGTATGCACGTGAATATATGTATGTACGTATATTTTTTGTGTATGTATGAGATATTTTTAGCATATAAATGCAATTATTGTTCTGGATGAAGACTTTTTCTTGGTGAAGTCTGAAGGAACATTCCAGAAATTGTATAAATGCATGTATGTACGTATGCTTGTGAATGTATGTATCTACGATGTTTTTATGTATGTATGAAATATTTTTAACATATAAATGCTTTTATCATTCCGGATGAAGACTTTTTCTTGGTGACGTCTCTGGAGGAAAATTCCAGATTGTATGAATGTATGTATGTACGTATGCACTTGAATTTATGTATGTACGTATGTTTTATGAATGTATGAAATATGTTTTAACATATAAATTAGTTTGTCGTTTTGGATGAAGGCTTTTTCTTGGTGAATTCTCTGAAGGAACATTCCAGAAATTGTATATATGTATGGACGTACGTACGTACATAAATATACGTATGTTTTTATGTATGTATGAAATATTTTTTACCATTTAAATACAGTTATCATGCCGGATGAAGACTCTTTCTTGGTGAAGTCTCTGAAGGAATATTCCAGAAATCATATGTATATATGTACGAATGCACGTAAATGTATGTATGTATGTATTTTTTATGTATAGGCTATATGAAATATTCTATATCATATATATGTTTTTTTAATTCTTTATGAAGTCTTTTTCTTCGTGAAGTCTGAAGGAACATTCCAGATATCTTATGTATGTATGTACGTATGCACGTGAATTTCTGTATGTCTGTATATTTTTATGGATGTCTGAAACATTTTTTAGCATATAAATGTTTTTATCGTTCCGGATGAAGACTTTTTCTTGGTGAAGTCTCTAAGGGAACATTCCAGAAATTGAATGAATGTATGTACATACGTATGCACGTGAATATATGTATGTACATATGTTTTTTTATGTAAGTATAAAATATATTTAGTAAATAAATTATTTTATCCTTCCGAATGAAAAATTTTCTTCGTGAAGTCTTTAAAGGAACATTCCAGAATTGCATGAATGTATGTACATACGTAAGCACATAAATGTATGTTTGTACGTATGTGTTTATGTATGTATGAAATATTTTATAGCATATAAATAATTATATTGTTCCTTATGAAGACTTTTTCTTGAAGAGTCTGAAGGAACATCCCAGAATTTGTGTGCATGTACGTACGTATGCACGTGAATGTATGTATGTACGTATGTTTTATATATATATGAAATATTTTTTTTAGCATATTAATGATTTTGTCGTTCCAAATGAAGACTTTTTCTTCGTGAAGTCTCTGAAGGAATATTCCAGAAATTGTATGAATATATGTACGTACGTATGCACGCAAATGTATGTATGTGCGTATGATTTTATGTATATATGAAATATTTTTAGCATTTAAATGCTTTTATCGTTCCGAATGAAGACTTTTTTCGTGAAATCTTTGAAGGAACATTCCAGAAATTGTATGAATATATGTACGTACGTATGCACATGATTGTAAGTGTGTTTTTATGTATGTATGAAATATATTTTAACATATAAATGCTTTTATCGTTTTTTTTTTTTTTTTTGATGGGATAGGATAAGAGGAGAAAAGGGGGAGGGGATTAGGGATATAAGGGAATTGGAGGGAAAAGCACGAAAATTAACTCTCCTGG
>JAXCGZ010018891.1:0-230000 GCA_037179515.1 Halocaridina rubra
ATTTTCTTACATTGACAACAGCCACTCGTGCTGCAAAATTTTGTAACTTTTGTATTCTTTGTAATTGAGTCTTATTTGTACATCCCCAAACTTTGAGACAGTAATTAATTAAACTCATAGCTAAGAACTGGACAATTATTATAAGAGTTGATGTTTCAAATGAGTCTTTTACCCTATTTAGATATATTAGAGTACCCATTACTTTTTTATAAATTTCATCTATATGCATTTCAAAATTCATGTAACGGTCAAAATAGACACCTAGGTTCTTTACCGAGTTCATTGGCTTAATGATATTACCGTTAAAATTTATATGAAGATTGTCATCAACTTCTGATAATAATTGTCTGGATCCGATAAGAATAGATTGGGTTTTAGTTTCATTAAGTAACAGACCATTTTTTAGAAAGTAACGTTTAGCCATATACAAAATTTCTTCTGCTCTACGAATAATATTTTCTAAATCATTAATTTCTCCTTCAATTAAGATTTGAGTATCGTCAGCATATTGAATGACATAACAGTTAGGTAAATATTTTACTAGATCGTTTACATATATTAGAAAAAGTATAGGTCCTAGGATCGATCCCTGAGGGACCCCAAACAGTACCTTCTTGCGACTTGAAACTACATCTTTTATTCTGACTGACTGGTAGCGGTTTTTTAAATAGTTCTCGAACCAGCTTGGGTCAATGTTCATTTTTTTGCATTTTTCTAATAGGATGGTATGGTGTACACTATCAAAAGCTTTAGAAAGATCGAGTAGTAGTAGCAATGATATTTTCTTATTATCTATATTTTTGTATATTTCATCTGATATTTTCAATAAGGCAGTGTCGGTTGATAATTATGGCCTGAAACCGTGTTGACTTTTTGCAATAAGTTTATTTTTTCAAGAAACTCACTTAACTGATTTGCAACAATCTTTTCAAGTATCTTTGATAAAATTGGTAGTAAAGAGATTGTGATTACCTAATTGTGTTTACGGGAAAGAGCCCAAAGCTCGTATCTTCCCGTCTCCTGGTCGGTTCCATTTTATACTTAGTGATACTTATCATACCTGTCCTTAAAACTATGGATTGAGATAGCATTAACTACCTCCTCGCTTAGCCAATTTCAATTATCAACTACTCTTACACTGAAAAAGTATTTCCTTACATCCTGCGAAGAAGTTTTCTTACGAACCTTCAAACTATGACCTCTAGTTCTAGAGCCAGCCATATCAAAATATCGATCCCTATCCACTCTATCATAATCATGAAGGGATTTAAAGACTGTCACCATATCCCCCCTCACTCTTCTAGCTTCGAGTGATGGTAAGTCTAATTCCCTCAGCCTCTCATCATAACTGAGATTGCGTATTTCTGGCACCAGTTTCGTGGCACGTCTTTGAATTGTGATTACCTAATTGTGTTTACGGGAAAGAACAATATGTGATATATTGTCATTAATTGAACATTTAGAAATAAGTAAAAAATAAAGGAATATCTAATTACTGATATATTTGTAATATTAAAAACAATCAACAATATCATAATATTATCACAATATCTTACCCATTAAAATTTGGGAAAATAAATAGAACAAATAAAATGAATAAACAATTTTTATATAAGTATATAAAAGAAAAACTGTGCATCTTTTGTGACAAAATTAAATGCTCTCTCTTAAATTGTGGGCAACCACAAAAGTTGCAATGCTTATTAGTTATTTGCAATTTATATGGTAAAACACTATTTACGATAAAAATACAGGTTATGATTACTAAGTCAAGGCGCTACCACTACACCACAGAAGGTTAAAAGGAATCCAACCTTATCGCTTATATCTGCTATACTTAGGAATGAACGCATTCTCTCTGAATGCCACTATGTTCATATTACAGATTCCCCAACCTCACTCGTAGCTATAAGGTTGGATTCCTTTTAACCTTCTGTGGTGTAGTGGTAGCGCCTTGACTTAGTAATCATATGTCCTAGGTTCGAGTCCCGGTCAAGATAAAGAATGATTCATGTTTTCACATATGTAATGTGCTTATTTGGTATTTCATGGCCCGAATGAGATTGGGAATTGAATTCAATGCTAAAGCGAAGCCACGAGTGAGGTTGGGGAATCTGTAATATGAACATAGTGGCATTCAGATAGAATGCGTTCATTCCTAAGTATAGCAGATATAAGCGATAAGGTTGGATTCCTTTTAACCTTCTGTGGTGTAGTGGTAGCGCCTTGACTTAGTAATCATAACCTGTATTTTTATCGTAAATAGTGTTCTACCATATAAATTGCAAATAAATAATAAGCATTGCAACTTTTGTGGTCGCCCACAATTTAAGTAATATATACTGTATTTGTCTTGCCTATTTATTTATTTACTGTGAATAAATTGTTTTCCACTAATGCCGGCAAATAATTAATGTTTTTGAATGCTCTTACAGTAGCATATATATTTCTGGTTAGCTGTGACTAACCAATATATTTTCATCCAGTAGAATAATATTGGAAACTCATTATTTGTGTGCTCGTTTCTGTTTCTGCAATTGCAGTGTCCTCTATTCTACTCTGCCTGTGTGACAGAGGTGATCTCTGAGTTGAGGCCAAAGTCCTGGCATCCATCTGTGGTGCCGGGAATCGAAATCATGCACATTACCTCCTGGATTCTAGGCATGCATTCCATAAATTTAAATCTCATATTTATTCCAGCTCTCTAAAAATTTATTCAATATTTGTTTGTGTCATATAAGAATATTAAATAAGATATATTTAAAATTAGCTATAAGTTGAAATATAAATTGCAAATAATCATAATCTGCAAAAGGCAAGGTGTGAGAATTATTTTAGTAAGAAAAAAAAAACAGTTAATAGTTACTAAGTTAACTAATAAGGCGACAAAGCACGGCGGTCAATGTGTACCCTCTGATACTCAAGTACAAGTGCACCTGGCGAATAGTGGAGGATATCATCAGGGAGTGCACCTTCTGCCAGGTAGCCTCACCACATCCATTGCTCAACTACATCCTCAAATGCGGTGCCTTTTCAGGAATTCGATGGAAAACTAGTGCCCCCAGAACATCTAGCATAGATCCCTATTCCCTTCATGTTGCTAGCTCCATAATCAGACTAGCAACAAACAACTACATGGACAGTCTACTGAATACAAGCAGTCAATACCCTCCACCCAGATAACTATGTAATAACTCTCAATCACCACCAAGCATGAGTTCATGAGGTTGAGATCCAAATTCTCAACCTATCCAGAGCCACTAAAAGAATATTGGTTTGATTTAAACTAATAATCATCAGCTGAACACTTATGTTTTCTATTATCATTACAGATTGGCACAACTCAAACTGCAGGCCAAAAAGGGAAGGTCCGGTCACCCTCAAGGGAGAATATCATCATCATTATCAACTAATAAGGCATCTACTACAGCCTCTGGTGACTTTGAGCGAAACACTCTGTCACACTGAGCACAAACTGGACACGTGAAAGTTACCTATTTTACCTCCTCCACAGAATGAAGAAGGCTTTGCATCCTAACAAATGCCATTCGTGTTATACCAGGGTGGCAGAGTGAATTCTATAAGTCGGTAAAGCTTCTATACCCACAGCAGAGCAATACACCCTAGATAATGCATCAGCAGGGATACTATCCTTGCCAAACCAATATTGAATGTCAAGATTGTAACAGGCAAACTCAATTCCCCATCTCTGTATTTTGTCATTTTTTTTATTTTGCCAGATTGCTTTCAGTCCAACATAAAAGCGACTGATTCTGATCAGTAATAAGAGTACAATGTTGCCCAGTCAGATAGTGACACCATTTGCGAATTGCTTCTATGATTGCACATGATTCAATTCTTTAGCAGAATGTATCCTTTGGCTAGATCTAAGAGTCCTAGAAAAGAAGGCCACAGGTCTTCCTGACTGATTCAGAGTGGCTGAAACAGCATGCTCAGATGCATCCGTCTCTAAAACAAATGGGATAGTTTCATCAATTGATTGTACTACCAAGTTCTCAATTTCAGTTTTTAATCATTAAAACATCTCTTTAGCAGCTTCAGAGAGTGGAAACGTTTTAGCCTGAATCAGAGGAACAAATTTCTCAGAGTAGTTTGCTATCCATTGTGAGTAGTGTGAGAGCATACCAAGAGCTCGACATAATGAAGCAATATCCTGTGGAACGGGCAAGTCCCGTAATGGCCGAAGATGTTCTGAATCGGTTTAGTCTTCATATCAGAAGTCTACGGATGAAACTGAAAACAAACACTTATCAGAAGTAAAGGTCATATTTGTCCACTAATCTGCCTCTATGAATCTTCCTAGGTTAGTATCTTGATCCTCTTTAGTTTTCCCACAGACAGAAATATTTTCAAGATACACAACAGTATCTGCAAGATCAATGTCAGCAATAAATTGGTCCATTATTTCTTGGAAACAAGCGACACCATTGGTTACCCCAAATGGGATCCGAGTAAATTGGTACAGCTGATTATAAACTTCAAAAGCTGTGTATGTCTTGTTCTCATTACATATTGGAATTTGATGATAGGCAGACTTTAGGTCGATTGTGCTGAAGAACCGATATTGAGCCACTTTACTCACCAGTTCATTAATTTCTGGAAGAAGGTAAGCATCCAACAGCGTAAATCGGCCGATAGTCCCCAAATAGTCTACAACCATTCTTTTCTTTTGTCGCTCACTAGTTGTGGCTAAAACTTGAGCTCTCCAAGGCGAATTGCTGGGTTCAATGACTCCTACTGAGAGAAGCCTTTCAATTTTCGATGAAATTAATCTTTTCTAAGATTCACTGTATTTTCTTGACTTAATAGCAACAGGAATACAATCATCAGTTAGATTTGCAAAAAGAGCCGGAGGAGGTATGGTAAAATTTCCCAGTCCACACACATTCAATGGAGGTCTGTCTCCTTCAAATTTCAAGCTGACACTTTTATGTGGACTCATAAAGCTCTGACCCAATATAACATCCTTGCATTGTTCAGGAAACACAAACAGCCTAACTCTGTGATTACCTAATTGTGTTTACGGGAAAGAGCCCAAAGCTCGTATCTTCCCGTCTCCTGGTCGGTTCCATTTTATACTTAGTGATACTTATCATACCTGTCCTTAAAACTATGGATTGAGATAGCATTAACTACCTCCTCGCTTAGCCAATTCCAATTATCAACTACTCTTACACTGAAAAAGTATTTTCTTACATCCTGCAAAGAAGTTTTCTTACCAAGCTTCAAACTATGACCTCTAGTTCTAGAGCCAGCCATATCAAAATATCGATCCCTATCCACTCTATCATAACCATGAAGGAATTTAAAGACTGTCACCATATCCCCCCTCACTCTTCCAGCTTCGAGTGATGGTAAGTCTAATTCCCTCAGCCTCTCATCATAACTGAGATTGCGTATTTCTGGCACCAGTTTCGTGGCATGTCTTTGAACTTTTTCAAGCTTAGCTATGTGCTTTTTCAAGTGCGGATTCCAAAAGGGGGCTGCATATTCGAGTTTTGGCCTCACATAGGTTACATAAATATTTCTGAACATTTCCTTGCCCATGTGCCTGAAGGCTTCCCTTACATTTGATAAGAATGCATATGCTGCCCTTACTATGCCGTTTATATGTATTTCTGGAGACAAATCTGCCACTATGTTTACTCCTAGATCTCTCTCATTTTCTGTCTCTTGAAGTTGTACTCCAGCCACCGAGTAGTCAAGCTTGGGCCTTCTTGCACTTGTACCCATTCTCATTACCTTACATTTTGAAGTATTGAATTTCATTAGCCACTTTTCTGACCACTCATGCAGATTATTTAGATCCTCCTGAAGTTCTCTACCATTGTTCTCGTTTTTTACTTTCTTCACAATCTTTGCATCATCTGCAAACATATTCATGAATGAATTTACAGACTCTGGTAGGTCATTTACATATACAAGGAACAAAAGTGGCCCTAAAACTGAACCCTGTGGAACTCAACTACTAACTCTTCTCCATTCAGACACTGAGTGTCTTACTCTAACCCTCTGTTCCCTTCCTTCTAAGTAAGCTTTTATCCATTCCAAAACATTTCCACCTATTCTAGCCATTGATTGCAGCTTCCTAATAAGTCTCCCATGTGGAACAGTGTCAAACGCTTTCTGGAAGTCTAGGAATATGCAATCTGCCCAGCCCTCTCTTTCCTGTAAGATTTGGCTTACCTCATCATAAAATTCTAATAAGTTTGTTACTGTTGATCTACCTTCTCTGAAGCCATGTTGCCTCACTGACAAAAAGTTGAAGGATTCCAAGTGAAGAGAGATATGTTTCCTTAGTAGTTTCTCTATAACTTTGCAAACTATGCTGGTCAAGGAAACTGGTCTATAGTTCAGAGCCGTATCCCTCCTTCCCTTTTTGAAGATAGGTATCACATTTGCTTGTTTCCAGCATCTTGGAATCTCCCCCGACTCCAGTGACTTTTTAAATATGATACTTAGTGCCACTGATATTGAGTTTGCGCATTTTTTAAGCACATGAGGGGATATGTCATCAGGACCTGTAGCTTTATGAACATCTAAATCCATCAGCGCTTTGCATACCTCTGTGGCTGTAAGGTTGATGTTCTCTAATACCGGCCCTTGAGCTTCTATCACTGCAATCTGAGGGGGTGGGGTATTTTCTACTGTAAATACTGACTGAAACTCCTTGTTCAATTCTTTGCAGATCTCTTCATCTGTCTCAGTGATGCTTCCATCCGCTCTCTTTAGCCTTAAAACCTGTTCTTTCACCTTCAGTTTTCCTCTGATAAAGCTGTGGAAAAGCTTGGGATTTTCTTTAGCCTTCCTGGTGATGTCCCTCTCATAGTCTCTCTCTGCCTCTCTCCTTTTACTTAGGTAGTCATTTCTTGCTCTTTTGTAGGTTTGCCAGGCATTTGTGTTTTTTCTCCTCCTATACCTTTTCCAGCATTTGTCTCTCCACTCCTTAGCTCTTTTACACCCATTATCGAACCATTTCTCTCTGGCATGAATTACACCTACTAGCCTGCTAATACAACATGCTCAAAGCAGCAACCATGTATCTTAGTGCTCAAGGATGTAGAAGCCATGGAGACAATGCTAGATGCAGTACACTTGAAGATTTAACCGTGTAACAAGTGATTCACTTGCAAAATTCTCAGAGCTACCTGTGTCCATCATAGCCTCAACTACCCTTCCATTCAATTTTATCTTAAGAGTAGCTTTAGAAAGAACACCCGAGGAAGCCACTTTTACAGCAGCCAATGTTGATGATATGGTAGGAGCAGGTATTCCAGCCTTAGAAGACTTGCACACTTTTGCAATATGTCCTGTTTTGAAACACTGATTACAAGTTGCTTCACAAGCTGGACAGTTTAAGCAGGGATGTCTTCTATTCCCACAGAAAAAGCACTTTTTTTTTTCTTGGATGTTCTCCCTTGAGGGTGAGCGGACCTTCCCTTGTGGCCTGCAGGTGGGGTAAGATTTTTTGAATGTAGGTGGTATTCGCTCTTGCGGGCGAATGGGCTTTCCTATTTGGTGAGGAGGTGGGGTGAAATCTTGTTATTGTTGGTGGTATTCACTCTTGTGGGTGATCGGACTTTCCTATTTTGGCCCGCAGGTAAGGTTGTGCAAAACTGTAAAGCTAATGGAGAGCATTAGTGTTCAGTTGAGGATTATTAGTTTACATCAAACAATTTAAATGAATTCCTGTTTTGGGGGTGAGAGAGACATTTTACATGGTTATCTTGGTGGAGGGTATTGACTGATGATATTTAGTAGACTGTTCATGTAGTTGTTTGTTGCTAGTCTCTGAATCATGGCTAACATCTCTGGAAAATTCATAATGACTGTCATTCTCATTCATAGCTGGAGGAGCAGCTACAGATGCAGACACACCAAAAGCCTTCTGTGGAGTGGAGTAAGACTTAGAGGACTTCTGTACTTTTTTAAAGCTCTAGCTTGATCAAAGGCAGTAGTTAGGTCAAGTGTTCTTTTCTCAAGGACTCACTGACAAATGACATTAGACAATAATCCATTTATGAAGGCATCCTGGATTGCTTCCTCCGTACATTGTTCAGCAATGACAGCTTTGTAATTACAATCACCACTTAGATTCTTCAGAGCCTGTAAGTATTCACCTAATGTTTCCCCTTGTTTGCTGTTGACGGGTGAATAATAATTGTCTAGCATAAACTTCATTCTTAGGCTTTACATATAAATCCTGTAAAGTTGCAATAGCAGCTTCATATGTGTCACATTTAGAAATATATTCAAACACAGATGGAGCAACATAATTCACAAGCAAATTCAACATGTTAGGAGAGAGACCTTCAGTAACAGTAAGAAAATTTGAGAAAGTCTTTAGCCAGTGCTTCCATTCCTTAGCAGCTGTATTTCAATTTGGATTGGCATCAAATATTTCAGGTCACAAGAATTTATCCATAATGCTCCAGTTGACTTAACACCAGCATTCAAATATTTATGTAGAATAAATTGTATTAAGCCATAGTGATATTTAAGCGTTTATTCTACATAATTACAATGACAATCATCTGCAAATAAAATAAACAAGTGTAAGAGAATTAGACTTTATAACTACAATTAGAAGGTATACAATGATAATAAGATTAAAGACCAATATATATATATATATATATATATATATATATATATATATATATATATATATATATATATATATATATATATATATATATATATAAATATATAAAGCCAAATAAGCACACTACATATGTGAAAACATGAATCATTTTTTTAACCCGACTGGGACTTGAACCTGGGACTTATTATTATTAAGCCAAGGCACTACCAACTGCTTCAAAAAAGGTTAAAAGGGAAACAAACCTTATAGCCTCTATAGTGGGAATGAGAACGTTCTATCTGAATGCATCTCTGTTCATATTACAATTTCCCCAACCTCATTCGTGGTTTTGTTTTCGCATTTAATTCAACTCCCAATCTCATTCGGGACCAACAATAACCAAATAAGCACATTACATATGTGGAAACATGAATCATCTATTACCCCGACCGGGACTTGAACCTGGGACTTATTATTACTAAGCTAAGGCACTACCAACTACACCACAGAAAGTTAAAGGGGAACCAAACCTTATAGATTATATCTGCTATAGTAGGAATGAACACCGGCATTCAGATGGAATGCGTTCATTCCTACTATTGCAGATATAAGCTATATGGTTTGTTTCACTTTTAACCTTCTTTGGTGTAGTTGGTAGCTCCATGGCTTAGTAATAATAAGTCCCAGGTTCAAGTCCCTGCCGGGGTAATAAATGATTCATGTTTTCACATATATAATGTGCTTATTTGGTTATTATTGGTCCCAAATGAGATTGCGAGTTGAATTAAATGCTAAAACAAAACCACGAGTGAGGTTGGGGAAACTGTAATATGAACATAGTGGCATTCAGATAGAATGCATTCATTCCTACTATAGCAGATATAAGCTATAAAATTGGTTTCCCTTTTAACCTTCCGTGGTCTAGTTGGTAGTACCTTGGCTTGGTAATAATAAGTCCCAGGTTCAATTCCCGATCAAGGCAAAAATTGATATATATATATATATATATATATATATATATATATATATATATATATATATATATATATATATATATATATATATATATATATATATATATATATATATATATATATATATATATATATAGTAAGGAAGCCCATCAGTGAAACAAAACTTATAAAACAGTGCTATATTTCGGATCCTAACTGGATCCCTTCTCAAGCACAACTCAGAGTTGTGCTTGAGAAGGGATCCAGTTAGGATCCAAAATATAGCATTGTTTTATAAGTTTTGTTTCACTGATGGGCGTCCTTACTATATAGTCCTGTATGCTAACAGTTTGGACTTATATATATATATATATATATATATATATATATATATATATATATATATATATATATATATATATATATATATATATATATATATATATATATAGCACATTACATATGTGAAAACATGAATCATTTTTTACCCCAACCGAGACTCGAACCTAGGACTTATGATTACTAAGTCAAGGCGCTACCACTACACCACAGAAGGTTAAAAGGAATCTAACCTTATAGCTTATATCTGCTATACTTAAGAATGAACACATTCTCTCTGAATGCCACTATGTTCATATTACAGATTCCCCAACCTCACTCGTGGCTTCATTTTAGCATTTAATTCAATTCCCAATCTCATTCGGGCCATGAAATAACCAAATAAGCACATTACATATGTGAAAACATGAATCTTTTTTACCCCGACTGGGACTCGAACCTAGGACTTATGTGGTGTAGTGGTAACGCCTTGACTTAGTAATCATAAGTCCTAGGTTCGAGACCCGGTTGGGGTAAAAAATGATTCATGTTTTCTCATATGTAATGTGCTTATTTGGTTATTTCATGGCCCGAATGAGATTGGGAATTGAATTAAATGCTAAAATGAAGCCACGAGTGAGGTTGGGGAATCTGTAATATGAACATAGTGGCATTCAGTTAGAATGTGTTCATTCCTAAGTATAGCAGATATAAGCTATAAGGTTAGATTCCTTTTAACCTTCTGTGGTGTAGTGGTAGCGCCTTGACTTAGTAATCATAAGTCCTAGGGTCGAGTCCCGGTCGGGGTAAAAATTATTCATGTTATCACATATGTAATGTGCTTATTTGGTTATTTCATGGCCCGAATGAGATTGGGAATTGAATTAAATGCTAAAATGAAACCACGAGTGAGGTTGGGGAATCTGTAATATGAACATAGTAGCATTCAGTTAGAATGCGTTCATTCCTAAGTATAGCAGATTCAAGCTATAAGGTTAGATTCCATTTAACCTTCTGTGGTGCAGTGGTAGCGCCTTGACTTAGTAATAATAAGTCCTAGGTTCGAGTCCCTGTCGGGGTAACAAAATTATTCATATATATATATATATATATATATATATATATATATATATATATATATATATATATATATATATATATATATATATATATATATATATATATAGTGTGTGTGTGTGTGTGTGTGTGTGATTACCTAATTGTGCTTACCGAATGAGCCCAAAACTCATATCTTCCTGTCTCCTGATCGGTTCCATTTTCTACTTAGTGATACTTATCATACCTGTCCTTAAAACTATGGATTGAGTTTGCATTAATTACCTCCTCGCTTAGCAAATTCCAATTATCAACTACTCTTACACTGATAAAGTACTTCCTTACATCCTGCAAAGAATTTTTCTTACGAAGCTTTAAACTATGACCTCTAGTTCTAGAGCCAGCCATATCAAAATATCAATCCCTATCCACTCTAGCATAACTATGAAGGAATTTAAAGACTCACCATATCCCCCCTCAATCTTCTAGCTTCAAGTAATGGTAAGTCTAATATCCTCAGCTTCTCATCATAACTGAGATTGCTTATTTCTGGCACCAGTTTCGTGGCATGTTTTTGAACTTTTTCAAGCTTAACTGCATGCTTTTTCAAGTGCAGATTCCAAAATGGTTCTGTATGTGTGTGGGTGTTTCATACTGGAAAACCGTAAAAATAAATAACTATTGATCTCCAGGCATTTCTATGAGAAATGTACCTTATAAAATTAATCCGTCACGCAACGAGAGTTGATTTTGCATATATATTAAACATATGGTTTCTATGAAAACAAAATATTCAAATATACTATGTTCTTATTAAATATATAAAGTTTAATTACTAATTTTGCTATTAATTTCTTTAAATATTCATACTTTTAAATTTAATTTTAGAACTCATGTAATATCATTTTGAGTATAAAGACATGATATAGAGCATACATTATATTAACCTAAACTTGCTCTGATTGCTCATTAAAGTAATAGATATTGAGGTTCTTGACAGTAATTCATAGTAGCAACAAATAGTCTTTTCATAATGAAAGCTTATACGAAACATTTTCAAAACAAAAATTTTATATGCACAAGAAGACTTGATGAAATGCAAGTAACAGCATATAATGCCGAATGCATGTTTTTACCTTGTAGTGTCTAAATGGAATTTGCTGCTATACGGATAACTCTGAGCTTTCAAATGCTCTACAATGTTTAAATAATTTTCTATACCAAGATGGCTACATTGTTTTACTCTATACTTGTGTACCTGGAATATGAATGCCTTTTTATTATATTGTTAAATTTTAGATATTCTCTAATGTGCATTATTAATTTAGGAAGGATTTTGACATATGGTCTGGTGGGACACTTTTGGTAGATGCCAGGCCTTAACCAATAAAAGCTAGTTCACGTCACTTGACAAGGAAGTTGATAAAGATGAGTTATGTCAAAGGAAGTTTCCACCAGCTTGGCACTTAAAGAGACAGAGAGAGTAGTAACCACTAGCTAACCACAAACCACACACTTGGATAGGTCTAAAGAGAGAGAGAGAGAGAGAGAGAGAGAGTAATAATAATAATAATAATAAATCTTTATTTCCAAAGTACATTGGGTATTCAAATAAGATGCATATATATTCCAGATAGACATCTGTGGTGTACGATATAGACATACTAAAACAAACAAATCATAAAGATGAGTGTACTATTAAAATTTACAAGTAAAATCTTCCTTTAAGAGTAACTTCTTAAGATTATATTTAAAAGTATACACTGAACCAGCATTTTTTAGTTCTCTGGGAAGCTGATTATATAAATGAGGTCCACGAATGTTTATATCTCTTGAGCCAATATCAGTTTTAGACCTTCGTACTAATAAATCTTCCCCTTGACGGGTAGTTAACCCGGTAACTGAGCTTACTGTAGAAAAATTATACAAGCAATCAGGAAGATTGTTTCTTAGTATATTAAAAACAAAGGTACATATATCAAAAACATATTTACCTCTAATCTTTATCCATTCTAGATCTTTTAAAACAGGAGAGATGTGCTCGTATTTTCTTACATTGACAACAGCCACTCGTGCTGCAAAGTTTTGTAACTTTTGTATTCTTTGTAATCGAGTCTTATTTGTACATCCCCAAACTTTGAGACAGTAATTAATTAAACTCATAGCTAAGAACTGGACAATTATTATAAGAGTTGATGTTTCAAATGAGTCTTTTACCCTATTTAGATATATTAGAGTACCCATTACTTTTTTATAAATTTCATCTATATGCATTTCAAAATTCATGTAACGGTCAAAATAGACACCTAGGTTCTTTACCGAGTTCATTGGCTTAATGATATTACCGTTAAAATTTATATGAAGATTGTCATCAACTTCTGATAATAATTGTCTGGATCCGATAAGAATAGATTGGGTTTTAGTTTCATTAAGTAACAGACCATTTTTTAGAAAGTAACGTTTAGCCATATACAAAATTTCTTCTGCTCTACGAATAATATTTTCTAAATCATTAATTTCTCCTTCAATTAAGATTTGAGTATCGTCAGCATATTGAATGACATAACAGTTAGGTAAATATTTTACTAGATCGTTTACATATATTAGAAAAAGTATAGGTCCTAGGATCGATCCCTGAGGGACCCCAAACAGTACCTTCTTGCGACTTGAAACTACATCTTTTATTCTGACTGACTGGTAGCGGTTTTTTAAATAGTTCTCGAACCAGCTTGGGTCAATGTTCATTTTTTTGCATTTTTCTAATAAGATGGTATGGTGTACACTATCAAAAGCTTTAGAAAGATCGAGTAGTAGTAGCAATGATATTTTCTTATTATCTATATTTTTGTATATTTCATCTGATATTTTCAATAAGGCAGTGTCGGTTGATAATTATGGCCTGAAACCGTGTTGACTTTTTGCAATAAGTTTATTTTTTCAAGAAACTCACTTAACTGATTTGCAACAATCTTTTCAAGTATCTTTGATAAAATTGGTAGTAAAGAGATTGTGATTACCTAATTGTGCTTACGGGAAAGAGCCCAAAGCTCGTATCTTCCCGTCTCCTGGTCGGTTCCATTTTATACTTAGTGATACTTATCATACCTGTCCTTAAAACTATGGATTGAGATAGCATTAACTACCTCCTCGCTTAGCCAATTCCAATTATCAACTACTCTTACACTGAAAAAGTATTTCCTTACATCCTGCGAAGAAGTTTTCTTACGAACCTTCAAACTATGACCTCTAGTTCTAGAGCCAGCCATATCAAAATATCGATCCCTATCCACTCTATCATAATCATGAAGGAATTTAAAGACTGTCACCATATCCCCCCTCACTCTTCTAGCTTCGAGTGATGGTAAGTCTAATTCCCTCAGCCTCTCATCATAACTGAGATTGCGTATTTCTGGCACCAGTTTCGTGGCACGTCTTTGAATTGTGATTACCTAATTGTGTTTACGGGAAAGAACAATATGTGATATATTGTCATTCATTGAACATTTAGAAATAAGTAAAAAATAAAGTAATATCTAATTACTGATATATTTGTAATATTAAAAACAATCAACAATATCATAATATTATCACAATATCTTACCCATTAAAATTTGGGAAAATAAATAGAACAAATAAAATTAATAAGCAATTTTTATATAAGTATATAAAAGAAAAACTGTGCATCTTTTGTGACAAAATTAAATGCTCTATATATATATATATATATATATATATATATATATATATATATATATATATATATATATATATATATATATATATATATATATATATATATATATATATATATATATATATATATATATATATATCCCGACTGGGACTCGAACCTAGGACTTATAATTACTAAGTCAAGGCGCTACCACTACACCACAGAAGGTTAAAAGGAATCCAACCTTATAGCTTATATCTGCCATACTTAGGAATGAACGCATTCTATCTGAATGCCACTATGTTCATATTACAGATTCCCCAACCTCACTCGTGGCTTCGTTTTAGCATTTAATTCAATTCCCAATCTCATTTGGGCCATGAAATACCAAATAAGCACATTACATATGTGAAAACATGAATCATTCTTTACCCCAATCGGGACTCGAACCTAGGACTTATGATTACTAAGTCAAGGTGCTACCACTACACCACAGAAGGTTAAAAGGAATCCAACCTTATAGCTTATATCTGCTATACTTAGGAATGAACGCATTCTCTCTGAATGCCACTATGTTCATATTACAGATTCCCCAACCTCACTCGTAGCTATAAGGTTGGATTCCTTTTAACCTTCTGTGGTGTAGTGGTAGCACCTTGACTTAGTAATCATATGTCCTAGGTTCGAGTCCCGGTCGAGATAAAGAATGATTCATGTTTTCACATATGTAATGTGCTTATTTGGTATTTCATGGCCCGAATGAGATTGGGAATTGAATTCAATGCTAAAGCAAAGCCACGAGTGAGGTTGGGGAATCTGTAATATGAACATAGTGGCATTCAGATAGAATGCGTTCATTCCTAAGTATAGCAGATATAAGCGATAAGGTTGGATTCCTTTTAACCTTCTGTGGTGTAGTGGTAGCGCCTTGACTTAGTAATCATAACCTGTATTTTTATCGTAAATAGTGTTTTACCATATAAATTGCAAATAAATAATAAGCATTGCAACTTTTGTGGTTGCCCACAATTTAAGTAATATATACTGTATTTGTCTTGCCTATTTATTTATTTACTGTGAATAAATTGTTTTCCACTAATGCCGGCAAAGAATTAATGTTTTTGTATGCTCTTATAGTAGCATATATATTTCTGGTTAGCTGTGACTAACCAATATATTTTCATCCAGTAGAATAATATTGGAAACTCATTATTTGTGTGCTCGTTTCTGTTTCTGCAATTGCAGTGTCCTCTATTCTACTCTGCCTGTGTGACAGAGGTGATCTCTGAGTTGAGGCCAAAGTCCTGGCATCCATCTGTGGTGCCGGGAATCGAAATCATGCACATTACCTCCTGGATTCTAGGCATGCATTCCATAAATTTAAATCTCAAATTTATTCCAGCTCTCTAAAAATTTATTCAATATTTGTTTGTGTCATATAAGAATATTAAATAAGATATATTTAAAATTAGCTATAAGTTGAAATATAAATTGCAAATAATCATAATCTGCAAAAGGCAAGGTGTGAGAATTATTTTAGTAAGAAAAAAAAAACAGTTAATAGTTACTAAGTTAACTAATAAGGCGACAAAGCACGGCGGTCAATGTGTACCGTCTGATACTCAGGTACAAGTGCACCTGACGAATAGTGGAGGATATCATCAGGGAGTGCACCTTCTGCCAGGTAGCCTCACCACATCCATTGCTCAACTACATCCTCAAATGCGGTGCCTTTTCAGGAATTCGATGGAAAACTAGTGCCCCCAGAACATCTAGCATAGATCCCAATTCCCTTCATGTTGCTAGCTCCATAATCAGACTAGCAACAAACAACTACATGGACAGTCTACTGAATACAATCAGTCAATACCCTCCACCCAGATAACTATGTAATAACTCTCAATCACCACCAAGCATGAGTTCATGAGGTTGAGATCCAAATTCTCAACCTATCCAGAGCCACTAAATGAATATTGGTTTGATTTAAACTAATAATCATCAGCTGAACACTTATGTTTTCTATTATCATTACAGATTGGCACAACTCAAACTGCAGGCCAAAAAGGGAAGGTCCGGTCACCCTCAAGGGAGAATATCATCATCATTATCAACTAAAAAGGCATCTACTACAGCCTCTGGTGACTTTGAGCGAAACACTCTGTCACACTGAGCACAAACTGGACACGTGAAAGTTACCTATTTTACCTCCTCCACAGAATAAAGAAGGCTTTGCATCCTAACAAATGCCATTCGTGTTATACCAGGGTGGCAGAGTGAATTCTATAAGTCAGTAAAGCTTCTATACCCACAGCAGAGCAATACACCCTAGATAATGCATCAGCAGGGATACTATCCTTGCCAAACCAATATTGAATGTCAAGATTGTAACAGGCAAACTCAATTCCCCATCTCTGTATTTTGTCATTTTTTTTATTTTGCCAGATTGCTTTCAGTCCAACATAAAAGCGACTGATTCTGATCAGTAATAAGAGTACAATGTTGCCCAGTCAGATAGTGACACCATTTGCGAATTGCTTCTATGATTGCACATGATTCAATTCTTTAGCAGAATGTATCCTTTGGCTAGATCTAAGAGTCCTAGAAAAGAAGGCCACAGGTCTTCCTGACTGATTCAGAGTGGCTGAAACAGCATGCTCAGATGCATCCGTCTCTAAAACAAATGGGATAGTTTCATCAATTGATTGTACTACCAAGTTCTCAATTTCAGTTTTTAATCATTAAAACATCTCTTTAGCAGCTTCAGAGAGTGAAAACGTTTTAGCCTGAATCAGAGGAACAAATTTCTCAGAGTAGTTTGCTATCCATTGTGAGTAGTGTGAGAGCATACCAAGAGCTCGACATAATGAAGCAATATCCTGTGGAACGGGCAAGTCCCGTAATGGCCGAAGATGTTCTGAATCGGTTTAGTCTTCATATCAGAAGTCTACGGATGAAACTGAAAACAAACACTTATCAGAAGTAAAGGTCATATTTGTCCACTAATCTGCCTCTATGAATCTTCCTAGGTTAGTATCTTGATCCTCTTTTGTTTTCCCACAGACAGAAATATTTTCAAGATACACAACAGTATCTGCAAGATCAATGTCAGCAATAAATTGGTCCATTATTTCTTGGAAACAAGCGACACCATTGGTTACCCCAAATGGGATCCGAGTAAATTGGTACAGCTGATTATAAACTTCAAAAGCTGTGTATGTCTTGTTCTCATTACATATTGGAATTTGATGATAGGCAGACTTTAGGTCGATTGTGCTGAAGAACCGATATTGAGCCACTTTACTCACCAGTTCATTAATTTCTGGAAGAAGGTAAGCATCCAACAGCGTAAATCGGCCGATAGTCCCCAAATAGTCTACAACCATTCTTTTCTTTTGTCGCTCACTAGTTGTGGCTAAAACTTGAGCTCTCCAAGGCGAATTGCTGGGTTCAATGACTCCTACTGAGAGAAGCCTCTCAATTTTCGATGAAATTAATCTTTTCTAAGATTCACTGTATTTTCTTGACTTAATAGCAACAGGAATACAATCATCAGTTAGATTTGCAAAAAGAGCCGGAGGAGGTATGGCAAAATTTCCCAGTCCACACACATTCAATGGAGGTCTGTCTCCTTCAAATTTCAAGCTGACACTTTTATGTGGACTCATAAAGCTCTGACCCAATATAACATCCTTGCATTGTTCAGGAAACACAAACAGCCTAACTCTGTGATTACCTAATTGTGTTTACGGGAAAGAGCCCAAAGCTCGTATCTTCCCGTCTCCTGGTCGGTTCCATTTTATACTTAGTGATACTTATCATACCTGTCCTTAAAACTATGGATTGAGATAGCATTAACTACCTCCTCGCTTAGCCAATTCCAATTATCAACTACTCTTACACTGGAAAAGTATTTTCTTACATCCTGCAAAGAAGTTTTCTTACCAAGCTTCAAACTATGACCTCTAGTTCTAGAGCCAGCCATATCAAAATATCGATCCCTATCCACTCTATCATAACCATGAAGGAATTTAAAGACTGTCACCATATCCCCCCCACTCTTCTAGCTTCGAGTGATGGTAAGTCTAATTCCCTCAGCCTCTCATCATAACTGAGATTGCGTATTTCTGGCACCAGTTTCGTGGCATGTCTTTGAACTTTATCAAGCTTAGAATTTTGGCCTCACATAGGTTACATAAATATTTCTGAACATTTCCTTGTCCATGTGCCTGAAGGCTTCCCTTACATTTGATAAGAATGCATATGCTGCCCTTACTATGCCGTTTATATGTATTTCTGGAGACAAATCTGCCACTATGTTTACTCCTAGATCTCTATCATTTTCTGTCTCTTGAAGTTGTACTCCAGCCACCGAGTAGTCAAGCTTGGGCCTTCTTGCACTTGTACCCATTCTCATTACCTTACATTTTGAAGTATTGAATTTCATTAGCCACTTTTCTGACCACTCATGCAGATTATTTAGAT
This sequence comes from Halocaridina rubra, assembly GCA_037179515.1. Classification (NCBI taxonomy): domain Eukaryota; kingdom Metazoa; phylum Arthropoda; class Malacostraca; order Decapoda; family Atyidae; genus Halocaridina; species Halocaridina rubra. Next base: position 19,088 of record JAXCGZ010018891.1, read on the forward strand.
CCTCCTGAAGTTCTCTACCATTGTTCTCGTTTTTTACTTTCTTCACAATCTTTGCATCATCTGCAAACATATTCATGAATGAATTTACAGACTCTGGTAGGTCATTTACATATACAAGGAACAAAAGTGGCCCTAAAACTGAACCCTGTGGAACTCAACTACTAACTCTTCTCCATTCAGACACTGAGTGTCTTACTCTAACCCTCTGTTCCCTTCCTTCTAAGTAAGCTTTTATCCATTCCAAAACATTTCCACCTATTCTAGCCATTGATTGCAGCTTCCTAATAAGTCTCCCAGGTGGAACAGTGTCAAACGCTTTCTGGAAGTCTAGGAATATGCAATCTGCCCAGCCCTCTCTTTCCTGTAAGATTTGGCTTACCTCATCATAAAATTCTAATAAGTTTGTTACTGTTGATCTACCTTCTCTGAAGCCATGTTGCCTCACTGACAAAAAGTTGAAGGATTCCAAGTGAAGAGAGATATGTTTCCTTAGTAGTTTCTTCATAACTTTGCAAACTATGCTGGTCAAGGAAACTGGTCTATAGTTCAGAGCCATATCCCTCCTTCCCTTTTTGAAGATAGGTATCACATTTGCTTGTTTCCAGCATCTTGGAATCTCCCCTGACTCCAGTGACTTTTTAAATATGATACTTAGTGCCACTGATATTGAGTTTGCGCATTTTTTAAGCACATGAGGGGATATGTCATCAGGACCTGTAGCTTTATGAACATCTAAATCCATCAGCGCTTTGCATACCTCTGTGGCTGTAAGGTTGATGTTCTCTAATACCGGCCCTTGAGCTTCTATCACTGCAATCTGAGGGGGTGGGGTATTTTCTACTGTAAATACTGACTGAAACTCCTTGTTCAATTCTTTGCAGATCTCTTCATCTGTCTCAGTGATGCTTCCATGCGCTCTCTTTAGCCTTAAAACCTGTTCTTTTACCTTCAGTTTTCCTCTGATAAAGCTGTGGAAAAGCTTGGGATTTTCTTTAGCCTTCCTGGTGATGTCCCTCTCATAGTCTCTCTCTGCCTCTCTCCTTTTACTTAGGTAGTCATTTCTTGCTCTTTTGTAGGTTTGCCAGGCATTTATGTTTTTTCTCCTCCTATACCTTTTCCAGCATTTGTCTCTCCACTCCTTAGCTCTTTTACACCCATTATCGAACCATTTCTCTCTGGCATGAATTACACCTACTAGCCTGCTAATACAACATGCTCAAAGCAGCAACCATGTATCTTAGTGCTCAAGGATGTAGAAGCCATGGAGACAATGCTAGATGCAGTACACTTGAAGATTTAACCGTGTAACAAGTGATTCACTTGCAATATTCTCAGAGCTACCTGTGTCCATCATAGCCTCAACTACCCTTCCATTCAATTTTATCTTAAGAGTAGCTTTAGAAAGAACACCCGAGGAAGCCACATTTACAGCAGCCAATGTTGATGATATGGTAGGAGCAGGTATTCCAGCCTTAGAAGACTTGCACACTTTTGCAATATGTCCTGTTTTGAAACACTGATTACAAGTTGCTTCACAAGCTGGACAGTTTAAGCAGGGATGTCTTCTATTCCCACAGAAAAAGCACTTTTTTTTTCTTGGACGTTCTCCCTTGAGGGTGAGCGGACCTTCCCTTGTGGCCTGCAGGTGGGGTAAGATTTTTTGAATGTAGGTGGTATTCGCTCTTGCGGGCGAATGGGCTTTCCTATTTGGTGAGGAGGTGGGGTGAAATCTTGTTATTGTTGGTGGTATTCACTCTTGTGGGTGATCGGACTTTCCTATTTTGGCCCGCAGGTGAGGTTGTGCAAAACTGTAAAGCTAATGGAGAGCATTAGTGTTCAGTTGAGGATTATTAGTTTACATCAAACAATTTAAATGAATTCCTGTTTTGGGGGTGAGAGAGACATTTTACATGGTTATCTTGGTGGAGGGTATTGACTGATGATATTTAGTAGACTGTTCATGTAGTTGTTTGTTGCTAGTCTCTGAATCATGGCTAACATCTCTGGAAAATTCATAATGACTGTCATTCTCATTCATAGCTGGAGGAGCAGCTACAGATGCAGGCACACCAAAAGCCTTCTGTGGAGTGGAGTAAGACTTAGAGGTCTTCTGTACTTTTTTAAAGCTCTAGCTTGATCAAAGGCAGTAGTTAGGTCAAGTGTTCTTTCTCAAGGACTCACTGACAAATGACATTAGACAATAATCCATTTATGAAGGCATCCTGGATTGCTTCCTCCGTACATTGTTCAGCAATTACAGCTTTATAATTACAATCACCACTTAGATTCTTCAGAGCCTGTAAGTATTCACCTAATGTTTCCCCTTGTTTGCTGTTGACGGGTGAATAATAATTGTCTAGCATAAACTTCATTCTTAGGCTTTACATATAAATCCTGTAAAGTTGCAATAGCAGCTTCATATGTGTCACATTTAGAAATATATTCAAACACAGATGGAGCAACATAATTCACAAGCAAATTCAACATGTTAGGAGAGAGACCTTCAGTAACAGTAAGAAAATTTGAGAAAGTCTTTAGCCAGTGCTTCCATTCCTTAGCAGCTGTATTTCAATTTGGATTGGCATCAAATATTTCAGGTCACAAGAATTTATCCATAATGCTCCAGTTGACTTAACACCAGCATTCAAATATTTATGTAGAATATATTGTAATAAGCCATAGTGATATTTAAGCGTTTATTCTACATAATTACAATGACAATCATCTGCAAATAAAATAAACAAGTGTAAGAGAATTAGACTTTATAACTACAATTAGAAGGTATACAATGATAATAAGATTAAAGACCAATATATATATATATATATATATATATATATATATATATATATATATATATATATATATATATATATATATATATAGAAAGCCAAATAAGCACACTACATATGTGAAAACATGAATCCTTTTTTTAACCCGACCGGGACTTGAACCTGGGACTTATTATTATTAAGCCAAGGCGCTACCAACTACTTCAAAAAAGGTTAAAAGGGAAACAAACCTTATAGCTTATATCTACTATAGTGGGAATGAAAACGTTCTATCTGAATGCATCTCTGTTCATATTACAATTTCCCCAACCTCATTCGTGGTTTTGTTTTCGCATTTAATTCAACTCCCAATCTCATTCGGGACCAACAATAACCAAATAAGCACATTACATATGTGGAAACATGAATCATCTATTACCCCGACCGGGACTTGAACCTGGGACTTATTATTACTAAGCTAAGGCACTACCAACTACACCACAGAAGTTAAAGGGGAACCAAACCTTATAGATTATATCTGCTATAGTAGGAATGAACACCGGCATTCAGATGAAATGCGTTCATTCCTACTATTGCAGATATAAGCTATATGGTTTGTTTCACTTTTAACCTTCTTTGGTGTAGTTGGTAGCTCCATGGCTTAGTAATAATAAGTCCCAGGTTCAAGTCCCTGCCGGGGTAATAAATGATTCATGTTTTCACATATATAATGTGCTTATTTGGTTATTGTTGGTCCCAAATGAGATTGGGAGTTGAATTAAATGCTAAAACAAAACCACGAGTGAGGTTGGGGAAACTGTAATATGAACATAGTGGCATTCAGATAGAATGCATTCATTCCTACTATAGCAGATATAAGCTATAAAATTGGTTTCCCTTTTAACCTTCCGTGGTCTAGTTGGTAGTACCTTGGCTTGGTAATAATAAGTCCCAGGTTCAATTCCTGATCTAGGCAAAAATTTATATATATATATATATATATATATATATATATATATATATATATATAATATATATATATATATATATATATATATATATATATATATATATATATATAGTAAGGAAGCCCATCAGTGAAACAAAACTTATAAAACAATGCTATATTTCGGATCCTAACTGGATTCCTTCTCAAGCACAACTCAAAGTTGTGCTTGAGAAGGGATCCAGTTAGGATCCGAAATATAGCATTGTTTTATAAGTTTTGTTTCACTGATGGGCTTCCTTACTATTTAGTGCTGTGTGCATTACATATGTGAAAACATGAATCATTTTTTACCCCAACCGGGACTCGAACCTAGGACTTATGATTACTAAGTCAAGGCGCTACCACTACACCACAGAATGTTAAAAGGAATCTAACCTTATAGCTTATATCTGTTATACTTAGGAATGAACGCATTCTAACTGAATGCCACTATGTTCATATTACAGATTCCCCAACCTCACACGTGGCTTCATTTTAGCATTTAATTCAATTCCCAATCCCATTCGGGCCATGAAATAACCAAATAAGCACATTACATATGTGAAAACATGAATCATTTTTTTTTACCCCTACCGGGACTCGAACCTAGGACTTATGATTACTAAGTCAAGGCGCTACCACTACACCACAGAAGGTTAAAAGGAATCTAACCTTATAGCTTATATCTGCTATACTTAGGAATGAACGCATTCTAACTGAATGCCACTATGTTCATATTACCGATTCCCCAACCTCACTCGTGGCTTCATTTTAGCATTTAATTCAATTCCCAACCTCATACGGGCCATGAAATAACCAAATAAGCACATTACATATGTGAAAACATGAACCATTTTTAACCCGACCGGGACTCGAACCTAGGACTTATGTGGTGTAGTGGTAGCGCCTTGACTTAGTAATCATAAGTCCTAGGTTCGAGTCCCGGTCGGGGTAAAAAATTATTCATGTTTTCACATATGAAATGAGCTTATTTGGTTATTTCATGGCCCGAATGAGATTGGGAATTGAATTAAATGCTAAAATGAAGCCACGAGTGAGGTTGGGGAATCTGTAATATGAAAATAGTGGCATTCAGTTAGAATGCATTCATTCCTAGGTATAGCAGATATAATCTATAAGGTTATATTCCTTTTAACCTTCTGTGGTGTAGTGCCTTGACTTAGTAATCATAAGTCCTAGGTGCGAGTCCCGGTCGGGGTAAAAAAATTATTCATATATATATATATATATATATATATATATATATATATATATATATATATATATATATATATATATGTGTGTGTGTGTGTGTGTGTGTGTGTGTGTGTGTGTGTGTGTGTGTGTGTGTGTGTGTGTGTGTGTGATTACCTAATTGTGTTTACGGGAAAGACCCCAAAGCTCGTATCTTCCTGTCTCCTGATCGGTTCCATTTTATACTTAGTGATACTTATCATGCCTGTCCTTAAAACTATGGATTGAGATAGCATTAACTACCTCCTCACATAGCCAATTCCAATTATCAACTACTCTTACACTGAAAAAGTATTTCCTTACATCCTGCAAAGAAGATTTCTTACGAAGCTTCAAACTATGACCTATAGTTCTAGAGCCAGCCATATCAAAATATCGATCCCTATCCACTCTATCATAACCATGAAGGAATTTAAAGACTGTCACCATATCCCCCCTCACTCTTCTAGCTTCGAGTGATGGTAAGTCTAATTCCCTCAGCCTCTCATCATAACTGAGATTGCGTATTTCTGGCACCAGTTTCGTGGCATGTCTTTGAACTTTTTCAAGCTTAGCTATGTGCTTTTTCAAGTGCAGATTCCAAAATGGGGCTGTATATTCAAGTTTTGGCCTCACATAGGTTACATAAATATTTCTGAACATTTCCTTGTCCATGTGCCTGAAGGCTACCCTTACATTTGATAAGAATGCATATGCTGCCCTTACTATGCCATTTATATGTAATTCTGGAGACAATTCTGCCAGTATGTTTACTCCTAGATCTCTCTCATTTTCTGTCTCTTGAAGTTGTACTCCAGCCACCGAGTAGTCAAGCTTGGGCCTACTTGCACTTGTACCCATTCTCATTACCTTACATTTTGAAGTATTGAATTTCATTAGCCACTTTTCTGACCACTCATGCAGATTATTTAGATCCTCCTGAAGTTCTCTACCATTGTTCTCGTTTTTTACTTTCTTCACAATCTTTGCATCATCTGCAAACATATTCATGAATGAATTTACAGACTCTGGTAGGTCATTTACATACACAAGGAACAAAAGTGGCCCTAAAACTGAACCCTGTGGAACTCCACTACAAACTCTTCTCCATTCAAACACTGAGTGTCTTACTCTAACCCTTTGTTCCCTTCCTTCTAAGTAAGTTTTTATCCATTCCAAAATATTTCCACCTATTCTAGCCATTGATTGCAGCTTCCTAATAAGTCTCCCATGAGGAACAGTGTCAAACGCTTTCTGGAAGTCTAGGAATATGCAATCTGTCCAGCCCTCTCTTTCCTGTAAGATTCGGCTTACCTCATCATAAAATTCTAATAAGTTTGTTACTGTTGATCTACCTTTTCTGAAGCCATGTTGCCTCACTGACAAAAAGTTGAAGGATTCCAAGTGAAGAGAGATATGATTCCTTAGTAGTTTCTCCATAACTTTGCAAACTATGCTGGTCAAGGAAACTGGTCTATAGTTCAGAGCCGTATCCCTCCTTCCCTTTTTGAAGATAGGTATCACATTTGCTTGTTTCCAGCATCTTGGAATCTCCCCTGACTCCAGTGACTTTTTAAATATGATACTTAGTGCCACTGATATTGAGTTTGCGCATTGAGTTTGCGCATTTTTTAAGCACATGAGGGGATATGTCATCAAGACCTGTAGCTTTATGAACATCTAAATCCATCAGCGCTTTGCATACCTCTGTGGCTGTAAGGTTGATGTTCTCTAATACCGGCCCTTGAGCTTCTATCACTGCAATCTGAGGGGGTGGGGTATTTTCTACTGTAAATACTGACTGAAACTCCTTGTTCAATTCTTTGCAGATCTCTTCATCCGTCTCAGTGATGCTTCCATCCGCTCTCTTTAGCCTTAAAACCTGTTCTTTTACCTTCAGTTTTCCTCTGATAAAGCTGTGGAAAAGCTTGGGATTTTCTTTAGCCTTCCTGGTGATGTCCCTCTCATAGTCTCTCTCTGCCTCTCTCCTTTTACTTAGGTAGTCATTTCTTGCTCTTTTGTAGGTTTGCCAGGCATTTATGTTTTTTCTCCTCCTATACCTTTTCCAGCATTTGTCTCTCCACTCCTTAGCTCTTTTACACCCATTATCGAACCATTTCTCTCTGGCATGAATTACACCTACTTTGGTGACAGGTATGCAGCAATCTACTATCTTCCCATATTTCTCACAAAAGATGTCATACATTTCTTGTACAGATATGTTGTAAAATAAGGTTCTCCAGTCAATAACTGCAAAAAGCTCATTCATTTTGATGTAATCTCCTTTCGGATAGTTCCTCCTCATGTCCTCAGTGCCTCTACTCTCAGGAAGAATATTGTCAATGATATACTCCATCAACAACACACAGTGGTCACTCTTTCCAATTGATGGTTCATACTCAATTTTTTCAATATCCAACACATTATCTGTGAACACTAGATTAAGTAGTGATGGCTCATCCCCACCCCTGGCCCTTGTTGGTTCCATTACATGTTGGTGTAGGAAATTCCCTTGTACGCAATCTAGGAATCTTGCCCCGAATGAGTCCTCACCACTGTGTGGGTCAAGATTTATCCAATCTATCTCTTTATGATTAAAGTCTCCCATAATCAAAATCCTACATTTTTTTCCCGTGCCATGTTAACAACTGAGTTTATGACTTCAATAGTACCTATATGACTTTCCTCATAAACTTCAAGCCTATTTTGGTTCCTTGGTGGGTTGTATACAATAGTTATTATAATGCTCTCTGACCCAGTATTTATGCGAGCAACAAGAAATTCCTTGAACTCACTTTCTATAGCCAAGTTTATTTCTTCAACTTGAATCCTTTCACTTATGAGCAGTGCTATCCCTCCACCAGTCCTCTCAGATCTTTCAACCCTTAGTATTCTGAAGCCCTTAGGAAAAACTGTGACACTGCTTATGTCCTCACTCAACTTAGTCTCTGTAATTGCTACTATATCTGCCTTACTGTTGTGAATCCTATCTTTTAATTCTACTGCCTTACCAGCTAATCCATCAGCATTTGTGTATAACAATCTTAATGAGGCCCCATCCCCTGATCTTCTGTCATTATCTTCTTTATCTCCCCTTTGTCTGGAAGAACTCTGAAATGAACATTTTTCTTCTCTTCTTCATTTCTTTCCTCATTTAACCTTCTTGCCTCTTGCAACAAGTTTTTGATCTTTCCCATCTCTTCCTGTGTTCTGTATCGTCTAATGAACACTTCATTGAATTCTTGAAGGTCTTTTAGACTTTTTTTCTCAACAATATTTCCCTACATGTTTCCCCTCTCTCAAAGGTTAATTTTGTTGGTCTCGGCTTTCCTTCCCTCGAATATTTACCTAGTTGGTGTATGTTTACAATATCCTCAGGACCACAAACTACTCCAAGCTTTTTTATCAGGTCTACAACCCTGGCTTTATTTTCTTCAAGTCTACCCTGCCATGTTGGCTCCTGGGATTCGCTTATGCCTGAGATTACCACTGTCTTCTCCTTATCAAGTGCCTGTCTGATGAGTGGGTTTGCCCTTTCCATCACAACGTCTTTCATTTTTTCGATTACTGTCTCTTTATAGTCAACTGTTTGTATGTTTTCCAGTGCCACCACCTTTACGGCCTCTTTTACTGCCACATTCCCCTTTAGTGCATCAGCAAAGGAAGTTTTCATGGCATCATTTTCCATATTCAGCTCCTGGAACTCTTTTCTGAACTGTTCAATGTTTTCCTTAATCTGGACATTCCAAGCAGCAATCTCGTCTCTCTCAGAAGAGAGCAGTGAACTAACATCTATTTCCTTTAGGTTGTCATTCAGCTGTTTGTTTTTATCTTCTTGTTTAGAAATTCTAGATTCTAGTTGACTCTTTTCCCCTTCCAGCTTCTTTATTCTTTTTTCTAGTTCCTTTCTCTCCTGCCCTTGTGCTTTATTTGCTTCCTCCAAAGATCTTATTTGCTCTCTGAGTGTTTCATTCTCTTTCATTTCTCCATCTATATTCCGAATTTTTTCATCAAGGCTTATAACCATTGCCTCTAAATTCTTGATTTTCTGTTTAAGTCTCCTAATGGCTACCCCTCCTACCGACCCATGGATGGGAGAGGTTTGGGACAGAGATGGCCTCATTTTTATGTTCTCCCTCTCACAGAATATAGAAAGAAGAAGAGAAAGAGGAAAAAATAAAGAGAAAAACTTTTATTTAAGCTTCACACAGAATTTTTATATCTCCATATAAGTGCTATTTAGTAACTCAATTTATCTCTTTTCTGGTAACACACATCTTAACTTAAAAACTTGACCATGGTAATTTAAGGATAAAAAGAAAAAGAAAAAAAATGCAACAAAACAAAAGTCAAACCTGAAGGAAAATTCGAATTTGTGTCTGAGGAGGCACCCACCTGTTTCTGCTATATATTCTTCCTAACTGATAAACTCACTTGCTAACCAAGTGTGTGTGTGTGTGATTACCTATTTGTGCTTACGGAATGAGCCCAAAACTCGTATTTTCCCGTCTCCTGATCAGTTCCATTTTCTACTTAGTGATACTTATCATACCTGTCCTTAAAACTATGGATTGAGTTAGCATTAACTACCTCCTCGCTTAGCGAATTCCAATTATCAACTACTCTTACACTGATAAAGTACTTCCTTACATCCTGCAAAGAAGTTTTCTTACGAAGCTTTAAACTATGACCTCTAGTTCTAGAGCCAGCCATATCAAAATATCAATCCCTATCCACTCTAGCATAACCATGAAGGAATTTAAAGACTCACCATATCCCCCTCAATCTTCTAGCTTCGAGTAATGGTAAGTCTAATATCCTCAGCTTCTCATCATAACTGAGATTGATTATTTCTGGCACCAGTTTCGTGGCATGTCTTTGAACTTTTTCAAGCTTAACTGCATGCTTTTTCAAGTGCAGATTCCAAAATGGTTCCATAAGTGTGCAGGTGTTTCATACTGGAAAACAGTAAAAATAGATAACTATTGATCTCCATGCATTTCTATGAGAAATGTACCTTATAAAATTCAACTGAAGTCTTGCTAAAGACCACAGTTGATTTTGCATATGTAGGAAACATATGGTTTTATGAAAACAAAATATTCAAATATAGTATGCTCTTATTTAATATATAAAGTTTAATTACTAATTTTGCTATTAATTTCTTTAAAGATTCATATTTTTAAATTTGATTTTAGAACTCATGTAATATCATTTTGAGTATAAAGACATTATATAGAGCAAACATTAACCTAAACTTGCTCTGATTGCTCATTAAAATAATAGATATTGAGGTTCTTGACTAATTCATAGTAGCAACAAATAGTCTTTTATAATGAAAGCTTATACGAAACATTTTCAAAACAAAAATTTTAGATGCACAGGAAGACTTGATGAAATGCAAGTAACAGCATATAATGCCGAATGCATGTTTTTACCTTGTAGTGTCTAAATGGAATTTGCTGCTATACGGATAACTCTGAGCTTTCAAATGCTCTACAATGTTTAAATAATTTGCTATACCAAGATGGCTACATTGTTTTACTCTATACTTGTGTACCTAGAATATGAATGCCTTTTTGTTATATTGTTAAATTTTAGATATTCTCTAATGTGCATTATTAATTTAGGAAGGATTTTGACATATGGTCTGGTGGGACACTTTTGGTAGATGCCAGGCTTTAACCAATAAAAGCTAGTTCACGTCACTTGACAAGGAAGTTGATAAAGATGAGTCATGTCAAAGGAAGTTTCCACCAGCTTGGTACTTAAAGAGACAGAGAGAGACACTAATCTGGTCATAGGTAATGAGCCTGTGGACTGGGTTACCAAACACCAATACCTGGGTGTAATCATCGACCAAGGACTAACCTTTGGACCAGAAATTCAACACTTGCGCGACAAGTGCAGCCAGCGACAAGCGGTCCTTCGTCGGGTGTCGGGCCTCTACGATGGTGCATCATTTAATGTCCTCAGAACCTTCTATGTACAAGCCATACGCAGCCTCATAGACTATGCTTGTCCCACACTCTGGCTACTAACAGACCAACAGTGGGACAAGATAGAAGTAATTCAAAACAATGCCACACGTACCATGCTAGGAGCCCCCATGTGGACCAAGAGAGAAAACCTCCAGATGGAATCGGGACTCATTCCACTCAAACTCAGAGCTCAGCAAAGACTGACCCTCCTTGTGGCCAAAACCACCACTGCCCAACATAAATGCCTAGCTGGCACAAATCTCCATCTAGCCCTCAATCGCCAGCCCAACCACCATCCTAGAACCTGGGCAGCCAAGGTCTGCGCTAGCCTGCAAGCACTGCCAGTCAGGGAGAGCATCCTAGCCAAGATACAAGACACACCGCTTCCTGAATACAGATGCCCACCCCCATGGAATGACCAACCACTCGATATAAAGATCGAGCTCCTTGACAACCCCAAAAGCTTGGTAAATCCGCTTGTCCTTAAAAACATATATAAGGACAAAATACAGAGCTGGAGCAGGCAAAACTCTCAAGTCTACTACACTGACGGTTCAGTAAACCAAGAAACTGGAGCCTCAGCCGCCGCCTTCATCACTGGAAACCACGTCCTATCCTGGAGACTGTCAAACTCCTGCTCATCGCTCCAGACTGAGCTTGTGGCCATAGCCAACGCCCTTGACTTCTTCATCCAGCAAGAAGCTGACCATGCCCTTATTCTCTCTGATTCTAAAGGCGCCTTACAGGCCATCAAGAAGCCACTCCTCAGAGACAATATACGCATCATCACCACCATCCTCAGCCACTACCACAGGACAACCAGCCTTGGAAAAGCCATCACTCTTGCCTGGATTCCCAGCCACGTCGGCATCAAGGGAAATGAGGAAGCCGATCAAGCCGCCAAATAAGCCACTCTCAGAGCAGAAATCCAGATATCTCTGTCTCCTGGGATGCAACAGATTAAAAATAAAGCCACCAAGTCACTCCTTAACACCTTAATAACTAAACACAACCTGTGCACAGACATTGGCTCCCCCTCCACCTGGTGGTACAAAGCCACCACTGATCTTCGGCGTATCACCCTGCCGAAGAGCCTTCGACGAAGCACTGAGCTCAATGTGTACCGTCTGAGACTCGGGTACAAGTGCACCTGGCAAATAGTAGAGAATAGCACCATCAAGGAATGCACCTTTTGCCAGGTAACCTCACCACATCCACTGCTACACTACATCCTGGAATGTGATCCTTTTTCAGAGATTCGACGGAAAACTGGTGCCCCCGCAACATCTAGCGAAGACCCAAATGCCCTTCAGGTTGCTAGCTCCATCATCAGACTAGCAACAAATAACTACATGAACAGTCTATCAAATATTATCAGACAATACCCTCCACCTAGATAGCCATGCAATAACTCTCTCTCACCCCCAAAACAGGAATTCATTTAAATTGTTTGATGTAAACTAATAACTCACAACTGAATACTTATGCTCTCCGTTATCTTTACAGTTTAGCACAATCTCACCTGCGGACCAATTAGGAAAGTCCGATCATCACCAATAACAAGAATTCACCCCACCTCCTCACCAACAGGAAAACCCATTCGCCAGCAAGAGCGAATACCACGTACACTCCAAAGAAAATCTCACCCCACCTGCGGGCCACAAGTGGAAGGTCCACTCACCCTCAAGGGTTGAACATCCAACAACAACAAGTAGTAATAATAATAATAATAATAATAATAATAATAAGACTTTATTTCCAACATACATTGGGTATTCAAATATGGGTGTACTATTAAAATTTACAAGTAAAATCTTCCTTTAAGAGTAACTTCTTAAGATTATATTTAAAAGTATACACTGAACCAGCATTTTTTAGTTCTCTGGGAAGCTGATTATATAAATGAGGTCCACGAATGTTTATATCTCTTGAGCCAATATCAGTTTTAGACCTTCGTACTAATAAATCTTCCCCTTGACGGGTAGTTAACCCGGTAACTGAGCTTACTGTAGAAAAATTATACAAGCAATCAGGAATATTGTTTCTTAGTATATTAAAAACAAAGCTACATATATCAAAAACATATTTATCTCTAATCTTTATCCATTCTAGATCTTTTAAAACAGGAGAGATGTGCTCGTATTTTCTTACATTGCCAACAGCCACTCGTGCTGCAAAGTTTTGTAACTTTTGTATTCTTTGTAATTGAGTCTTATTTGTACATCCCCAAACTTTGAGACAGTAATTAATTAAACTCATAGCTAAGGACTGGACAATTATTATACGAGTTGATGTTTCAAATGAGTCTTTTACCCTATTTAGATATATTAGAGTACCCATTACTTTTTTATAAATTTCATCTATATGCATTTCAAAATTCATGCAACGGTCAAAATAGACACCTTGGTTCTTTACCGAGTTCATTGGCTTAATGATATTACCGTTAAAATTTATATGAAGATTGTCATCAACTTCTGATAATAATTGTCTGGATCCGATAAGAATAGATTGGGTTTTAGTTTCATTAAGTAACAGACCATTTTTTAGAAAGTAACGTTTAGCCATATACAAAATTTCTTCTGCTCTACGAATAATATTTTCTAAATCATTAATTTCTCCTTCAATTAAGATTTGAGTATCGTCAGCATATTGAATGACATAACAGTTAGGTAAATATTTTACTAGATCGTTTACATATATTAGAAAAAGTATAGGTCCTAGGATCGATCCCTGAGGGACCCCAAACAATACCTTCTTGCGACTTGAGACTACATCTTTTATTCTGACTGACTGGTAGCGGTTTTTTAAATAGTTCTCGAACCAGCTTGGGTCAATGTTCATTTTTTTGCATTTTTCTAATAGAATGGTATGGTGTACACTATCAAAAGCTTTAGAAAGATCGAGTAGTAGTAGCAATGATATTTTCTTATTATCTATATTTTTGTATATTTCATCTGATATTTTCAATAAGGCAGTTTCAGTTGATAATTTTGGCCTGAAGCCGTGTTGACTTTTTGCAATAAGTTTATTTTTTTCAAGAAACTCACTTAACTGATTTGCAACAATCTTTTCAAGTATCTTTGATAAAATTGGTAGTAAAGAGATTGGTCTATAGTTAGAGACGTCGTCAGGATTTCCATTTTTAAAACCAGGAATTACATGGGGATTTTTCCATAAATCTGGGTAGATATTGGTAACTATGGAAGTATTGATTATTACCGTCAGATAATAAGCTATTACAAATAATGAATCTCTAATAAAACGAAAACAAATTCCATCTGATCCATATGCATTAGAGTCTTTCAGATTTTTTATTACTAAGATTACTGTATTACAATCTACTGTAGTAGGGTTAAAGACATCATTACTTCTATTGAATGCACTATGTTCTTCAAGATTAACATTATTATTATTATTACTACCATCATCACTATTATCATTACCATTACTACCACCATCATTATTATTTACACCATTATCAACATTTCTATTATTATTACTACTACCATCATCATTATTATTACCACCATTACTATTATTGATTTCATTTATTATTTCTTTTTTTTTGTTTTTTCAAAGGTTTTTTTCCCCACTTCAGCGAAAAAATTATTGAACTCTTCTGCTTTAGCACTTACATCTACCTCATCGGGTATAATTGATATGTTACTACTTTTATTACAGTTATTGGAAAGCATGGTTTTAGCAATTTTCCATGTATCAGAGATATTGCCTTTAGCGTTTTGAAATTCATTTTTGTAATACTGTTTCTTACTGTTACTTAATAATGATTTTACTTGTTTCTTATGCTCTGTAAACTTTTCTCTTAAAGGGATATTATCTCTTTGTAGTTTTACTTCATTTTGTAGTTTGTCTCTTTCTTTCATAATGTTTTTTATGTCATCTGTTATCCAAGGAGCGGGGGGACGAAATATTTCTCTTGTCACGAGTGGTGCACATCGATCTATACATGATGATAAGACACTGGTTAAAATATTTACTTGTGTATTAATATTATCGGTATATAGAATTTCATTTAATTTATGTACTTCATTCATAAGTAAACTACAAAGTAATTCTTGTGAATAATTTCTTAAGCATCTGAATGTTTTAAAGATTGGTTGTCTCTTTGGTTTGCGAATATTTAGGGACGTTACAATTTCCTCGTGGTCTGCTATAGGGCTTGGCATTACGTCACACTTAGTTATCATATGTTTGGAGTTTGTTATTACTAGATCGATTTGGGAAACTGAAGTGGGAGTGATTCTAGCTAACCCCAAACCACACGCTTGGATAGGTCTAAAGAGAGAGAGAGAGAGAGAGAGAGAGAGAGAGAGTAGTGAGTGACAATATGTGATATGTTGTCATTCATTGAACATTTAGAAATAAGTAAAAAATAAAGGAATATCTGATTACTGATATATTTGTAATATTAAAAACAATCAACAATATCATAATATTATCACAATATCTTACCCATTAAAATTTGGGAAAATAAATAGAACAAATAAAATTAATAAACAATTTTTATATAAGTATATAAAAGAAAAACTGTGCATCTTTTGTGACAAAATTAAATGCTCTCTCTCTCTCTCTCTCTCTCTCTCTCTCTCTCTCTCTCTCTCTCTCTCATATATATATATATATATATATATATATATATATATATATATATATATATATATATATATATATATATATATATATATATATATCTATATATATATATATATATATATATATATATATATATATATATATATATATATATATATATATATATATATATATATATATATATATATATATATATATATATATATATATATATATATATATAAGAGGTTTTTGTTCACATTCCTTTTATGTTTTCTGCATGTCATTTAACTGTGATTCTTTCTTTTAAAATAAGAATTTGTTAATTTTCCTTGAGATAATGATACGTCTAGCCATTAAGATATGTTCCAGTGGTGAGTCTCATCTTTTCATTGTTTCTTTTCCCCTAAAGAAACTCTTATCCCTCGTAATAACACTGAGGTCTCCATAATGTCTTCTGTTCTTTTTTCGCCTCCTGTAGAAGAATTCTCTAGAAAGGTCCTATGTGACAGAGCATTCCATTTAAATTAAACAGCCTCATTATAAATGCTCCGTTAGTTATTCATCGAACCTTTCAACCTTGTTTTGTTTCATTCCTTTTATTAAGAAACCTCACATTTTGGGTTCTGGCAAAATTACGATAATTTGCAATTCATATTACTTCCAGCATCATATATCTGTATATCCTATTTCATTCAAAAATAGCTATATATAGTTCAATATCCTTGTACTTGAGAAAAATTTAATGTACACATTATCGCAATGCATTAGTCTTTATTTTCCTCTGCTTTTCTCTCTCATGTAGTTTTGACGCATCTGATGAATACTTGTTCCCAATTTTTATTATAAAATTGCTCTTGCTGATATGTCATTAGCTTGTCTAGGTATATATTTTAACTTTTTTTTTCTTTCTTGGTGGAAAATAGCCAAAATTCGGCCACGATACTAAACTGTTAAATTACCGCTCTCTTTGTTCCAGTTTTTATGTCACGGACTCCCTTTTCTACCAAGGGCTAGGATGGTTGCCTTCTTGCGAAGGACTTGTTTTGGCATATGTGATCATTACTCTGAGTGCATGCCCTTGCTAACCTCAGACCGTGACAGGGTGCGAACCCTCGACCTGACGCCTCAAAGTCACGGACGATACTGCTTCAGCCATGGTGACTACTTAAATTACCGCATTCTTTAATATTTAATATGAAAAATTCCCTTTTCCCTAAAATAATCAAGAACTATTCCCAAGATGTCCAAGAATGCAAATACTAGTAGCCCATTTTCCATAATAGGATTAGAAGCTATTAACCTTTATAATGTATACTTATTTTGTTTATTTAGTAGATCATAGAGAATTAATGAAAACAAGCATAAACCAATTAATATTTCAAATAAATGCAAACAAATAGGAAATAAATACTATTAAGAAAGCAATCAGAATAAATAATAAGAAACAATAATATATAATTATACCTCAACTCTCACATTTAATTATTTGTTTATTTGAAGGATAGAGACTTATTTATTTACAAAAGTACTAAATACATAGTTATTAATACGATCTTTATGTGAAAAATTTTGTTAAGATTGGCAGAAAAATAGTCACAAATCAAATCAAAAATCAAATCAAAACATTTATTTCCATTTTGTACAATGGTTATTCAACATTAATAGTAACTTATAAGTAGACATGTAATTAAACTAATAAATAAGAGGGTTAGACATATAGTTAAATTAAATGTAGTTTTCATAGAAAATAATAATGCTGTAATAAAAATGTTAACAATAATGTTAATAATAAAGTAGTAAGTATGCCACTAGATACAGGATCGTTATTATTGGCATCATTTCCATATTTGTTTCCTTACAATGATAATAATTAGTTCTTAATAAGCAGCAACTATTTGTCCAAAAGAAAACTATATAGTTTGCCTTTGAAAGCTGTGAAGGAGGATGCATTTTTAAGATGTTCTGGAATATTATTCCAGAGTGTTGGCCCTTTGATAGTGATCATCTTTGAACCTGCTTCTGTGTTTGTTCTGTGAATAAAGAGCTCACTGCTCTGTCTTGTGTTGGTTCCAATTATATCCCTGAGTGTTTTTAAATCAAATAGCCAGCTAGGATAATGATGGTCCAAAATTTTGAATACAAAAACATAAATAGCATAAGCGATCTTATTTTCTGCCCGCAGCCACCCAAGTTTATTGAGAGCTGGTGTGATGTGGTCATATTTTCTTATTCCTCCCAGGGCAACTTGAGCTGCAAAATTAATAAGCTTCTGTATTCTGTTTATCTGAGTCTTAGCGGTAGCTCCCCAAACAGTTGTGCAGTAATTAATGTGACTTAGGGCTAGAGATTCAACAACAGTTATTCGAGTGGTAGTCTCAAAATTGTCTTTTATACGTGATAAGTACATTAATGTTCCTGTAACCTTTTTGCATACTTTATCTATGTGGGAATCAAACAACATGTGGTTATCAAAGTGAATTCCTAGGTTTTTGACTGTTTTGCTAGATGTGATAATATTGTCGCAAAAATTAATTGTTGTGTTTTCTGGAATTTGTGCTATGTGGAACCTTGAACCAATAAATATGCACTGTGTTTTACTTTCGTTAATTAACAGCCCAATTTCTTGGAAATAGGTTTTAATTTTTGACAGAGTGTTTTCTGCTCTTAAAGTTAGCTCTGGGAGATTATTAATATCACCACTAAGGAGTAGTTGAGTGTCATCTGCATATTGTACGACTAGACAGTCAGAAATGAAAGAAGATCGATCATTTACGTAAATGGAGAAGAGGATAGGACCAAGTACTGATCCCTGTGGAACACCAAATGATACATTTTTTGGCACAGAGATAATGTTGTTAAGACGTATGGACTGTTTACGATTAGATAGATACTCGCTAAACCAGCTTGGATCAATATTTAAGTTAATACATTTACTTAAAAGAATTTCATAATTCAAGACATTGTTGTATACGTATATATCAAGTCAATGGTTTTATTTATTCAGTTATTTATGTATTTGGTTATTTGAAGGAATTAGATTTAATTTATTTACAAAATTACCAAATACAAATTTTGGAGAAAGTGAGGAACCAAAAAGACAGCACTACAAGAACAAATAGAACGTATTTTTAAAAGAAGCGCCGTTGTAAAGTCTGATCTTCTCACTCTCTTGTCCGCCATATTGCTTATTGTGATATGGCTGGCTTTAGAACTAAAAGTCATAGTTTGATGCTTTGTAAGATAACTTCTTTGCTGGATGTAAGCAAGAATATTTTAGTGGAAGTGATGATAATTGGAATTCAGTAAGCGTGAAGGTAATTAATGCTAACTCAATTCATAGTTTTAAGGACAAATATGATAAATATCACTGAGCACGAAAATGAAACCGACCATAAGATGGGGAGATAAGAGAATAGGGCTCTCTCCCGTACGCACAATCAGGTAATTAAAAGTAGATAATCACACACATACACGAGCATTAGAACAAACACAATCAATATTTCTCGAATTTTTCCTTGTTTTTTTAAGTCTATCTATCTACCTTGGCTGTTTCCCCCATTGGGGGTGTTGGGGGAATGGTAGAGTGTTGTAAAGATTCTGTTTTACTAAGGAGACTCAAAGTACTGAGCTCGGTTAAGAGCTCACAAACAGACAGGACAGATATTTGCACTTGAACACCCCACCCGTTATACCTCTACTCAGTTAAATGAAACTCAGAATTCAACTTTCTGTATATTTTGGAAATGCAATGATATTAAAAGAATTGAAATAAATTTCTTAAATTAAATTTTATGAAATGCTGCCTTGATTCTCGGATGTGGTGAGCACGATTTCGTTTCCCGGCACCACGGACGTATGCCAAGACTTTGGTCACAACTCGACGATTACCTCTGTCACACAGGCAGAGTAGAATAGAGGACACTGCAATTGCATAAACAGAAGCGACACACTGTTAATAATGGGAAACTGAAAGCATGAGCACACATATAATGAGTTTCCAATATTATTCTACTGGATGAAAATATATTGGTTATTCAAAGCTAACCAGAAATATTAATGCTACCATAAGAGCATACAAAACCATTAATTCTCTGCTGGTTTAAAGGAAAACAATTTATTCACAATAAATGAAGAATAAGCAGTACTGTATATATTCCTTAAATTGTGGGCAACCACAAAAGTTGCAATGCTTATTATTGATATGCAATTAATATGGTAAAACACTCTATTGATAAAGGAAGAATCTACGAGATAAATACAGTATTCATTCACTTATAGTTATCAAGAACTGTTTGCAATGAAAAAGGGGGGGCAAAACCACCTTTCGAAGTATTTGCAACTTATAACTCAAAACACTTTATCCCCAACATATGAAGGATCAGCAAGATAAATACAGTATGCATTCATTAAATTGTGGTTAACAGGAAATATTTGCAAAGCCAACAGGGTAAAATTACCTTTTAATTATTTGCAGTTTATAGCATAAAACACTTTAGTTAAATGATTAATTGTTTGCAATTTATATAGCAAATAGCTTTATTCACGAGTTTTTGACTTAATACACTTTATTTACGATGATAGGAAAGGTGAAATTAAATTAGAATTTGTTAGGAGAAGGGATAGATTTTTAAGGGCTCATAACCAGTTTTCAGAGGATGAGATTTTCGTTTATCACATTCAATGAAAAGAAACTTCTTAGCAATGTATATCAGCTGTAATTTCCAGGTTAAGGAATTAATTTGGCAAGTGAGATTCCAGTTAGGTAATATACAAAAATTCATCTGTATGGGAATGGAATCTGAGAAAAAATTCGTAGGATTTAGCCAGTAACGACTGTAACTAATTCTCGAAAAACCAATTTGCTTGACCCACGAGCTTTACCATACACTATCCCTCACCTTGTTTGTGCCAGATGAATTCCTGTGAAGATGCCACGTAAATAAGGTTTAAAATAAACTTGACTGCTGAGGCGAGATGTTGCCTCTGGGATGTTTGGCCACCAAATGAGGACGCTTCAATGTCCTCCTGGTGACGTCATCTGTAGGATATATTTCTAGAGCAGTAACTGGCTATTATATCATTTAAGGACTACTTTAGTCGTGGTCCCTGGCAGGCAATTATAGCAGAGATGCAAGGGAGAGACAGTATTTTAGGTGCAACAAGTGGAAGCAAATAAAATAAAACGAGAATAATAATGGGAAGTTAGGTTACTGGTAAACAATCTCTATAACGTTCTTTGCGTTGTAGGAGACGGAATTTAAGTACTCAAATAATAAAGAAGCTACTGAATATATCTAGACAGGCTAATGACATAACAGCAAGGTCAAATTTATAACAAAATTATCAGCAAGAGCTATTTTATCATAAGAAAATTGTAAAGAAAACGTATCTGATAGGTTCACTGAAAAGGTGGAAAAGTAGGAGCAGCCTTTATATCGGGACTCTGCTTCTACACGTACAAGAATAGTAAATAAGATATATTTAAAATTAGCTATAAGCTAAGATATAAATTGCAAATAATCATAATCTGCAAACGCCAAGAAGTGGGAATTATTTTTTTAGTTAGAAAAATGACAGTTAAGTTACTAAACTAACTAATAAGGCATCTAACAGCCTCTGGTGACTTTGAACGAAACACTCTGTCACAGGGGAGTAGCCGACATCAAAGAAGAAACAAAACTAGAGCTTGGGGAGAAGTTACTCTCCCCTCTACTCCCCTTCTTCTGTGATGTCTCACGGGAGGTTAATACAAGGGAGGGATTCCCAGTCCCCTCGCCCCATCCACTTTTAGCCGCCTCTTACGACACGCAGGGAATACGTTGGGGCTATTCTTTGATGTTGTGCCCGCCACCACAGGGAACCAGAATAAATAATCAGGAGTTTAACCAAACCTGCTTTTATAAAGAATCTGCAGATTATTATGAGTGGAAACTTTTCTTTGTAAGAGACACAGTCCTAGAAAAGGATAATAGAAATTCTTTGAAAGTTGTTTGGAGAGGGGAATAGAAGACACAACCTGAAGAAAGGATAGAAAAGTTGCCGGTGCAAAATTCATCGCATTACCTTTTTTTTTTTTTAATCAGGGGAGTTTTTATAGCTTTTATTTGCCTGATCATGTGGTTCCATATGTTGTTAAAACAATATTCACCCATAAAGGTTAGCTTAATAGTAAAGTTATTATAAAAAAATTAATAAATATGTATATAAATACGAAAAACAGACCTGTCAGCATTTGGTCAGTTGCCAAATAGCATAGTTGACTTTTTTCTCTGTTTTATTATTATTTTTTTTTAAATTGAGTTAGACTTAAATTCTAATTCTGTGATAAAATATCTTGGCAAATAATTGTCTAATCTTCTGAAATTATCAGTTTATTAGTTAAGAAGAAAATACAACAGAAACGGGTTTTCAAAGCATCAAGTCTTTTTTTCCGGTTACGTGTTCAACTTATTCTTCATGTGGGTTTTTATTTTTTTTATTACCAAAGTCAAATATTAAGTTGGGATGTGTGTTACCAGAAAAAAATATTCACTAAAGTGGTTAATTAGGTACCTAAATTAGTACACATAACAATATAGAGCAATTCTGTGTGAGTTAAGTAATACAAAAAAATTTCTGTATTTGGTGAAACCCAAACATTAAGATGAAAACACCTATCTCTAAACCCCCTATCCAGTGGTTGGGGAGGGGTGGTAGAGGATACCCAGGGGTAGGAGTAGGGGAGTAGCTCTTAGGAGCCTGAATAAAAAAGTCAGGGACCTTGAGACCCTTGTAGCAAACCTGGATGAGAAAATTTGGAATATGGATAGAGAAACAAAACTCTTAGAAAGATAATAAGAACATTAGAGGAATCTAATAAGGCACAAGGGGAAAACAGAAAAGAACTAGAACAATGCATATCAAACCTGGATGAGGAAAGAAATTAACTAGACATCAGAAATTCCAAACATGAAGATAACTACCTGAATGAATTAAATGTTAGTTCGCTGATCTCTTCTGAGAGAAACAATTTTGCAGCTTGGAATGTCCAAATAAATAAAAACATCAAATAGTTTAGAAAAGAGTTTTAGGAACTGAATACAGCATATGAAGCCATGAAAGTCCCTTTTCAGATGAAGTAAAGCAAAATGTAGCAGTAGAAGAGGCAGTGAGGGAGGTAGCAATGGAGAATGTAAATGTGGTTGACTACAAAGAAGCAGTAATAGAAAAAAAAATGAAAGATGTTGTGAATGCAAGGACTAATCCACTGATCAAACAAGCACTCGATAAAGAAAAGTCATTGGTAATCTCAGGCATAAGTGAATCCTAGGAATTAACATGACAGGGGAGAGTTGAATATAGTAAAGCTACGGTTTTAGACCTGATAAGGAAGCCTGGAGTAGTATGAGGTCCATATTATACTATACACAATCACTGAATTAGTAAATATTCTAGGGAGGGAGAGGCAAGAATAATGAAAGTAACCATTGAAATAGGGGACACATGTAGAGTAGTATTGATGAGGGCAAAAAACCTAAAGGATCTTCAAGTATTTAGAACAGTGTTCATTAGACCATACAGAAGACAAGAAGAGATGGAAAGGATCAAAACTTGTTGCAAGAAGCTAGAAGGTGAAATGAGTGAAGAAATTAAAAGAAGAAAAAATTGTTTTAGAGTTCTTTCTGCCAAATGGAAGATAAAGAAGATAATGCTAGAAGATCAGGGGATGCAGCATCATTAAGACTGCTGTACACAAATGCTGAAGGGGTAGCTGGTAAGGCAGTAGTATTAAAGGATTGGATTCATAACAGTAAGGCACATATAGTAGCTATTCAAGAGACTAAGTTAAATGAGGACATAAACAGTGTCACAGTTTTTCCTAAGGGCTTCAGAATCTTAATGGTTGAAAGATCTGAGAGGGCTGGTGGAGGGATAGCATTGCTCATTAAGTGAAAGGTTTCAGGTTGAAGAAATAAATTTTTCTGTAGGTAATGAGTTCAAGGATTACCTTGTTGCTCTCATAAATACCGAATCAGAGAGTATTGTGAAAACTGTTGTATATAACCCACCAAGGAATCAACATAGGTTAGAAATTAATGAGAAAAGTCATATTGGTACTTTCAAAATCATAAACTCAGGTGTCATTAGGAGAGAAATTGATTATGGGATATTTTAATCATAGAGAGATAGACTGGACAATTCTTGACCCTCACAATGGGGAGAACTTTTTTGGGTCAAGGTTCCTAGATTGTGCGCAGGGGAAATTCCTACACCAATATGTACTGTAACTAATGAGGGCCAAGGGTGGGGATGAGCCATCACTGCTTGATCTAGTATTCACAGATAATATGTTGGATATTTTTCCAGTTGTCTCGTTCTCAAACCAAAGGAATCTACTGAAATCTCTACAGGGAGATAAAATACCAATACACAAAAATGCCTTAGAAATATCTGCAACTGTCGCTATAGGGTTAGTACGAAAGTCAACGAATGAATCGACTAGTTTGGTTGTTAGATTAGGCCCAGTCAAAAGACATTCGTTAAGACTCTTCGACTTGAAGTCAGCTTTGCTAGTTTCATTAAACACTACTCTAAAGGGAGTGGTAGGAGAGTTCTTATAGACTAGATGGTGAGGGAGGTAATGAGTTGAACCATCAACTACTAAAGAATTGTCAATTTTCTCAATATAACTTAAAGCTTCATACTCCTTAAAAATCTGAGAGTATTGTGCATAAAGTTCTGGGCGAGATAAAAATGACTTGGGTAGAGACATGAGTTGACCAAATGCCTTACGGTAATTAGTATCAGGTCTGTCTGTTGACTTGAATAGTAACTCAACATAGCACTTATTGTCTATCCTCTGACATGTAGCTTCAAACTGGTAAAATGACTGTGTTTCTTCAGGGGTAAGAGTCTCTGACTTAATACCAACAACATCTAAACTCTAAAGATTCTCAATCTGATCTAATTCAGATTCTAAAACCTGCACACCTACTCGTGCACAAATTGCACTTTGAGCATGGACTGAATTGACTGACTTTGAGCCTAATGCCCACTAGGTAAAGCTTCAAATATTATTGAACCTGCTGGACTTGCTAAAAGTGTAACTTCTGAATAACAGCTTATATTTGTCACAAATTTGGAGAAGTAGTCCACTCGTATATAAAGTCCTATATCACTGATGTCATTTGAATTGATGTAAGGATCGGCAAGTTTTACATCTTTATTTCTTAATGTCTCCACAACCTTAGCTATCCCAGGGGCATGCATAATTGTATTTACTTCATCATAAACTACAGCATATATCACAAATCGTTGCGTACCAGCACAAACGACAATACAAACAACATCACACCATATATTTTGAACTTGATTGTTAAAGGTAATCAGCTTAAGCGAAATGCGACTCACTGGTTTCAAGTTAAGATGTGCTAAAACAGAATGAATAAAGGTACGTTGTGCACCAGAATCCAAGAACATTCTCACTAATTGACGTACACCTGATCCTGATAGTTGAACAATAGCTGTGGGAAGCGTGGTTGGATATAACATACTTTCACTCTCTATGCTACTTAATACATTAGTGTATACTGAAATAACATTACTGAAATCAGAATTTGACACTTCAGGTTTGCCTAAGTTATCACATAAATGGAAAGTTTCTGCCTCTGTCATCTGATCAGAGCTACTCTTTGAATTCTCCTTCTTTGGTACAGTAGAGAGACTAGTTGAAACTGTCACTTGATTAACTGTTGTATTATAACAAAGTTTCATAAGGAGTTTTCCATTACAATTTCTACATTCAAGTTTAATCTTGCACTCTGCGGCCATGGCCTTTCTTCAGACACTTAAAACAAAAACCTGACTACTCTCTCTCTCTCTCTCTCTCTCTCTCTCTCTCTCTCTCTCTCCTCTCTCTCTCTCTCTCTCTCTCTCCTCTCTCTCTCTCTCTCTCTCTCTCTCTCTCTCTCTCTCTCTCTCTCTCTCTCTCTCTCTCTCTCTCTCTCTCTCTCTCTCTCTCTCTCTCTCTCTCTTATAGCTTCAAAGGAGGGGAATTTGGAATAGTACTTTGCTTCATATAACTCTGAACAAAACATGCAAGATTTATATTTACTAACTTCAGGCTTAGACTGTACATTTACATACTTAAATCCAATTTTCCTATTCTTTGGGTGAACTACAGCTTGTCTGGAAATAGTACTACTTTTATTAGGACTAGAGCTAAGCTTAAGCTTAGGCTCAATATTTGAATTAGTAACTTCCTTAATGTTAAGTTTAACAGATTAACTGGAAAGTGTTTGCGAACATTCCATCGCTTTAATTACCTGACCAATACCATCTGTAATTTGTTTGATAGTTATATCAAAGACATTGAACTTATTGAAGAGAAACTTTAAAGTCTGAGGGGAAAGCTTTTTGGCAGTGATGTCCTTGATCAGATAATCAATACAGGGAGCACCAGTTGCACAGTTTATCTGTCAAATTTGAAAGATTATGAGCTGGAGACTTGAGGATCAACATATCTAAATGTAGCTTTTGTAGCAAACGAGTATCATCAGCAAATCTAGACTTAAGTAGTTTGAGAGTAACATTATAATTATTACTGATTATGCTTAGACCTTCAATTGACTTATAGGCTACGCCTCTCAGGTATGATCTCAGCAAATTAAATTTAGAGTAACACTATGATTATTACTGGTTATGCTTAGACCTTCAATCGTCTTATAGGCTATGCCTCTCAGGTATGATCTCAGCAAGGTAAACTTTATAACATCATCTATGTCTTGCCTACTATCAATAATACTTCTAAATGAATCCAAAAATGCATTCCACTGTGATCATTCTCCACTAAATTCAGAGATTTTTATCTCCGGTAACTTAGGGTGTGGAGGATGCTTTGTAGGTAC
Source organism: Halocaridina rubra (assembly GCA_037179515.1). NCBI lineage: Eukaryota > Metazoa > Arthropoda > Malacostraca > Decapoda > Atyidae > Halocaridina > Halocaridina rubra. Next base: position 45,543 of record JAXCGZ010018891.1, read on the forward strand.
TACTGGGCTAGGATTAGCATTGGAAACCAAAATTTGTGCATCATGTTGAAGCATAATAGAACGATGCTTTGTAGGTCCTACTGGGCTAGATTAGCATTGGAAACCAAAATTGGTGCATCATGTTGATGCATAATAGAACGATGCTTTGTAGGTACTAATGAGCTAGGATTAACATTGGAAACCAAAATTTGTGCGTCATGTTGAAGCATAATAGAACGCTCATCTATATTTGACTTAAGTTTGGATTGTATTATCATCGCATTGCGTCTGAATGTCCTATGGTCTCTACAGACCTATTCTAACTCATCAATGTCAATTTCGCTTTGACAAGATAAAAAATACTTCTCAACGCTTCAGAGATTGTGCTAAGTACAGAGTCATGTGGCTGCAATTATCGAACTGATGGTACAAGATCTTTCCTTAATTCCTGTTCAACAAGAGAAACTATCTTGTAAGTCCAAGTATTTAGTATGGTTAATGGCATAAGTCTTTGACTTATTTGTGCTAGCCAGCATTACAAAGGTCATATGGGTTACCTCAAAACTCAGATATTAGAATATTATCACATACAAATCCCAAGATTATATATATATATATATATATATATATATATATATATATATATATATATATATATATATATATATATATATATATATATATATATATATTATATATATATATATATATATATAAACCGTACTAAGTGCCTTAAAGAATTTGACACTCATAATGCAAATAAGGCTTCACTTCTTAACCTAGTTCAAATAAATATCACACATTTGAGCTACCATAATTTAGCTAATTTAACCTTAGTCATTCGTCCGATGACAACGAGAATGTCAGAATTACATAAACTAACTTCAATCATATACCAAGTATTGTCCATCCACAGAACTTACTGACTGATTGGTGGTTAAAACTTACCACAGTTCTAAGATATTTTAACACTATTCAGACCACGTGCAAAGGGTGATCGCCAATAATCTAGGTTCGAAGGACCAACAAAAAGAAATATCGGCAATAATCCGGTTCGAAGGATTAACAAAAGGCAATATGTGGCGACTGTAAACGCTTCTACCGGCAGCTCTAGATAGTCTAATTTCCTTTTTTTTTTTTCCTAGATTATCCACCCATGGATGGGTGGAACGGGTCATGGAGGACCCATAGGGTAATTTCCCCTGAGATGTGGAGCTACAGATTCACGGCAGTAGAAAAGTCTACCAGGAAATTCACATATATTCCAAAGCCTAAATAAACCATTAGGTTAGTTTACAGTGAGAATGAGATGACTGGTTATCAAGTCTGTACAAATAATAACTCAAATATAATTGAGAAGAGGATTACTCCCACTGGAAGGATGGGCATACTCAATATATAAAATCAAGGATTGTGAAATATAATCTATTCACAAAGAATTACAATCATAAAACATAAAAAAATTAACAAGTTAATTACTTAGATACAAGTTTAATAATGACTTAATCACAGGAATAAATATACTAACAAAATAATATTATTACCTTTATAAGCGTCATTACCATGATTACTGCCTTAGAATACTTCAAAATAAATGGCTATATAAATTTTTAATTCACAAAACTAATCCTGACACTCCTTTTTCATGATGGCCTACGGACGAAATGAATAATAATATAGGAAACTCCAATAATAATGGCGTATCCTTACAAACTTCTTCAAATGCTTCACATACTACAAAGAAACAAATAATATACAGAATGAACATAAATATCCAAAGCCAGATAGAGATAAATACTGATATCCAAACACAAATAAATAAATATTATTTTTTTTTCGTTCATGAACGAATCTTTCACGTTTTCTTTCATACAGAAATTAACGGGGGACTAATTAACTAAAAAAAAAATTATTTGCCACACAATATACTTGTGAGTGATATTATCACAAATCACCACATCGTTTGACAGAGTGGATAGGGACTGATATTTTGATATGGCTGTCCACATCATTTGACAGAGTGGATAGGGACTGATATTTTGATATGGCTGTCCACATCATTTGACAGAGTGGATAGGGACTGATATTTTTATATGGATGGCTCTAAAACTGGCGGTCATAATTTGAAGTATCGTAAGAAAACTATCTTGCAGGATATAAGGAAGTACTTTTTTTAGTGTAAGAATAGCTGATGATTAGAATTCGTTAAGCAAGGAGGTAGTTAATGCTAACTCGATTCACAGTTTTAAGGACTAATAAGATAAGTCTCTTTAATTAATAAAACAGAGCAGAGCAGGAGACGGGAGTTACGAGCAGGAAAAGCAGCTGTCACATTCACTTTGAAAATGTGTTAAATATGGCCATGGATTTATTTACTATTTTCGTTTTTTCTGATGAAAATTTAGTTTTCTTTAAAAATCCTTGTATGGGAGACTCACCAATCTCTCTCTCTCTCTCTCTCTCTCTCTCTCTCTCTCTCTCTCTCTCTCTCTCTCTCCTCTCTCTCTCTCTCTCTCTCTCTCTCTCTCTCTCTCTCTCTCTCTCTCTCTCTCTCTCTCTCTCTCTCTCTCTCTCTCCAAATGGGACTGATTCATTTGCTACCCAGAAATCTATCAGGCTTTCAGAGTATTACTCTCCAAGATAGCTGTATCACGGGTAAAAGCTTATAGTATGAATAGGTACAGCAATATACCCTTTGAGAGAGAAAGCTAAGTCTCCGATTAAAATCAGTATGAGACTGTTTGTTAGAGGATGTAAATGGAGCTAATGGAGTGTATTTTGAATTTTGTGAGTATAAGTTAATTATGATTTAATCTGCATAGTCGTATGAATGAAATGGGTTTGCTTATTTATATAATATAGCATTAGATTTTGTTAAATAATTTATATAGTACTAATCGACTGCATATTTTGAGATAATTAGTTATTGATGTTTAAATGAAAACAAGCTCTTTGGAACATTTATATTAATTTTGTTTGTGGGTATGACATAGACTGGCAATGTTGCAAATTCTTTAAAGGCAAAGAACCGTTTTAAGTGTCACTGTTCGTTCTCATTTGAACGGGAATAGACGCAGACGTATTGAAACCTGGGAATTACGGCTGAATGGCCTTCCCAATGCCCTGCGGTGGGATCGAATCGGCATTAGTCGAATCCTGACTCACTCGCTCTAATGCGGAGTTACCTGGGTGCGCTAATTCCCTAGAGGTTACCTCCCCCAAAAAAACTTTACCTCGCAGCTACTAGGAAAGATTCCTCATATTCTATAGAATATGAGGAATCTCTCCTAGTAGCTGCGAGGTAAAGTTTTGGAGGCCGAGGTAACTTAGTGGTTGAGATGGTATTCCAAGAGGGAAAAACAAGGATTCAATTCCCTTGCAAGGCGTTAAGAAGGGCATGTAGCAATAACTCCCCAACTCCAATGCTTGCAGCAAATGGTGACAAAATGGAATATTCATGAGGATAGGAAGGCTATTCTAATCCATTATTACTTGCATAGAGTAACAACTGATTAAAAGTAACTGGTGACAAAATGGAATATCCATGAGGATAGGAAGGTTATTCTAATCCATTATTACTTGCATAGAGTAACAACTGATTAAAAGCAAATAGTGACAAAATGGAATATCCATGAGGATAGGAAGGTTATTCTAATCCATTATTACTTGCATAGAGTAACAACTGATTAAAAGTAAATGATGACAAAATGGAATATCCATGAGGATAGAAAGGTTATTCTAATCCATTATTACTTGCATTGAGTAACAACTGATTAAAAGTAACTGGTGACAAAATGGAATATCCATGAGGATAGGAAGGTTATTCTAATCCATTATTACTTGCATAGAGTAACAGCTGATTAAAAGTAAATGGTGACAAAATGGAATATCCATGAGGATAGGAAGGTTATTCTAATCCATTATTACTTGCATAGAGTAACAACTGATTAAAAGCAAATAGTGACAAAATGGAATATCCATGAGGATAGGAAGGTTATTCTAATCCATTATTACTTGTACAGAGTACCATCTGATTAAAAGCAAATGGTGATAAAACTGAATTTCCATGAGGATAGGAAGGTTATTCTAATCCATTATTACTTGCATTGAGTAACAAATGATTAAAAAAAGATAAGGGAATGGAACGCTAATAATCCCCCCTCCATAATTTTTCATTATTTCCCTGAACAACGAGATGAGAAGACAAGGCTGTGTAGGTTTTGAGTATAGCAAGACACTATCACTGTCTCAGCTTTCTTGCTCCAGTCATGGTGCCCTGTTTGCTCAGTGCATATATTATTATTATTATTATAATTATTATTATTATTATTATTATTATTAGTAGTAGTAGTAGTAGTAGTAGTAGTAGTAGTAGTAGTAGTAGTAGTAGTAGTAGTAGTAGTAGTAGTAGTAGTATTTTTATTATTATTATTATTATTATTATTATTATTATTATTATTATTATTAGTAGTAGTAGTAGTAGTAGTAGTAGTAGTAGTAGTAGTAGTAGTAGTAGTAGTAGTAGTAGTAGTAGTAGTAGTATTTTTATTATTATTATTATTATTATTATTATTATTATTATTATTATTATTATTATTATTATTATTATTATTATGTCCGTCATACCGCAGGAGCCTTCTCATATCTGGCGTACTTCTCCATTTAGGCGCAAACGTACTTTAGAGAATCTGTTACACCCTCTTATTGTTCAATTTTATTGTATTATAAGTCATTTTAATATTATTTTTTCGTTATCTAATCGCATTTTCATCTAAACGGAACAAAGGATCCACCCCATTCATGATGCCAAAATGATGAAAATGGACAACTGTGGCCACTGTCACGCAGTAAGCTGATAAGAACTGTTTCAGTGATTTTCATAATCAGCTTTGCCATGTCTTAACTCATATCTTTACATAAGTTTCTGTGAGATAACTTTGTTGGAGGGGTAGACAAAGGCCCGATTTCTTAAAGAGTGTAAACCTTGGATACCATAGTGTTAGTTAGCTAGACACACACAAATGGATTTCATAAACGCAACTGACGAGGTTCTGTGTATGGCTAGGATGCCCCCCATCTGACGCGGTTCTGTGTATGGTTAGGATTCCGTACGGGATCCTAGCCATGCACAGAACCGCGTCAGATGCGTTTATGAAATCCATTTGTGTGTCCAGCTAACTAGCAATATGGTATCCTAGGTTTACACTGTTTAAGAAATCGGGCCAAAATATCGCTTTTGTATACCCTGCATGTCCTAGGAGCCGACTGAAAGGGAAAAGGAGTGAGGATTGAAATTCCCATCCTACCTGAGTTAATCCTAACTTTTTTCTTGGTTTGGGGCTACCTTGCTAGCCTCAATAAGTTATGGTGTCTAGCAGGAAACAAAAAAGTAAATGGCTATTTCATTTTCAAGCAAATTCTATGGTGACTATGGTGAAAATCACTGTATCCTAAATAGCTTACTTAGCACACAATATCTGGTAACCATGGTGAAAATCAACGAATCTAAAAGCAGTAAATGATGGTGTGACTTACGAAAGAGGAGGTAATTCTATCGGACTCCGAAATAATAGTCATTGTTTTACAGATTAAGAGTTAACTTGGTGCATCTTTTGAGGTCGTTCTCTTCATACTGATACAGTTTAGAATATCGACAGCAAGATTTAAGTCGAGATCTGTCAGCCACAGCCTGTTACTTATATATCCGGAAAGGTAAAATATTCTCCTGTTAACGTAGGATATCACATTCCCTGTAACTAGGACATGGTGCACTGCGGTAGCACAGAGTTTACAGGTTTTGACTCAGGAAGTGAGAAACCTGTGTTCGAGCCCACTGCTGGGCATTAGGAAAGATATCCAGCCTTAATCCCCCAGCTCCAACATGCTTGTCTCCACCCCCATTCAATGGGGATTAATAATGACACACTGAACGGCAAGCAAAATGCAATTGGGACTTGGCAAAAGATGCAAATAGTGCGTATGATCCTACATGCAGCAACATGTGCCGGTTTTGTTCCGGTTTTATGTCACGGACTCCTTTTTCTACCAAGGGCTAGGACGGTTGCCTTCTTGCAAATGACTTGTTTTAGCAGATGTAATCGTTACCCTGAGTGCATGCCCTCTACAAGCAGCAACATCCAAGACGAAAAGCATCTTGTCAGTCTCGACCTCTGGCCAGATATCTTTCACTTTATGCTACATAATTCTTAATCTTTTTCAAATAGAAGTTGATAATATGATATATTTTAGCATTTTCATTTTTGAAGAGCGTTAAATAATTCTATGTTAATCGTTTTACTATTCTATTTTCCGAGCAGTTCTTTTTACCCACCTTGTCAAGAGCGTTTTCGAAGTCAAAATGAAGAGTTTATACCTTCTGTGTCTTCTAACTACACTAGCAACGCTTTGTGGTGCCTCCGATCTGAAGGTATAGTAAGAATTTTCTTATGCTCTGCAAATGCTACATAGATAATCAAATACAATTCTAAATATAATGCTACTTAGATAGCAAAAGCAAGAGCTAAATCCTTGTACTTTCTAAAGGTAGGGCAATATCCCCTCAGGACACTTGCCCAATAAGACTCTTACCCCTGGGACAATAGCCCCTAGCCTAAGCTAATATAACCAAACCTAATCAAACTTATCCTAACCTAAGATTGCTAAGTATGAAGCAAATTGTTCTCACTAATTATCTTTTCATTCATTACTTATTATCATATGTCTACTTTGATAGGATCAAGGGGGAAATTTAGAGGCTATTGACCTAGGGACAATCGTCAAAGGGGCAGTTACCCTAAATTTCAACTGTCCTTATTCCGTAATTTATATCTAGACTGTACATTACAAAACAAACAACTCAATATATTTTGAAGTGTCAAAACATTTTGATCTCTTTTTTTTTTCCCCATATCAGACACGGTCAAGTAATCGTTTTTTTTTTTTTTTTTTTATTAATTGATACTGAAAACGAGTATATATTTTTCTTCATTGCAGACACGGTCAAGTAATCGTAGTTTTGTTATTGACTATGAAAATGATCAGTTTCTGAAAGATGGAAAACCGTTCCGGTACATCTCGGGTTCTCTACATTACTTCCGGACTTTGCCTTCAGAATGGAGAGATCGACTCAGAAAATTGAGAATGGCAGGATTTAATGCAGTCCAAACGTAATTTCATACGCTATTATCATTCTTGCTATTATTATTATTATTATTTTCATTATTATTATTATTATTAGTAGTAGTAGTAGTAGTAGTAGTAGTAGTAGTAGTAGTAGTAGTAGTAGTAGTAGTAGTAGTAGTAGTAGTAGTAGTAGTAGTAGTAGTAGTAGTAGTAGTAGTAACTACAAAGTGACTGACAAACTGTAAGATGGACAAGAAAAGTATTCATTTATTTAGTGACGTTTATATTATAAGTTGTTAAAGTCTTAGCTCTGGCTCGTTGTAAAACCCTCCTCAGAGAATCAAACTAAAGAAAATATAATAAAATTTCATTTAGTTCCATGCCCCAGGGATGTCATGATCACAGGGAGAAGAAGGGGATCATAGGGTTAAAGTCAGATACTCAGTGTCTGACTGGAGAAAGGGTAGTAGTGGGGTTCCACAAGGATCAGTTTTAGAAACGCTCTTGTAGCCTGAATATGTAAATGACCTACAGGAGTCTGTAAAAGCATTTTTGAATATGTTTGCTGATGATGCAGAGATTGAGATGAAAGTAAAAGACGGGAAAGTAAAAGTCGGGAACAACGATACAAAACTTCAAGAAGACCTAAGTTATTTGCAATCAGTGATCCGCAAAGTAGCTAATGAAATTCAGTATATCAGAATGTAAGGTAATGAGAATGGCACTTTCTTTGATGTTCTCCCTTGAGGGTGAGCGGACCTTCCCTTGTGGCCCGCAGTTGGGGTAAGATTTTGTTGATTTTAGGTGGTATTTGCTCTTGCGGGCGAATGGACTTTCCTATTTGGTGAGGAGGTGGGGTGAAATCTTGTTATTGTTGGTGGTATTCACTCTTGGGGGTGCTCGAACTTTCCTATTTTGGCCCGCAGGTGAGGTTGTGCAAAACTGTAAAGATAATGGAAAGCATAAGTGTTCAGTTGAGGATTATTAGTTTACATCAAACAATTTAAATGAATTCCTGTTTTGGAGGTGAGAGAGAGTTATTACATGGTTATCTTGGTGGAGGGTATTGACTGATGATATTTAGTAGACTGTTCATGTAGTTGTTTGTTGATAGTCTGATTATGGAGCTAGCAACATGAAGAGCATTTGGATCTCTGCTGGATGTTGCGGGAGCACCAGTTTTCCGTCGAATTTCTGAAAAGGAATCACATTCGAGGATGTAGTGGAGCAGTGGATGTGGTGAGGTTACCTGGCAAAAGGTGCATTCCCTGATGATATCCTGCACTATTCACCAGGTGCACTTGTACCCGAGTCTCAGACGGTACACATAGTAAGGGCAGCATATGCATTCTTATCAAATGTAAGGGTAGCCTTCAGGCACATGGACAAGGAAATGTTCAGAAATATTTATGTAACATATGTGAGGCCAAAACTCGAATATGCAGCCCACTTTTGGAATCCGCACTTGAAAAAACACATAGCTAAGCTTGAAAAAGTTCAAAGACATGCCACGAAACTGGTGCCAGAAATACGCAATCTCAGTTATGATGAGAGCCTGAGGGAATTAGACTTACCATCACTCGAAGCTAGAAGAGTGAGGGGGGATATGGTGACAGTCTTTAAATTCCTTCATGGTTATGATAGAGTGGATAGGGATCGATATTTTGATATGGCTGGCTCTAGAACTAGAGGTCATAGTTTGAAGCTTCGTAAGAAAACTTCTTTGCAGGATGTAAGAAAATACTTTTTCAGTGTAAGAGTAGTTGATAATTGGAATTGGCTAAGCGAGGAGGTAGTTAATGCTATCTCAATCCATAGTTTTAAGGACAGGTATGATAAGTATCACTAAGTATAAAATGGAACCGATGAGGAGACGGGAAGATACGAGCTTTGGGCTCTTTCCCGTAAACACAATTAGGTAATCACAATTAGGTAATCACATTGACCGCCGTGCTTCGTCGAAGGATCTTAGGCAGGGTGATTCGCTGAAGATCAGTGGTGGCTTTGTACCACCAGGTGGAGGGGGAGCCAATGTCTGTGCACAGGTTGTGTTTAGTTATTAAGGCGTTAAGGAGTGACTTGGAGGCTTTATTTTTTATCTGTTGAATCCCAGGAGGCAGATATATTTGGATTTATGCTCTGAGAGTGGCTTGTTTGGCGGCTTGATCGGCTTCCTCATTTCCCTTGATGCCGACGTGCCTGGGAATCCAGGCAAGAGTGGTGGCTTTTCCAAGGCTGGTCGTCCTGTGGTAGTGGCTGAGGATGGTGGTGATGATACATACATTGTCTCTGAGGAGTGACTTCTTGATGGCCTGTAAGGCGCCTTTAGAGTCAGAGAGAATTAGGGCATGGTCAGCTCCTTGCTGGATGAAGAAGTCTAGGGCGTTGGCTACAATGCAAGAACGCCCATGTTTGGGTACTCAATAGCAAGTGCAGAACTTCACGAGACGAAGAACGAAAGAAATCCAGGTTGTAAATATATTGGCAGAATTGTTTCCGGAAATTCTTATAAATGGTATAGTAAATGCTGCATATCCTTTTATGTAAATGTTATGGTTACCTTCAGACACATGGATGAGGAAATGTTCAGAAATATTTATGTAACACACGTGAGGCCAATGTTTGATATAAGGTAATTCCGATAAGTATTGATTTTTTCCCTGTTTATTATTATTATTATTTTTTTTCATTTATTTTTTATCATTATCATTTTTATTATTTTTTTCGTGTATGTGTATGTGTATGTGTATTTGTATGTGTATTTATATTTCTAGTTCTATTTCTATTTCTATTGCTAGTTTTATCTCTATCTCTATCTCTATCCCTATTTTTATTTTTTTTAATTATTATCATTATTATAATTTTTATCATTTTTATTATTCATGGTGGTGAGGAAGAAACCCTTCCCTCATAACTTACTGCAATTATAGCTGTTACTGTTAGAAAAAAATAAGCATACAGCTGTTTTATGTGCTACTAGTAATCCCCATATGATTTGGAATGGACGCAGATGGATGAAACCAAGGAAATAAGGCTGGATGACTCTCCTAACACCCAACAGGAGGTTCGATTACGGTTTTGTAAGGAATAAACAAATAAAGTGCTCTATTTAACGTAAGGGAGCAAGATCAAGTCCAATTTACCATTGTATCCTCTTGAAAAAAATTACACAAATTTTGTAGTTCATTTGTCTAAAGAGCTACATTTAACTTAATTGTACATAGATTTAAAGAACGGATGGAGTCATTGTAGCTGAGTGGCAAATTGCGCGAGTCAGGAAGTTATAAGCCTGGGTAACACAAGTTGTATCCCACTGTAGGGCAATGGAAGTAAATCTAACCCTTACTCCCCCAGCGTCTCCATTCTGTGCCTATCCCATTTGAATTGTGACAAATTGTGACATAAAAGTAGTAAAGGAAAATGTGAAAAATGAAGAGAGGAAGACAGATACACACAAAATGGAACACAAAAATTATAATTATGCTCTTTGAAAAATGTATGTTTGTACTTTCAGGTATGTGGAATGGGCCAGTCATGAAAAGGAATCCAATCATCTCGATTTCAGTGGTATATTAGATTTACCAACGTTTATCAAGACAGCTCAAGAGGAAGATCTTCTAGTCATCTTACGAGCTGGTCCATTCATTGATGCTGAGAGGGAAATGGTAACTGAAAATGTTTCCTTTAAAAACACAGTTCACCCAACACAGGGACTTAATCTTAATTTTACAGAATGCATGCTTCGAAGTACCTCTTAATCACGACAGACAGTGTAATAGTAGGGTCCCTATTTGTGACTTTAACCAAATCACACAGGTTCTTATGATTGAGTCCTGTTGTGTAGTGTGTGGAAAGTAACAAATCCGTATTGGAGCACACCGTGGGGCGATAGGAAGGATATCCAGTCTTAATTCCCCATCTCCAAAATTCTTGTGTCCACAAGTGGATCGGGGTAGGAAGTTCTAATCCTTCTTTGTTCTTGAGCAAATGTGTTGGCACAATTGCACTTTTGTACTGCCAGCCATGATTCAGTGGTCAAAGTTTTGACTTCAAAATCTGCATTTAAAAAACTGTTAGGGTCAAGTTCATGTCTTTGGTCTTGTGTTTTTAAATTTTCCTAAGAGTTATTAATAATTATAGACATGTCTTTGTCTTTCTGCAGAATTTAGTAATTAGTATCTTTCATTAACAGCGATAAAGGAAAATAGTCAGGAAAAAATCCTCTTGCACCAAACAGTTTTTATCCTTGAAGATGAAATTGTTCAGAACTTAGTTCTTAGATACCATGAGACTGTTTTCTGTTTTAGTATAACTACTAATCCCCATTATTGGGGTGGACACAGGCAGTACTAAGCTACCTCGATCCCTTTTGGACACCATGAAATAATTATCAGAATATCGGATAATTATTTGATTTTATTTGGCTTTTGACTTTCAAAACATCTATATTGGGTCACAAATACAGTGTCTGGAGAATTTACATTCTGAAGGAGAACCCTAAGATTGATGTTCTGCTAGGAGGTACACGGTTAACAGATATCTCGTATAATGGTACACAAGCATTCAGAATATCATAATACTGAGTAACAAAAGAAAATTCTAAAGCAAGTTTCAGTGTAATATAATGCATCTCTTATCAATCTGCTCTGTAGAGTAGCCTCGTATTTAAAATATAATGTGTACAATTTCTGAATACCTACAAGAGATAACTTCATTTAAAGCTCATATCTCAACCTTACCTGTATAAGTAAATGATAATGACTCTGTTGATGTCCATCTTACATCATCACCAGTCCAATAAGCAAAGAGAGGACAGCTGTATAGGCAATTAAGAGGTGAGTGGTTGAACTGTATTTGCAGAGGCATGAGCATGAGCAAAAGTAGATCTTTACGTCCAAACCTGCCATGCAAACACTCCCAGTTAGGAGTATACCAGCTACTTGAATCATTTCTGATATCATCTTAGTGTAACTTAATTAAGTGCTACTGAACCACTTTAAAGAAATAGAGTATTAAACTACTCTTTGTTACACAAACTACAAAACTACTATACTAGAGCCATTACAGAGCGCATTCCTGCCTTAATTTAGATTATATGTTGAGAGCAGAGGTTTTTGACTCTCAGAGTTTATATTGACACTATCCGATTCCTCCCAATTACTGCCACCTCTTCACCATGTTCCCCTGATCTCGAACTTGCATATAGTTAGTTACTGATGCCGGAAATGGGAAATTAGTGTACATATCTAATATATAATAAAAGTTATTAATTCAGGTGTCATATTATCTTTTCAGGGTGGACTGCCATACTGGTTACTCTCCATGAACAAAAATATGAAATTGAGAACAAGTGATCCAAGTGAGTATATTAGTAGGTTAGCTCACATTTAAAACTTTTATTGACTTTTAATAAATTTCTTGTAAATTAGCAATTGCTGAGGATTGGACCAGCATTTAAAATGTATGTCGCAGTACTATGACAGTGACATTAGCATCCTTTTTAGCTACATGATATGCTGTTGTTTGCCGTTCTATGTTACCATTAATCTTCATTTGAATGGAAGTGGACACAGGTAGGTTGGAGCTTGTGAACTAAGGATGGATGCCTTTCCTAACGCCTCAGTTTGGGCCCAATCATGAGTTCTTTTTCTCCCGAATCGAGTACTCTAACTACTAAACTTCCAGTTTCCCTATTTGAGCTGTGTGGTGTACTTGCTATTCTGTTATCATAGCTGACTGGCTCAACTTGGGATAGCACTCAGGAGGTGACTTCCCAAACTGAATTGTTTATTACACTATCATAGCTGACTGGCTCAGCTTGGGATAGCATTCAGGAGGTGACTTCCCAAACTGATTTGTTTATTACACTATCGTAGCTGACTGGCTCAGCTTGGGATAGCATTCAGGAGGTGACTTCCCAAACTGATTTGTTTATTACACTATCGTAGCTGACTGGCTCAGCTTGGGATAGCATTCAGGAGGTGGCTTCCAAACTGATTTGTTTATTTACACTTTGAACTTTTGGTGATAAGGAGGAAAGAGTATATTGGCATTCCTCATGTAGTAGGCCATGTCAGTGAGCTTAGCTAGTACACTTTTAAATGTGTGGGCTTATGCAAAGATGGAGTGCTTTTCCTGCATCTTATCAGTAAAATGCATTATTATTATTATTATTATTATTATTATTATTATTATTATTATTATTATTATTATTATTATTATTATTATTATTATTATTATTATTATTATTATTATTATTATTATTATTATTATTATTATTATTATTATTATTATTATTTTTGAAATAGGGGAAGTTGGTAATGCATCCCTCTTTGTTCTTCCTGCTGAGATTATAACTGACAGAAAAAGGTAGGACAGACAGGGTATGTTGATGTCCTACTACTTTAGTTCCCTTGATACACTTGTGGCCACTCCTGGCATCAGCTGGTTATGACACTAATGCCCCAACTTCAACCTGTCTGTGTTTACCCCCATTCGAATGGAAGGTTAATGCTAATGTTGTACTTGTACTCCAACTTTGATGATAATTACACATTCTAATGATAAATGTTTTTCTTTATATTCTATTTTTGCTCTTTTGTGTCTCACTATTAATCGCCATTTGAATGGGGGTGGACACAGACAGGTTTGGCCAGGAAAATTAATGCTGGATGCACTACCTAATGCCCCGCAGTGGGTTAGAACACGGGTTTGTCTCTTCCTGAGTTGAGTGTTCTAACCATTCTCCATTATGCTATGTAGTAGGTAGCTCAATTCGAGCTTTTCGGGTGTATAAGGTTTTATACATACAGTTCCCAAATTAACGTTTGTGACAGTTTGAACTACGGATCTCTGAACTATTCAATTACTTTTTGTTCCCATGATGCATATCATATTTTGTGCTGTTTGAAATAATCTAATACTAATACATTTCAGCATATTTGGAGAGGGTAGACATTTGGTATACCTACTCATTATTGCCAATTATTAAGCCTTTGCTATATGAAAACGGTGGACCCATCATAATGGTGCAGGTAAATTCTTTACTAATTGTGTGTTAGTTCAATCAGCTTCAAAAGTGACTGCAATATGTCTTTAATGCTCACACAGTATTAATCTGTGTGAGTCAAAATCCTCCATCAGTAATATATGCTAATCTGCTGGTATAATAATGCATTCTGTTAGATTAGTAGTTGTAATGAGGTTGACAAAAAAATTGAATGAAGGTTATAAGAAAAAATTAATATAGCTGAAGTTTTCACCCTCGTCCAATAAGACGTAACATTTGATTAGTCGTTGTAATGAAGTTGATTAGAGAATGAATTGAAGGTTAGAAGAAGAAACTAATGTAGCTTAAGGTTTTCACCTTTTGTGCAATACACTATCTCATTCTCACAGGTTGAAAATGAATACGGTAGTTTTCCTGCATGTGATTATAACTACACAGCTCACTTGCGAGATCTCTTCCGTCAAGTTTTGGGTAATTCTGTGGTACTTTTCACCACTGATGGAGATGGTGCAGGTTTCCTGAAATGTGGAAAGATACCTGGTGTCTATGCAACAGTTGATTTCGGACCAGGTGGTAAGATAATGCGTATTCTTATTAATTGTGGTATGTAAGGCAAAGATCAAAATGCTTTAGCATATGCTAGATGAGATGCAGAGCTTGGCATGCATTTTATAAACCTTCAAACGTTTTGTGTGTCACTATGAGTCCTCATTATGGGGGAAGGGCACAAAGAGGTTGGAGCTGGGAATTAAGACTGGATGCCTTTCCTATGACCGGCAGTGGGTTCGATAGTGGATCTGTCACCTCCCGAGTAGAGTTCTGACCACTGAGCTAATGAGGTCTTCACTGAAATCAGTTATTGAACTTTTAACTACCTCTAATATTTGCATATTATAAAGCATTTTAAAGTTATTTATAACAATCGATACAACATTTTAACAGAAGCTTAAAAACTTTGCTATTGACAGAATGTTTGCAAAGATTACATAGCAATGGTAATGTGCACAAGTCGGGAAGCGACTAACATGGATTCGATCCCACTGCAGGATATTTGGATGGGCATTCAACTTAATTCCCCAGAGCCAATATATCTGTGTCCGCCCCATTCGAATGGGGACTAATTGTGACACATAAGCCTAAGCATGCAAATTCTCTTGATATTAAACACATAATACTCATAGTAACAGTTACTCAAGTAACTTAAAGTTAAAATACAAAATATTCTGTACAGCTTTTATTATTGAAAATATCAACTTTTGTTATAACGAATTGGGTAAGTCGTTCGTCAGGCCAATTTCTTTTTGCTCTGAAAATACAGACTGAATAAGACTGCATAAGACTATTAACATTCAGTCTTTCATGGAAATTGTTTTTATTTGCCATTTTATGTCACCGTTAACCCGCATTTTAATGGGGAGAGACACAAAAAGTTTGGATCTGGGGAATTACGGCGATTGCCCTTCCTAATTCCCCAGCTCCAATCTGTCTATGTCCAAGTTTTTTGTTGGTCCCTATTATATTAAAGCCTTGACTGGACTGTTTGCTTAACCTTCAAGTTGTTTGCGTTCTCGAGAGAGTCCTATGCTCATTACTCCCCATCTCCTTTTCGGTTTCAATTTATCCAATCACAGGTGATGCAAATGACCACTTTGCTGCACAGAGAGCTGTTGAACCTCATGGACCCTTGGTCAACTCAGAATATTATCCAGGATGGTTGGATCATTGGCAGGAACCTCATAGTACTACTGATGCAGAGGTATAGTATGATAATTATTCGTTTATTTGTTTGCTGTTTTATGTGACACTATTAATCCCCATTGGAATGAAGGTGAACATAGGCAGAATGGAGCTGGGGAATTAAAACTGGATACATTCCTAACTTTCCATAATGGTTTGAACACGTTTTGTCACTTCCCGAGTTGAGAGCTTTAACCACCGTGGATATCTCTTTCGTGATGAACCAAATTATGCTAAGTTCAATTGTGAGTATTGGGTGTAGGAACAGCAGTGTAACATCATATAGATTTTGAAAAAAAAATATTATCAAGAATAAGTTTCAACCTATGTTATGCTAAATTTGGTAAACTTGTGTTTTAACAGAGTGTTGCAAAGTCCCTAGATGATATGTTAAAAGTGAATGCTTCCGTTAACATGTACATGTTCCATGGTGGTACATCATTCGGATTTGGAGCAGGTAAGATTACTAATTAGGGCGAAACAAGGGGACTGGGAATCCCTCCATTGTATTTTCCTCTTACAGAGTCAAGTTTTTGCTTTGACTCAGCCATCCCCCCCTTTTAAGGGGTATAGTGGCTTTTGTACACAGATAGCGATTGGATTACTAAAATTATTATCATCAAGATTTCTCGCAACTTCTAGTGCAGTAAACTGGTATGGATGGGTGTTGGTTGCCGGTGTTTCAGTTCCGATATCCATCTGAGATGCTCCTCAGAACGTCAGCCGGGGCGAGCCTCAACCCCCCACTGTGGTACCTATCCACAGCAGTAACCGTCCCAGTAAACTGCTTAAGCTCTCGGTCCTGAGCAGGAACCGATCTGGCGACCTCGTGAATATGAGGCCAGCGTGTTGCCATGAGATGAATTGATGAGGGGTATTCCAATGGTTTCTGTCGGGCCTCACGGCAAAGGGCCTTTGCTCACATACTTTTTGGGTGACCTAAACAGGGTTATAGGGAGAGGGAATTGTGGCAGCCCTTCATCCCCAAACTGCTAAGAGGAGTGATCGAGACATGTTAGTCCCTGGCAAGTGTGTGTGCTTTGATTCGGCCAGCCCCTTACAAGGGGGGTTGCGGTCATTTTATGCGTTTGTTAATTTTTTTTTCTATAGCATTATTTATGGATTGACATTTATTTGCTGTTTTTTCAGGTTCTAATTTAGGATCAAAATTCATGGCATGCCCAACATCATATGACTACGATGCACCTCTTTCAGAAGCTGGAGATCCCACAGAGAAATACTGGATTCTCAGAAATATAACTCAAAAGGTTAAAAAAAAAAAAAAAAAAAAAAAAATCTCCTTACCTTAATATTTTTTTGAATGTTTGGTCATCTCTGAATACAAACATTTAAAAGCTTGTGAAAATTTTAGTATTTTAATGGTAATTCTAACCATCGGTTTTTATTTTCTCCTAGTCAGAATATTTTTTTTATTTTAAATAGTTTAAAACTGTATTTTGAATGTTTGGTCAACTCTCCAAACAAACATTTAAAATCTTAGATATTTTTTTTAGCAACATTTCTAATCTTCATATTTCTACTGGACAGTACCTGCCTTTACCTGCTGGTGATGTGCCACCACCTTCACCTAAATTCACTTATGGAAAGGTTAATCTAACTCCCCTGAGCAGTATATGGGAAATGAAATCCCTTCTTCGATCAATGAATAATACCTGGCCTCTAACATTTGAAGAACTCGGTGTATCCAATGGTCTTGTTGCCTATGAAACCATTATTCCATTCATTATTGTAAGTATAACGAAGCGTAATAACGTTACTTACCTTTATATAGACCAGTTTTTTGTTACTCTGACACTCTTTTACTTCTTCAAATATAAAGGCTTTCTAAAAATATTGGGATAGAATATTACTGATCTTCATCAAACTTAGAAGCCAACTACTCTAATTCCTTTATAAATTTCAATATGATCCCAATTGTCTTTTAAGTTTGCAGATACTGCTTGCATAATGAACACGCTTATTCTTATATAAAGCTGATAATATCCTCGCTTTATGTGTCATTATTATTTCCCAATATAGGAATAAACATAGAAAGTGTGGTTGGGGAATCAAAGCTGGATGCCCTCCCTAACTCCCTATGGCGACCTCAATCGCGGGTCCGTCACCTCTTGAGTTGGGCATTCTACGAATATGCTATGGCGGTCCCCATTCAATTGTTAGAAACTTATTTAATTCCTTAATAAATTTCAACATGATCTTGACTGTCTAGTAAGTTGGCAGATTTTGCTTGCATAATGAAATGCTTAGTATTATACAAATCTAAAAAATCCTCTAATTATGCGTCACTATTTGTCCCCGATATGGAAGTGGACAGAAATAGAGTGTGGCTAGGGAAATAAGGTTTGATGCCCTTCCTAACGCCTTACTGTTGGCTCGGTTTGATCACCTGTCTGTCATAATCTTATACAAAGCGAACTTTTTATATTTACTTCCAAAGCCAGATCCAGCTCATCTTAATGTCACTGAAGTGCATGATCGAGCATACGTGTTTGTGGACTTTAAATATGTTGGAATTCTATCAAGAGAAGAGAAGTTATATGAGCTCGCTTTGCAAGCTGAACGTGGCCATGTATTAACCATTGTAGTCGAGAGTCAAGGTAGAATATGCTACGGTGGAGGCATCAATGACTTCAAGGTAAATTAACATCTGTTGCTTTGTTTTGAGATTACAAATTAACCAATATTGAAGAGAGTCAAGGTAGAATATGCTACGGTGGAGGCATCAATGACTTCAAGGTAAATTAACATCTGTTACTTTGTTTTGAGATTACAAATTAACCAATTTTGAATAGAGTATGCTATGGTGGAGGCATCAATGACTTCGAGGTAAACTAACGTCTATTACCTTGTTTTGAGATTACAGATTAACCAATTTTGAATTGATAATTACATAGAATTTTAATTAAACAGCTGTTAGTGTAAACTGATCAACATTTAAAGTTTTATAACATCATTTGAGATAATATACCTTGACAGTTTAATCAAATTGATCGAAAATCTGACTATATTAGGTTCTGATTTATTTTTTCATTTCTAGTTGATGCAAGGAGAATGGCAACCGCTAGACATAATATTATTTTTAATGTATTTTATCCTTAGGGCATAACTACCAATGTGACTCTAAGTGGCATTGTGCTTAAAGACTGGAAAATGACGCCTATCCCTGTGGTTAACATAACTCAGTTTAAAAATGTACAAAAAGAACTAGAACGAGTACGAAGGATAAAGACACACACAAGCATGCACAGTACACCTGAGGGTGGCATGTCATTTTATAATGGAACCTTCCAAGTTCCTGTCTCAGCTGATCATCCTCAAGATACTTTCCTTCGTTTGGATGGATGGACAAAGGTGAGTATAATTCTAAATGTCTCACGAATCGTTTATTTGTATAGAATGAGATGAAATGTTGGGGCAAACCAGCTGGGGCTGTTAAGCCTCACGGAAAGATTCTTGCCCACTTACCCTGTAGGTGACTCTAGAAGAGTAGTGGGGGGATTGTGGTAGTTCCTTATCCCAAGGAGCAAAGATGAATTATCAAGAAAATTTTACTTTGTATGTGCTCCAACTCGGCCACCCTTTAACAAAGGGGATAGCGCCTACTGCATATGTAATAAAACAGTACTAGTTATGATGACATTAGTATTGCACATTGTGTATCTGACCATTTTAGACTGTATCTTCTATATGATATGTTGAAGCATTTTCTATAACAGGGCATTGCATGGGTGAATGACTTTTGTCTGGGTCGTTACTGGCCAGGAGTAGGACCTCAGGTTACATTATATGTTCCTCGAGGAATACTGAAGCAAGGAACTAATTCTCTTCTACTTTTTGAACAAGAAGCCTCACCCTGTAATATACCCAACAAATGTTATGCAAGTCTCCAGAACAAGCATGTTGTAGCAGGACAAACACCAAACAGAGGATCTTGAACTGTGTTCTTCACTCAGTAAGCAATTTGCAATACTTAGTCATTTATAAACTGAATTGTGCTTTTAATCAGTAAGTAATTTTACACTAATTTTATATCATGTAGTAATTTTTAAGATCTTGAACTGTGCCTTTAACTCGGTAAGCAATTTTACACTCATTATGCACCATGTAGTAATTTACATAATATTGAAATCTGCCTTATACTTATGAAGCAATTTTGCGCTTATTTTGTACCTTGTAGCAATTTATAAGATCTTGAACTGTGCCTTCCGCTCAGTAAGCAATTTTGCAGTTCTTTTGCACCAAGTAGGAATTTATAACTATTTTCGACTGCAGTTTTGAGATTTTATGAGCAAGCATTTGTGGAGGGAAGTACTGAAACGTGTTTGTAAAGTGGTTTTCAGATATCCAAGTATGTATATTAAAGACAATACTTTTCACTTTTTTATTTATCATGTATTTGGTTATTACTTTTACTTTAAAATTTGCATGATGAAATCGGAGAGAAAACAGTGATACTGACTCATAGTGTTGTGGAAAGAGTAAAAAGTGGAGATCAGTAATGGGGAGGTGGTATGCTCCAAATTTGGAGAGGGGGGGTTGTATGGTGTGATGCAAGCAGTATAGCGACAGATGTGATGTTAGATGTGGGGGGCTTGTAGTCAAGGATGGAGTATGGCTGAGGAAGAAAGTTGACTACAAGCATATTAATGTGTCAGTGCTAGATGTTGTGTTGAAGGGAGTTAATTTAGATTCAAAGTGGGTCTCGCATGAGGTTAAGAATTGAACTGATTCAGCCACAGTGTTAGACTGAGTCTACTCCGTTTTTAACTGCTGAGAATAGAGTCCATACAAAGGGGGCTGTGGAGATTATATTTAATCGCCGCCTTGGGGTGTTGAAGGAATTTATAGATGAGTTTGGGTTGCTGGTGAAATTAGTCTTCATGCCATCAGGACAGAAAAAGGCAGATTTCCTAAATAGGGGGAAGAAGACTTGAAATGGGTGATACACCACATGTTGATAGGGTACTGTTTGTGGCTAGAAAGATCGATCCTACAGTGACAAAGGGATGAAGTTTGTCAAATGGTAAGGAGTAGCATCAGGTGTCATTCAGTAAACCCAGCACCAATATCACATAGACGGGGGAAGTTAGAGTGGAGAATTGGAAAAGATTGGTAATTGATGTTACTCATTATTAGCAAATCAAATCAAATCAAATCAAATCAAAACATTCATTTCCATTTTGTACAATGGTTATTCAACATTAATAGTAACTTATAAGTAGACATGTAACTAAACTAATAAATAAGAGGGTTAGACATATAGTTAAATTAAATGTGGCTTTCATAGAAAATAATAATGCTGTAATAAAAATGTTAACAATAATGTTAATAATAAAGTAGTAAGTATGCCACTAGATACAGGATCGTTATTATCGGCATCATTTCCATATTTGTTTCCTTACAATGAGAATAATTAGTTCTTAATGAGCAGCAACTATTTGTCCAAAAGAAAACTATATAGTTTGCCTTTGAAAGCTGTGAAGGAGGATGCATTTTTAAGATGCTCTGGAATATTATTCCAGAGTGTTGGCCCTTTGATAGTGATCATCTTTGAACCTGCTTCTGTGTTTGTTCTGTGAATAAAGAGCTCAGTGCTCTGTCTTGTGTTGGTTCCCCTTATATCCCTGACTGTTTTTAAATCAAATAGCAAGGGAGATTTTCATCTATGGTAGATGGTGGTCTTGGTCGATTCACAATTTGAAGTGAGTTGAGGACAGAGACTGTAGAGGAGATTGCAACTGTATTAAACTAAATCTTTCTAGAGAGTGGTCCAGTCGATGAGATATTGATGGATAACAGCCTTTCTTTCCAGTCACAGTCTGTGAAGGACATGTTGGATAGATGTAGTTTAAGTCCCTCCTTCAGAGCAGCTTATTGACCTGGTGGAAATGGGATTGTGGAGAAACACCACTAGACCATTAAGGTAATGGCTGAAAGGGCTCTTGTAACAACTGCAGAAGCAGTATTCTGGTAAAATATGTTCCCTAGGTTGAAACAAGATGAGAAAACAGTGCCTCAAAGAGCAGTATTTCAGTTTGAATAGCGACATCTAAGTGTAGTGCCAGTGGCTGTTTGAAAGGAGGTGGAAAGGGCTATGTCTATTCAAATGAGAGATGAGGTTTGGGTGCAGCTTCCGGATGGGGAGTGCAGATCTCAGTGGAGAAGAGGGATTTGATGGACGTCATTCCCAGAATAACATTTCTATCAGCATACACACACACACACAAACACAGCCACAGAGGTATGCAAAGAGCTGATGGATTTAGATGTTCATAAAGCTACAGGTCCTGATGACATATCCCCCCATGTACTTAAAAAATGCGCAAACTCAATATCAGTGGCACTAAGTATCATATTTAAAAAGTCACTGGAGTCAGGGGAGATTCCAAGATGCTGGAAACAAGCAAATGTGATACCTATCTTCAAAAGGGGAAGGAAGGATACGGCTCTGAACTATAGACCATTTCCTTGACCAGCATAGTTTGCAAAGTTATGGAGAAACTGCTAAGGAAACATATCTCTCTTCACTTGGAATTCTTCAACTTTTTGTCAGTGAGGCAACATGGCTTCAGAGAAGGTAGATCAACAGTAACAAACTTATTAGAATTTTATGATGAGGTAAGCCGAATCTTACAGGAAAGAGAGGGCTGGGCAGATTGCATATTCCTAGACTTCCAGAAAGCGTTTGACACTGTTCCACATGGGAGACTTATTAGGAAGCTGCAAGCAATGGCTAGAATAGGTGGAAATGTCTTGGAATGGATAAAAACTTACTTAGAAGGAAGGGAACAGAGGGTTAGAGTAAGACACTCAGTGTCTGAATGGAGAAGAGTTAGTAGTGGAATTCCACAAGGTTCAGTTTTAGGGCCACGTTTGTTCCTTGTATATGTAAATGACCTACCAGAGTCTGTAAATTCATTCATGAATATGTTTGCAGATGATGCAAAGATTGTGAAGAAAGTAGTGGCTAATGAAATTCAATGCTTCAAAATGTAAGGTAATGAGAATGGGTACAAGTGCAAGAAGGCCCAAGCTTGACTACTCGGTGGCTGGAATACAACTTCAAGAGACAGAAAATGAGAGAGATCTAGGAGTAAACATACTGGCAGATTTGTCTCCAGAAATACATATAAATGGCATAGTAAGGGCAGCATATGCATTCTTATCAAATGTAAGGGTAGCCTTCAGGCACATGGACAAGGAAATGTTCAGAAATATTTATGTAACCTATGTGAGGTCAAAACTCGAATATGCAGCCCCCTTTTGGAATCCATACTTGAAAAAGCACATAGCTAAGCTTGAAAAAGTTCAAAGACATGCCACGAAACTGGTGCCAGCAATACGCAATCTCAGTTATGATGAGAGGCTGAGGGAATTAGACTTACCATCACTTGAAGCTAGAAGATTGAGGGGGGATATGGTGACAGTCGCTAAATTTCTTCATGGTTATGATAGAGTGGATAGGGATCGATATTTTGATATGGTTGGTTCTAGAACTAGAGGTCATAGTTTGAAGCTTCGTAAGAAAACTTCTTTGCAGAATGTAAGGAAATACTTTTTCAGTGTAAGAGTAGTTGATAATTGGAATTCGCTAAGCGAGGAGGTAGTTAATGCTATCTCAATCCATAGTTTTAAGGACAGGTATGATAAGTATCACTAAGTATAAAATGGAACCGATGAGGAGACGGGAAGATACGAGCTTTGGGTTCTTTCCCGTAAACACAATTAGGAAAGTACAATTAGGTAAGTACACACACACACACCATCATTAGAGGAGCTGACAAGAAAATACAAAGACAATTATAACTCTCTTAATCACTGTAATTACGAAGTTTAATGGCAATATTTTTTTTATTAATATTGTTGATTGTATTGTCTTATCGGATCCAGACAATTATTATCAGAAGTTGATGACAATCTTCATATAAATTTTAACGGTAATATCATTAAGCCAATGAACTCGGTAAAGAACCTAGGTGTCTATTTTGACCGTTACATGAATTTTGAAATGCATATAGATGAAATTTATAAAAAAGTAATGGGTACTCTAATATATCTAAATAGGGTAAAAGACTCATTTGAAACATCAACTCGTATAATAATTGTCCAAACCTTAGCTATGAGTTTAATTAATTACTGTCTCAAAGTTTGGGGATGTACAAATAAGACTCAATTACAAAGAATACAAAAGTTACAAAACTTTGCAGCACGAGTGGCTGTTGGCAATGTAAGAAAATACGAGCACATCTCTCCTGTTTTAAAAGATCTAGAATGAATAAAGATTAGAGATAAATATGTTTTTGATATATGTACCTTTGTTTTTAATATACTAAGAAACAATCTTCCTGATTGCTTGTATAATTTTTCTACAGTAAGCTCAGCTACCGGGTTAACTACCCGTCAAGGGGAAGATTTATTAGTACGAAGGTCTAAAACTGATATTGGCTCAAGAGATATAAACATTCGTGGACCTCATTTATATAATCAGCTTCCCAGAGAACTAAAAAATGCTGGTTCAGTGTATACTTTTAAATATAATCTTAAGAAGTTACTCTTAAAGGAAGATTTTACTTGTAAATTTTAATAGTACACTCATCTTTATGATTTGTTTGTTTTAGTATGTCTATATCGTACACCACAGATGTCTATCTGGAATATATATGCATCTTATTTGAATACTCAATGTACTTTGGAAATAAAGATTTATTATTATTATTATTATTATAATCTCAAGACAAGGAAAGTATTATTTACAAAAGTAGTGGAGACGAAACTTGCAGTACAAGCAATATATCGAAATAAACTTTTAGATGATTACTATGTGTGCATGTTTCTCACACACACACAGACACACACATATATATATATATATATATATATATATATATATATATATATATATATATATATATATATATATATATATATATATATATATATATATATATATAAAATCCCCCTTCTTTTTCTTTTTATGCTGACATACACAAGGAACAAAATTGAACCCTGTGGAACCCCACTACTATCCCTTCTCCATTCAGACTCTGGGTGTTTTGCTCTAACTCTCTGTTCCCTACCTTCGAAGTAAGTTTTTATTTATTCCAAGACATTTCCAAATTTTCTCGCCGTTACTTTCAGCCTCTTGATAAATCTCCTGTGTGGGTTTGTATCAAATGCCTTCTAGAAATCTAGGAATATGCACTCTGCCAAGCCCTCTCTTTCTTGTAAGATCCAGCATACCTCATCATAGCATTCTAAGTAGTTTGTTACTGTTGATCTGCCTTCTCTGAAGCAGTTTTGTCTCAATGACAAGAAGTTGAAGGATTCCACGTGAAGAGAGATGTGTTTTCTTAGTAGTTTCTCCATAACTCTACAGACTATGCTGGTCAATGAAACAGGCCTATAGTTTAGAGCTGTAACTCTCCTTCCCTTTTTGAAGATAGATACCACGTCAGCTTGTTTCCAGCATCTCGAGATCTCCCCAGATTCCAGCCACTTTTCGAATACAATGCATAGTGCCGCCGATATTGGCTTAGCGCATCCTTTAAGTTCATAAGGTGATATCATCATGACCTGTAGCTTTATGGGCATCTAACTCCGTTAACGCTTTTCATACCTCTGTGGCTGAAAAGAAGATGTTCTCTAATACTGACCCATGAGCTCCTGTCTCTGCAATCTGAGAGAGTAAGGTATTTTCTGCTATAAATACTGGCTGAAACTCCTTGTTTAATTCTCTGCAGATCTCTGCATCTGTTTCAGTGATGCTTCCATCTGCTCTCTTTAACTTCAAAGCCTGTTCTTTTGACCTTCAGTTTTCCTCTGATAAAGCTGTGGAAAAGTTTGGGATTTTCTTTAGCCTTCATGGTGATATCCCTTTAATAATCTCTCTCTGCCTCTCTTCTTTTACTTAGGTAATCATTTCTTGCTTTATATTTTATTCTTAATTACTTGATATGATATTTAACATGAATTGCAATTTATATTAACATTTAATTTATATATGATCAAATATAGATTGTAATGTTTAACAACTGCATAATCACTGGGAGTGCCCATGAGCACATGTCCCCATGTACAGTTATTTGATTAATAAAAAAAAAAAACAGCTTCCTGTTAGAGCGCTGGTGCCACGTCTCATCGTTAAATGAATAGAATTCTAACCAGTTTTGGTTGCTTATTTGATCATTCCGTAATAATAGTTTGATTGATACATATATATAATGAGTAATAGCTTTTTCCACGCAATGAATAGTGTGAAAATTGGATATTCATCCCGTTAATTCTGGAATTCACCAGTATGGGTCATCCCATATAAACAAACATGTCGGCTACTGCGTTCCCTTTCCACTAATTCTCGGATGTATCTATTCATTAATTTATTTGTTTTCAAGTTGAATATGACACATAAGGAGATTACGAAAGCATTGTTATTATAAAGAAAATTTAAATTATTATACGCCTTAACCCATCTCATCATATGATTAGTCTGATATGATGTGTTTATAAAATTCGAATTTTGGTAAAAATGGCACAGGTAAAAATGGCACTGTAAAAATAGCATGGTAAAGATGGCACAGGTAAAATTGGCACAGGTAAAAATGGCACGGTAATAATGGCATGATAAACTGGTACTAGTGAAGAAATAGGAAAAAATAGAATACTACAATATGATCCTTCTCTTACCTCTAATCTTGATTCTCTCTCTCTTCGCCGTAAGGTGTCTTCCCTTTCGTTTTTATATGGCTACTACTTCCATCGCTGCTCTGTTGAATTGGCGAGTTGTATCCCTCCCCCACTGCCGAGGCCGCGTAACATTCGCCAAGCGGCCTCATCTCACAGGTACTGTGTGGAGATTTGTAGCTCGCAGATTGGTCGGTACAGAAACTGCTTCTTCCCATCTACCTCCAGACTCTGGAACTCTCTTCCTCCTTCTGTCTTTCCTAATTATTATGACCTTTCATCCTTCAAAAAGCAGATCTATCGTCATCTCAGAGCCTAGTCCTCCATATCTCTGGGTCATCTGTACATTGGCTGTCTGTCTGTCGTTTTCCTTTGTGTGACATTACCTCATTTCTGCCTTGTCCTAAACCTTTTTCTTTTCCTTCGTCTTGGTATTTCCTCGTGCCCGGGCCTTTATTGATGAGGGCAGTTTCAGCCTGTCCCGGTGTCACACTCATAATATATATATATATATATATATATATATATATATATATATATATATATATATATATATATATATATATAATATATATATATATATCAACTTAAAGACCGTCTGGGAACATTATTATTATTACCGTTCACCGTTCATAGTATTTGTAAGATATATGTGAGGCCTAAGTTTTAATATGAATGACCTTTTTGGAATCAGCCCTTGAAAAGTCTTTTAGATGAAATGGAGAAAGTTCTGAGACATGCTACGAAGCTGGTGACAGAGGCACATAATCTCAATTAAGAGAAAAGGCTGAGGCAGTTAGACTTATCTTTACTCATCACTGGAAGGGATTGGGAGGATATTGTAATAGTTTTAATTTTTTTCATGGTTTTGACAGAGTGGACAGGGAGGGATATTTTGATGTGAGTGGCTCCAGAACAAACAAACAAACAAACAAACAAACAAACAAACAAACATTTATTTCCATTTTGTACAATGGTCATTCAACATTAATAGTAACTTATAAGTAGACATGTAATTAAACTAATAAATAAGAGGGTTAGACATATAGTTAAATTAAAAGTAGCTTTCATAGAAAATAATAATGCTGTAATAAAAATGTTAACAATAATGTAAATAATAAAGTAGTAAGTATGCCACTAGATACAGCATCATTATTATCGGCATCATTTCCATATTTGTTTCCTTACAATGAGAATAATTAGTTCTTAATGAGCAGCAACTATTTGTCCAAAAGAAAACTATATAGTTTGCCTTTGAAAGCTGTGAAGGAGGATGCATTTTTAAGATGCTCTGGAATATTATTCCAGAGTGTTGGCCCTTTGATAGTGATCATCTTTGAACCTGCTTCTGTGTTTGTTCTGTGAATAAAGAGCTCACTGCTCTGTCTTGTGTTGGTTCCCCTTATATCCCTGACTGTTTTTAAATCAAATAGCCAGCTAGGATAATGATGGCCCAAACTTTTGAATACAAAAACATAAATAGCATAAGCGACCTTATTTTCTGCCCGCAGCCACCCAAGTTTATTGAGAGCTGGTGTGATGTGGTCATATTTTCTTATTCCTCCCAGGGCAACTCGAGCTGCAAAATTAATAAGCTTCTGTATTCTGTTTATCTGAGTCTTAGTGGTAGCTCCCCAAACAGTTGTGCAGTAATTAATGTGACTTAGGGCTAGAGATTCAACAACAGTTATTCCAGTGGTAGTCTCAAAATTGTCTTTTATACGTGATAAGTACATTAATGTTCCTGTAACCTTTTTGCATACTTTATCTATGTGGGAATCAAACAAAATGTGGTTATCAAAGTGAATTCCTAGGTTTTTGACTGTTTTGCTAGGTGTGATAATATTGTCGCAAAAATTAATTGTTGTGTTTTCTGGAATTTGTGCTATGTGGAACCTTGAACCAATAAATATGCACTGTGTTTTACTTTCGTTAATTAACAGCCCAATTTCTTGGAAATAGGTTTTAATTTTTGACAGAGTGTTTTCTGCTCTTAAAGTTAGCTCTGGGAGATTATTAATATCACCACTAAGGAGTAGTTGAGTGTCATCTGCATATTGTACGACTAGACAGTCAGAAATGAAAGAAGATAGATCATTTACGTAAATGGAGAAGAGGATAGGACCAAGTACTGATCCCTGTGGAACACCAAATGATACATTTTTTTGCAGAGATAATGTTGTTAAGACGTATGGACTGTTTACGATTAGATAGATACTCGCTAAACCAGCTTGGATCAATATTTAAGTTAATACATTTACTTAAAAGAATTTCATGGTTTACACTGTCGAAGGCTTTTGATAAGTCTAATAATACAAGCATAGACATCTTTTTCATATCTATATTATTATATATACTATTCGTAACTTTAAGCAGTGCAGTTTCCGTCGAAAGTTTCGGTCTGAAACCATGCTGGTTAATATTTATTAGTCTATTTGATTCTAAATATGACATAAGTTGGCATGCAACAATTTTTTCTAATATTTTAGAGAAAATGGGTAGCAGGGAAATGGGACGATAGTTTGTCACATCTTCTCTGTCCCCCTTTTTATGCAGAGGTATTACATGTGATATTTTCCAAGAGTCAGGAAACTTTTTAGTAACAATGGAAGTGTTCATAATAGTTAGAATATAGGATGCAATCATGGGTAGAGCATCTTTGATGAACTGAAATGGTATACCATCTGAACCATAAGAGCCAGAGTTTCTTAGGCTCTTTATGGTAAGAATTAGTTAGGGTAGCACAATCGATAGGATTTATCTTGAAGTACTCTCTTGTGTTTACATTGGAAGAATTGTCATTTAAGCAATTACTCATATTCACTGAGTTGATGTTTTCTTGATTTTTTCATATGTATTTTTGCCAACGTTAGCGAAATAGTTATTAAAGTTTTCTGCTTTGTCTTTCAACTCCGTAATATTTTCATAACTTTCTGAGGTACTCTTTTCATTTGGTATCATGCTTCTTATCACTTTCCATGTTGCTGCTGTATCATGTCTAGAGTCATTAAATTGTTTTTTGTAAAAGTCTTTTTTACTTACACTGATGAGAGATCTGACACGTTTCTTTTCTGTTTTATAACGTTCTCGGAGAGTCATATCATATCTATTCATTTTTAGCTCTTTTTGTATTTGATTTCTGATTTGCATTGCCTCTTTGATGTCATTAGTTAGCCAGGGGGCTGAGGGGCGGGTTATTTTTCTTGTTACAATGGGTGCACAACTATCTAAGCATTCAAGGAAGACTTTTGTTAGAATCTCAACCTGCAAATCGACGTTATCTGTGTATTTAATTCTATTAAGTGCATTTGTGTTGTTGATTAATGTTTCACAAAAGATATCAGGGGAGTAATTTTTTAGACACCGGAATGTCTTGAGGAGAGGCTTCCTTTTCGGCTTGTTTATGTTTAGCATAGCAATGTTCAGCTCGTGGTCTGCAATTGGGCAGGAAACTATGTCCCAATAGAGTATACTTTCCACTTTATTTGTTATTATCAGATCTATAAGAGTCCTAGAATTAGGGGTTATGCGGGTCGGTTTTGTCACTATTTGTGTTAACTTCACAGTGTTGATCACCCTTTTCATTTTGTTATCTGCTGAGAGCAAGTCATCATTAAAATCACCAAGTATGTATATGGGTTTATGACGCACACAGAGATATTTCTGAATGTTTCTAGCAGATGATTGAATGAACTGGTAGGTGCTTTAGGGTGACGGTAAACACACCCTACAATGAAAGATGGAAGTTTCTGATACTGCACAGTGATCCATAAATCTTCGAGCTCCTCAGTTTTTTCTAAACCTGTGGTTATTTCTGATGCACTAAGATAATTTCTAACATAAATACAAACCCCACCTCCTCGGCCATGGTCATTGCGAAATATTTTAAACTCTGGGATATTCACATATTTATTTTCAGTTGTAGGAGGAAGCCAAGTTTCACTTACACAGAGGATGTCTATGTTGTAGGCTTTTGTTAGCATTATTATTTCCTCAAAATGAGCGAGCAGGGACTGAGCGTTCACATGTACTAATGTTGCATTCTTACCATGTTTCATTGGGGTGGTATCCATAGTCATAGTTGTAGTTTCGACTGTGTGATTCTGCTGGGAATTCATCATTGTAGTGTGTTCTGGGGTTAGCCCATGGATCGTGGTGTCTGTACCTGCCGTTGGATGTGTAACGCTGGTTTGAGTACGTGCCGTGGTATGATCGGGCCTTCCCAAAGTTTGTATGCCTAGGTGAGTGTCTAGGGTTGTAAGAGCCATCACTCCAGGAGAAGTCTCTTGTGCGTGGACAGCGATAAGAGAGGTTTGTATCGTGTCTCTTTCTGTAGTCTCGCGTATAGGGGATTGTTTCATTAGCTCTTTGCTGTTTATTTTGGTATGACTGTAGTTTGGGATATTTTGTAGAATACCCAGGCTGTGTCCATTGTTTGCCCCCACGAAATGGCTGGACAATTGTGCCTGTAGGCCATTGATTCAGTTTGTAAGGCACATATTCAAATCCTTTCGATATCATTATTGCGAAGGAAACCCAATTTGGTTTGCGAGAAAGCTCCTTAATCAAGGCTTCTTCTGAAGAAGTCGTAGTCAGAAGCTTCCTTAGGATGAAGTGTTTGCAGGATGCAAGGAAAAACTTTTTTAGTGTAAGAGTAGTTGATAAGTGCATTGTGATAAGTGAGGAAACAATAAACGCTAACTGTATTCATATTCTTATGGTAAGATATGATAAGCGTTAGTGAATAAAAAATGTTGCTGTCTTGCTAAAATAGACTTTAAATATGTCAATATATCATCTTACATGATATATGACAACCTTAAAAGAAAAGCTGGGAATGAAGAAAGTGGGAATATTCCTAGAATTTTCCTGTCCTGACCTCTCTCATCGTGCCCATAGCAGGAAATATAAAACCCACCTGTATTTTAAATTGTTGCTATTTATGTATTTCCATTGTTGAGTTGTTGACTTTTTCTTTTTGCTCCTGTCTTACTACGTGTATATACTGCTTCTTCCAGTTCTGTAAATTACATACCTCTGGAGATGGGTAGTAGATGAATATACTCGAAAGTACTGAAAATCACCAAAAATTTCTTCCAATATCCTTACGTAGCCATAACCATCCACATTTACAATACTCACGTGCTTCTTCAGAAATAGGTTCATATACATACCTACTTACATATCAGAGAAAATCTGAAGATCAAACAACACGTTTTAAAACTAAAGAGAGCGGATGGAAGCATCACTGTGAAAAATTGAACAAGGAGTTTCACTCGGTATTTACAGCTGAAAATACCCCACCCCATCAGATTGCAGAGATAGGAGCTCATGAGTCAGCATAAGAGAACATCATCTATTCAGCTACAGAGGTATGCAATGCACTGATGCAGTTTGATGCCCACAAAGCTACAGGTCCTGATGATATATCCCCTTATATACTTAAGAAATACAATAAATCAATATTTATGTATCCTATGTGAGACCAAAGCTTGAATAAACATCCCCCTTTTGGAATCCAAACTTAAAAAAGAACATAATTAAGCTGGAAAAGCTCAAAGACATTCCACGAAACTGGTGCCAAAAATACGCAATCTCAGTTATGATGAGAGGCTGAGGGAATTAGACTTACCATCACTTGAAGCTAGAAGAATGAGGGGGATATGATGACGGTTTTTAAATTCTTTCATGGTTATGATAGAGTAGATAGGGGTCGATATTTTGATATGGCTGGCTCTAGAACTAGAGGTCATAGTTTGAAGCTTCATAAGAAAACTTCTTTGTAGGATGTAAGGAAGTATATTAGTGTAAGAGTAGTTGATGACTGGAGTTCACTAAGCGAGGAGGTAGTTAATGCTAACTCAATCCATAGTTTTAAGGACAAGGATGATAAGTATCACTAAGAAATAGGTTGGCCCATGGCATCAACTGCCCGTTGCAATACTACAGCTGAAGGGTCTTGTGAACTTAACTAAGACTGTCCAGGACAGTTCGATTTTAAGTCTTCCTTCAGTTCCAGGTGTCTTTCTATGCCTACATCAACACCGAATATTCTTGGATATATGTTACACATGTCTTATTATCCTTTCACATCTGACAAGTCATAATAATCCCATCTCAGTTTCTTTTTATATATTTTCGTGCCCAGGCCTGGTAAGGGTAATTTTTTTTTTCCTGTCCTGGTGGCACAATCATAAAGAAAAAGTACCAAAATGGAACCGATCAGGAGACGGGGAGTTACGAGCATGGGGCTCTTTCCCGTTAGCACAGTTAGATAATTACATGCATACATACATATATGCATACATATATACATACATATATATGTATATGGAGTGGAAAGAGCTGCTAATGACAGGAGTTATTACTAGATTTTGCTAAACTGCAAACTCTTACACAGAGTTTTAAGACACCTCAATCTCATCACTTTAATAACTATGACTCCAGGATGGCCCAAAAAGAAATAAAGCAAAACTGCCCTTGTGGGGCCTGGGAACTAAGAAAACATAAGGTCAAGAGAAACATAGATGGAGAGTGTTGTAACTTGTCAGATGTGGGGATATTAAAAGAAAAGTAGCAAATATTCGGTATTAGTGTAGGTATAGAAAAAGAACCAAAAGTGAAGGAAGACTTAACATTGAACTTCCCTAGATAGTCCTATTTAAGTTCAAAAGACCTTCTCAGCTCAGTTAATAAAAAAAATTAAAATTTTACTATATAAAGCTGTTGCCAGAACAATATACTGTGCACTACAGGGTTAATCAGGTACATAAATCAAAAATTTCTGCAGATCGTGCCACACAACCACGTACATGATGCTGAAAACATGTACAATAATCAGACTATAAATAATGTATTCACTATATATTATCTTACTATTTACAATTGTAAATAAAAAAAAAACTTGAGTCTTAATTATCTTAAAGGAATATTAATATAAAAATAAATTTGCTTGAAAAAGAAATAAGTAACTTCATAAACTGGTGTGGTTATATGTACACTTTAAGGTGGAAAATTCTTAAAAACATTAATATCCACCAAACTGTGTGTGATGCTTCAGATGGTCATGTATTAAAAACTTTTGACATATTGCTGTAAGAGGCTGTTCGTGCTGGTAGCATGCCTTTCATTGCAGGAGAGTCTAGAACTCTAGACAGTAGAGCTGCAAGTTATTAGAATTGAGCATGAGGCAAAGGTGGCAAGAGTTGCAATAAGGCTCGTCCTCCAATCCTGAAACCTGACACAAAGGTGTACAGCCCAGCCTTATATATGTGGACCCAAAATTGTGTCTGCGGACCTTCAGCCACTGCCAGGGGGACTTGAATCATTGGAAACAGAAGGAGTCGTGGTGCTGTATAGTGATTATGGAGTTTCTCTGACTGTCGCTCAGATGGCCCGAAGAAAGGAGGGTGGCTGCATAGATGTTGAACTTGTATTATAGGAAAGAGGATGTAGTATCAACTTTATGGGCAGGCAGATCACACGCAGCTTTAGCTAAACAATCCACTGTGTCACTTTGTGCTATTGATACACGTGTGGGACTCCACATAAACTTGATGACTGAAGAACGCTCGTGAGCCGGGGACAATGAAGACAATGTTCTGTGTACCACCTGATGGCAGGCAGGTGTGAATGATGTAAGAGTATGAAGGGCATACTGTGAGTCACATATAATGACTCAATTGAGTTCTTTCTGGAAGAGGAAATTCACCAATATCCAAGACACCATGCAATTCATATAGGGTGGAGCTGGAGCAATCTGGAATTTTGCACCCAGTCAAATCCCCCTCTGGTGGTTCCATGATGTATGAAAGGAATGCCCCTCCAGTAGTACCATCCAGCTGCACAGATCCATCCATGTAAATATGGTGGGGAGCTTTGGAGGAAACTGTTGCTATTGTTTCAGAGCTAGCTGTTTCTGTAAGGCACAAGGGTCTGTCTTGGAGGTGGGAGTGAAGAAAACTGCTGGGTTTGTAACTTCATAAGCAACCTTCACTGAATGTAAGAAAGAAATATTTTGGTGTAAGAATAGTTAATGACAAGAATTCACTAAAGGGGGAAAATTATCATTGTTAGAGAAACTATTTAAATCTGTAAATCAAAAACCTACAAGGATACTGGGCATTATTTGCATGAAGGTCTTTCCTACGAACAATATATGTAATTACATTACTCAATCTAACCTTCTTTAGGCCTTGCAATTCTCCCTGCACTCTACACGACAGATTTTGCACTCGCCCTACTGTTCTCTTGCATTAACATTTGTTTATTATTATTTATTATTATTATTATTATTATTATTATTATTATTGTTATTATTATTATTATTATTATTATTATTATTATTATTATTATTATTATTATTATTATTATTATTATTATTATTATTGGATATAATTATTTGGGACCTCTATTCAGAACCATTGTTTATCATACATGTAGATGCTTTCAACCTTTACCAAGTTGCATGTCACACGTTATAATCCTCAAAAGATGATTATTGCATGGTACTGGAATGGTTAAACTCATCGCCATCAATGATTAAAAGCAGATTATAAGTCGGTAATGCTGAATATATTTTGGCTACCGTGGCCAAGTGATAATGCTCACAACTTTGATTTGTTGGGGCGTGGGTATGAGGCCCATCACATTCTGAGGTTAGAAAGGGCATTCATCCAGGGTAACAGTTGCACTTGCCCAACCAAAATCCTTTGCAACAAGGCACCTTCCTAGCCTTCAATGAATGAATGAGTTCGTAACTTAAAACTAATCACAGTGAGGAATATGGTTTCATAAAATTTGACAAATGTCAAGATTGCATATCTGAACTTGCTGTGATCAAAGTTTTCAGGCGCAAAAAATCTTAATATAATACATTGTAAGATATACTTGAAATTTAGTATCACGTCAGGACACTAAACAATGGATGGTGATAGCATAAGCAAACTTTTAGTTAAAAAAAAAAAAGATATGAAACAACTTCGTAACACTTGTTTTTGAAGGAAACTAAGTTTCTCTTACAATAGTTCTTGCACTGCCAGAAGCCCGTTCAGGGTGGAGCACAAATGGTACTTTACCCATGCACGACGTTGCCAATTTGACCACCAATTATCGGATTGTTCCAAGGCAAGTCTGACATGTCGACCTTGGTGTGGCAACATGGGTAAAAAGCGCCACCACAGCTCATGGAATTGATCAATATTGTTGTTGGTATAGTCCTTAAAATGTGACACTCATTGTACTATATAGCTTCCTTTACCATATAACGTATATAAATATACAATTTCAAATAGCACAATGGGAAATAAGAGAGTGAAAAGCATCTACTAAGGATGATTTGGCATCATGACTAGTAGTACATTCCACCGTCCGTCCCACCCTGAGCGGACTTATATCATTTTTACTATTAAGAGAGATGACTGTTTGGTGGTTTAAGGTGTAACCGCCTATTTTATTATATTTATAGCTGCTATATAAGAGGTCACCGTGGTTGAGCAGTAACACTGCCGACTTTGATTTGTCCAGTCGAGGGTTCACAGCCCCCCACGGTCTGAATTTAGATAAGGCATTCACTCAGGGTAACGATCACACTTGCTAAAACCCAAACTCCTTCATAGAAAGGACTGTCCTAGCACTTAGTAAAGGGAGTCTGTGACAAAACTTATCACTCACGTATAGATGCCTATATAGGCATTGATGGATGTAACCACAAGTGTGGTTGGACTGTGGGAGTAAAATACATGCAAACATTCTTGAGAGTTCTAATTCCCTGCTCTTGAAGCTAGCAGAGAGGTTTTGTATTTTCCTACACCATAAGTGGCAGTCAGTAGCGCCTCCTGCCCATTGATGGCTTATCAGTGTGTTGCAGGCTTGAATCTTGGTCAGGGGGCATATAAATATATATATATATATATATATATATATATATATATATATATATATATATATATATATATATATATATATATATATATATATATATATATATATATATAATGTGTGTGTATGTATTGAAGAGATGGAATCTCTGGATCCTTACTATAAGGAAATAGCGACAGAGAGTACTTAATTAACACGTTTTTTTTTTTATTTATTTATTCAGATAACTGTACATGGGGACATGTGCACATGGGCACTCCCAGTCATATTGCAGTTGATAAACATTACAATCTATTTGGCTATGAATAAATAATATATTAATAGAATTTGCAATTAATTTTAAATATCATAGCAAGTAATTAATAATAAAATATAGTGTAATAATTGAAGAGTAATGGAAAAGTAATATTTGTAACACTATTTTCAATAGCCCTTGTTGAGTGCTATTAATTACATTTCACTTTTCAACAGTACTACTGCAGACAATTTGAAGCAGATATAGAATAACAATTTTTAGGTTAGAATAATAAGTAGTTACATATACATATGCATGCATTAATTAGATGAGCAATAAAAACACCACTGGGGCTTCATAGTCATACATATCAAGGAGAGAGAGAGAGAGAGAGAGAGAGAGAGAGAGAGAGAGAGAGAGAGAGAGAGAGAGAGAGAGAGAGAGAGAGAGAGAGAGAGTTTGTAGTATTCATTTCAGCAAAAGGAGTTATTTTCCTTACCACATATAAAGATGCATACATGCATACAGGTATGATAAGTATCACTAAGTCTAAAAATGGAACCGATCAGGAGACGGGAAGATACGAGCTTTGGGCTCTTTCCCGTAAACACAATTAGGTAATCACAATTAGGTAATCACATCATTGTCATCTGAGGGTAACACAGCAAAGGAAAGTGCATGCAATTAATCGCATATACGTACACATATAAACCTGAATATACATACATACATACACATAAACACAGTGCCATATAATGGAAGATAAATTTGGAAGGAAAAGAAAGAGAAAGACTGAAAGCCCTTCCCCTCCTCTACCCTTCAAATTATGTACATGAGAGAGAATTACGTCAGCTTAATCCATTATCGCTATTATCACAACTATTGCTACCACCATCATGATTATTATTATCATTATTATTATTATTATTATTATTATTATTATTATTATTATTATTATTATTATTATTATTATTATTATTATTATTATTATTATTATTATTCTTCTTCTTCTTCTTCTTCTTCTTCTTATTATTATTATTATTATTATTATTATTATTATTATTATTATTACCATCATCATTACTACAGCTTTTGTATATAGATAGAGTTATGAATCAAAAGTAGTAATTATTGATACATATAGACATACATACATATATATATATATATATATATATATATATATATATATATATATATATATATATATATATATATATATATATATATATATATATATATATATATATATATATATATATATATATATATATATATATATATATATACACACATGCACACACATACATATGTCGCAAGACTTTTGCTAGAGGTCAAAGGGAACATTGAACACTCTCTCCAGTGTTTGCTAGGATGAGGCCTATGTTAAAAGGGTCACGAAGATATATGGCTGGTCCCATGGGACTCGGCATCTGGCGTCAAATACCTCAAGAGGGTGTGAGATAACAACAAGCCCTCTATTCCCAATACCACACATGAACATTTGTCCTAAATGTGAAGTACATGCCCGGGGGAGATACCCAATGGCAATAGGCAATTACCACCCACTCCTTTGCAATAGGCTCGTTGAAATAGCCCCTCCCCAAAATAGGCGGGAATCCACTTCGAACCTGGAGTTGATTTGCAGAACTGGATGTCAAGCCACGCCCTGCCCTTGGGGTATTTCAAGAACCACCCAAGGCAGACAGAGTTAGTTAGAACTTTGCCAGGGGCACGAATAGATCAGAGATTGTGTTAGTCATAGGGTGGGGGCATTGAGGCGTCGAAGATGTGTTGTACTCTAGAATAAATTAAGATAAAGGAATCACTGCTTGTCCATTCTTACCTTGTACCCGTCTGGTACTAATAATTATAACGTAGTAAGTAAATCATTACGTCACATACATACATACATACACACATATACACACGCATGCATACATATATATATAAATATATATATATATATATATATATATATATATATATATATATATATATATATATATATATATATATATATATATATATATATATATATATATATATATATATATATATATATATATATATATATATATATATATATATATATATATATATATATATATATATATATATATATATATATATATATATATATATATATATATATATATATATACATATATACATATATACCTATATATGCATATATACATATATATATACACACACATATATATATATATATATATATATATATATATATATATATATATATATATATATATATATATATATATATATATATATACATATATATATATATATATATATATATATATATATATATATATATATACATACACACATACATACATATGCACACATGTACACACATATACATACATATGAGCTCCTGAGGGAGGGGGCTAGAATACTTCCTCCATGTTCCCCTGCTTGTCGTAAGAGTAGACTAAGTGGGGGGGAGCGAAGGGAATGAGACCCCCCTCTCTGTACTTTCTCTTCCCAAAAAGTCAGAGCATTATTCTTTTACTCAGCCACTCAACTTATAAGGGGAAAAGTGGCTTATGTATATAAAAAGGCATATGAGAGAGAGAGGAGAGAGAGAGAGAGAGAGAGAGAGAGAGAGAGAGAGAGAGAGAGAGAGAGAGAGAGAGAGAGAGAGAGAGAGAGTATTCCCTCCACCTTTCCCCCATTTTTTTTTCTCTCAAAAGTTAGAGAAATATCAGATAAGATACAAGAAAGTAGACTAAGCTGGCATGGTCATGTCGTTAGGAGGGATGAACAGTATGTTGGGAGGAGGGTGATGGAAATGGATATACAGGGTAGGAGAAGGAGAGGGAGACCAAAGCGTAGGTGGATGGATTGCATCAGTGATGACCTGAGGTCTAAAGGTTTGTTGGGTGATGAGGTATGGGACAGAAACAAATGGAGAAAACTGGCCAGAAACATCGACCCCACATAAAAGTGAGAAAAGATGTAGACGAAGAAGAGGGTAAAAGAATTACATTTTCAATGCTGGGTATACACTAAGTACAGGATATAAGTTCTCTGGGTTGCAAAAGTGCACACAAAGTTCAAAGTAGCTCAGACCAAGAGGTCTGAAGTCCTTAAGCTTTGTGCACTCTGCAATGTAGTGTACTAAATTGTTGCCCCCTTCACACTCACATAAATGGCATTTTGAGTGTTCTGGGTGCTTTCTACCAGTTTTCTCGCAATTCACCTCCCATATTTTTCTATAACCATGTCTTATGCGGGCAGCAACTCTGTCACAGTCGCCTGTAAGCATTTTACCCATGCTGTATTTGTGTCTCAGCCTTCTGAAGTTTTCGTAATGTTGGATCGAAAAGCTACTTACGTGTTGTGTGAGTGTAGATCCTCCAAATACCCAGATCAAAGAGTGTATAGAAAGAATCATCTCCCACTGCGGTAACAGATCTCTTCTCCAAAAGAGATTTTCAATCTAAGCTTGACCATTTTTGGAGGCAGCGTCTAAAAACTGGTAAACAAGCTTTAAGCGACAGTAAGCCCTATGGGTCCTCCATGACCCGTTTCACCCATCCGTGGGTGGAGAATCTAAAACAAAAGCAACGGAATGTGGATAGAGCATGAAGAGGAAGTGGGATTGAAGGTACTTTGACATATCCATTGGCAGGTGTGTTTTTTTTTTTTTTAAGACGTAATAGTCTATAGCCTCACCTGGAATTGGGATGAGAAAAGTGAAAAAGAAAAAAAAAACTGAGCTAAGATATAATTCAAACCCCCTTCGGATGTATGTCACCATTTCCTATGCAGTGAAGCAGTGGTTATTCCCGGTCTCTGCCCTTTCACCAGCCCTGGCAAACTGCCAGATGTATGAGTAAAGCAACGTTGCCATGTGTGTTAGGTAATAAAAGATTGGCTTCCAACTTTTGTTCGATCGGCTGTTGGTACCTTGGCAGACCAAATATGTTGGTAGAACTGAGCAGCTTATTTGGCACCTTCAATATTGCTCACAGTGGTTTCACTGTAAAGCGTGTTGCTGTGACCTAACATTTTGCACACACACTGTGTGTGTGTATATATATATATATATATATATATATATATATATATATATATATATATATATATATATATATATATATATATATATATATATATATATATATATATATATATATATATATATATATAAAGTACTTACTAATTTCGTGACCTTAACTGGCCACCTTCTCAAAGTACAATGGCAAGAGATACAGCTAGCTGTATCTCTTACCATTGTACTTTGAGAAGGTGGCCAGTTAAGGTCACGAAATTAATTAGAACTTTATATATATATATATATATATATATATATATATATATATATATATATATATATATATATATATATATATATATATATATATATATATATATATACAAATATATATATATATATATATATATATACAAATATATATATATATATATATATATATATATATATATATATATATATATATATATATATATATATATATATATATATATATATATATATATATATATATATATATATATATATATATATATATTCGTTGTTTTATTTAATGGGCTTTTCCTACCATTTTAGACTGACTGTAAGTTAACAGTTCAGTGTTATTAATATATATATATATATATATATATATATATATATATATATAT
The DNA here is from genome assembly GCA_037179515.1 of Halocaridina rubra. Lineage (NCBI taxonomy): Eukaryota > Metazoa > Arthropoda > Malacostraca > Decapoda > Atyidae > Halocaridina > Halocaridina rubra. Next base: position 86,882 of record JAXCGZ010018891.1, read on the forward strand.
ATATATATATATATATATATATATATATATATATATATATATATATATATATATATATATATATATATATATATATATATATATATATATATATATATATATATATATATATATATATATTCGTTGTTTTATTTAATGGGCTTTTCCTACCATTTTACACTGACTGTAAGTTAACAGTTCAGTGTTATTAATATATATATATATATATATATATATATATATATATATATATATATATATATATATATATATATATATATATATATATATATATATATATTCGTTGTTTTATTTCATGGGCTTTTCCTACCGTTTTAGACTGACTGTAAGTTAACAGTTCAGTGTTATTAATATATATATATATATATATATATATATATATATATATATATATATATATATATATATATATATATATATATATATATATATATATATATATATATATATATATATATATATATATATATATATATATATATATATATATATATATATATATATATATATATATATATATATATATATATATATATATATATATATATATATATATATATAAAATAGCGTCCACTTGCTAAGAATTTACAAAATTTTGAGGGAATATAAGATTGTCAAGTTACCCCTTGGTATCTCCAACAATAATAATAATAATAATAATACTTTATTTCCAACATACATTGGGTATTCAAATATGGGTGTACAATTAAAATTTACAAGTAAAATCTTCCTTTAAGAGTAACTTCTTAAGATTATATTTAAAAGTATACACTGAACCAGCATTTTTTAGTTCTCTGGGAAGCTGATTATATAAATGAGGTCCACGAATGTTTATATCTCTTGAGCCAATATCAGTTTTAGACCTTCGTACTAATAAATCTTCCCCTTGACGGGTAGTTAACCCGGTAACTGAGCTTACTGTGGAAAAATTATACAAGCAATCAGGAATATTGTTTCTTAGTATATTAAAAACAAAGGTACATATATCAAAAACATATTTATCTCTAATCTTTATCCATTCTAGATCTTTTAAAACAGGAGAGATGTGCTCGTATTTTCTTACATTGCCAACAGCCACTCGTGCTGCAAAGTTTTGTAACTTTTGTATTCTTTGTAATTGAGTCTTATTTGTACATCCCCAAACTTTGAGACAGTAATTAATTAAACTCATAGCTAAGGACTGGACAATTATTATACGAGTTGATGTTTCAAATGAGTCTTTTACCCTATTTAGATATATTAGAGTACCCATTACTTTTTTATAAATTTCATCTATATGCATTTCAAAATTCATGTAACGGTCAAAATAGACACCTAGGTTCTTTACCGAGTTCATTGGCTTAATGATATTACCGTTAAAATTTATATGAAGATTGTCATCAACTTCTGATAATAATTGTCTGGATCCGATAAGAATAGATTGGGTTTTAGTTTCATTAAGTAACAGACCATTTTTTAGAAAGTAACGTTTAGCCATATACAAAATTTCTTCTGCTCTACGAATAATATTTTCTAAATCAAAGTGGGTGAAGCTTCAGGGTCGTCGAGAAACGTGCGTGCATTTGTGAATCACTCAATGAAAGGGAAGGGAAAGGGTCCGGGGGAAGGAGAATTTGTGTTGCTTGTGTTGTCGCAGTGGTGCCAACTCTTCAGATTGTAACTTTCTCCTTTTCCATTCTAACTAGTTTAACGGTGTTTCATTACTAATTATGTTTATTTTATATATGGTTATATGTATTCCGAATATAAGTAGTGTATAACATATGATTTTTAAGTTTATGGTACCAAGATGTGGCACCATTGCAGTTTTCATTGCCAAATACATCCGGGGACTGTAATTTATCAATATTTATTCCCTTTCGTCGTTCACATCTGCACTTTCAATCCAAAAATATATGCAAGTTTTTTTAATTAGCTGATTGTATGCAAATTCCTTTTTCATATATACACCAACGGCGAACTCTAAGCGTAACTTCAAATTAACTCTTTGAATTGGGGAATAGAGAACACCTAGTGCTCAGCGCCATCAGGTCGTCAGCTTTATGATTATAGATGGGACTAAATAATCGGTTATTTGATTCCATAAGCAGGCTTATAGATAATGTTTATCTATCTATCATCCTTTATGGCATATGTAGTGTTAGTGGGATCAGAAATTGGACAGTTAGCGTTATTTTAATTCGTTAATTTATGCAAAGTAACTGTTAGCTGCACATGACTAGGTACAAAGCAACAGGCCCCTGGCCCACCAGTGATGGTTGTGTTTTAAAGGTTACAGTCCCAAAGGGACAAAACTTTCATTTAAATTAATAATAATGAGAATTATATCTCTCATTTTCTTATAAATATTAGCAATTTCTGAAGTACTCTGCATACCTGGATATTAGCTCATACTTTCTCAGTAAATGAAATTTGAAACAAATTGTTCGGGTTTTACGTCACGGACTCCTTTTTCAACCGAGGGCTAGGACGATTGCCTTCTTGCGAAGGACTTGTTTTGGCAGATGTAATCGTTACCCTGAGTGCATGCCCTTGCTAACCTCAGACGTGACAGGGCGCGAACCCTCGACCTGACGCCTCAGAGTCGTGGACGCTTGACGCAAATAAATTCGTTAATTTTAGTAGACATACTTATTTAAATTTTTCATTTTTTTCGAAATGCATTAGTTTAACACAGACAAAGTAAGAAACGAGAACAATGGTAGAGAACTTCAGGAAGATCTAAATAATCTGCATGAGTGGTCAGAAAAGTGGCTAATGAAATTCAATACTTCAAAATGTAAGGTAATGAGAATGGGTACAAGTGCAAGAAGGCCCAAGCTTAACTTCTCGGTGGCAGGAGTACAACTTCAAGAGACAGAGTATGAGAGAGATTTAGGAGTAAACATACTGGCCGATTTGTCTCCAGAAATACATCTAAATGGCATAGTAAGGGCAGCATATGCATTCTTATCAAATGTAAAGGTAGCCTTCAGGCACATGGACAAGGAAATGTTCAGAAATATTTATGTAACCTATGTGAGGCCAAAACTCGAATATGCAGCCCCCTTTTGGAATCCGCACTTGAAAAAGCACATAGCTAAGCTTGAAAAAGTTCAAAGACATGCCACGAAACTGGTGCCAGAAATACGCAATCTCAGTTATGATGAGAGGCTGAGGGAATTAGGTTTACCACCACTCGAAGCTAGAAGATTGAGGGGGGGATATGGCGACAGTTTTTAAATTCCTTCATGGTTATGACAGGGTGGATAGGGATCGACATTTCGATATGAGTGGCACTAGAACTAAAGGTCATAGTTTGAAGCTTCGTAAGAAAACTTCTTTGCAGGATGTAAGGAAATAGTTTTTAGTGTAAGAGTAGTTGATGATTAGAATTCGCTAATTTTATGTCACAATCATAAAAAAAAAAGTAGCAGTTTTTGCCATTGGGTTAAGCTCTCAGTCTTCTTGGAGGAATCTGCAATTGATTTACCACAAATAATACCACACTTGGGCTAATTACAAAGGAAATCTGTTGGATAGAACATTTTTTTCTTTACTCTTGTCGAAGCTTCACTACTTATAGTTACTCTTCCACCATATTCCCAATACATCTGACAGTATATGGTCTGCCATGTATATTGGGAATTCCAGTAATCATATTTTTTTATTATAAAGGGTTATTCGGAGTATACCAGTCTAGGTATTCCATCATTAGAAAAAAAGAGACCGAAGCTTTCCTCCTTGTAAGATTCATAAATTTTTTTTGTAGAGAGTTGATATTTGGCAGATTCGCTGACAACCGCCAGCACTTTTTCCTTTTCCAGAGAATAATAATAATAATATATATAATAATACTTTATTTCCAACATACATTGGGTATTCAAATATGGGTGTACAATTAAAATTTACAAGTAAAATCTTCCTTTAAGAGTAACTTCTTAAGATTATATTTAAAAGTATACACTGAACCAGCATTTTTTAGTTCTCTGGGAAGCTGATTATATAAATGAGGTCCACGAATGTTTATATCTCTTGAGCCAATATCAGTTTTAGACCTTCGTACTAATAAATCTTCCCCTTGACGGGTAGTTAACCCGGTAACTGAGCTTACTGTGGAAAAATTATACAAGCAATCAGGAATATTGTTTCTTAGTATATTAAAAACAAAGGTACATATATCAAAAACATATTTATCTCTAATCTTTATCCATTCTAGATCTTTTAAAACAGGAGAGATGTGCTCGTATTTTCTTACATTGCCAACAGCCACTCGTGCTGCAAAGTTTTGTAACTTTTGTATTCTTTGTAATTGAGTCTTATTTGTACATCCCCAAACTTTGAGACAGTAATTAATTAAACTCATAGCTAAGGACTGGACAATTATTATACGAGTTGATGTTTCAAATGAGTCTTTTACCCTATTTAGATATATTAGAGTACCCATTACTTTTTTATAAATTTCATCTATATGCATTTCAAAATTCATGTAACGGTCAAAATAGACACCTAGGTTCTTTACCGAGTTCATTGGCTTAATGATATTACCGTTAAAATTTATATGAAGATTGTCATCAACTTCTGATAATAATTGTCTGGATCCGATAAGAATAGATTGGGTTTTAGTTTCATTAAGTAACAGACCATTTTTTAGAAAGTAACGTTTAGCCATATACAAAATTTCTTCTGCTCTACGAATAATATTTTCTAAATCATTAATTTCTCCTTCAATTAAGATTTGAGTATCGTCAGCATATTGAATGACATAACAGTTAGGTAAATATTTTACTAGATCGTTTACATATATTAGAAAAAGTATAGGTCCTAGGATCGATCCCTGAGGGACCCCAAACAATACCTTCTTGGAACTTGAAACTGTATCTTTTATTCTGACTGACTGGTAGCGGTTTTTTAAATAGTTCTCGAACCAGCTTGGGTCAATGTTCATTTTTTTGCATTTTTCTAATAATATACTATGGTTTACACTATCAAAAGCTTTAGAAAGATCGAGTAGTAGTAGCAATGATATTTTCTTATTATCTATATTTTTGTATATTTCATCTGATATTTTCAATAAGGCAGTTTCAGTTGATAATTTTGGCCTGAAACCGTGTTGACTTTTTGCAATAAGTTTATTTTTTTCAAGAAACTCACTTAACTGATTTGCAACAATCTTTTCAAGTATCTTTGATAAAATTGGTAGTAAAGAGATTGGTCTATAGTTAGAGACGTCGTCAGGATTTCCATTTTTTAAAACCAGGAATTACATGGGGATTTTTCCATAAATCTGGGTAGATATTGGTAACTATGGAAGTATTGATTATTACCGTCAGATAATAAGCTATTACAAATAATGAATCTCTAATAAAACGAAAACAAATTCCATCTGATCCATATGCATTAGAGTCTTTCAGATTTTTTATTACTAAGATTACTGTATTACAATCTACTGTAGTAGGGTTAAAGACATCAGTACTTCTATTGAATGCACTATGTTCTTCCAAATTTACATTATTATTATTATTGCTACCATCATCACTATTATCATTACCATTACTACCACCATCATTATTATTTACACCATTATCAACATTTCTATTATTATTACTACTACCATCATCATTATTATTACCACCATTACTATTATTGATTTCATTTATTATTTCTTTTTTTGTTTTTTCAAAGGTTTTTTTCCCCACTTCAGCGAAAAAATTATTGAACTCTTCTGCTTTAGCACTTACATCTACCTCATCGGGTATAATTGATATGTTACTACTTTTATTACAGTTATTGGAAAGCATGGTTTTAGCAATTTTCCATGTATCAGAGATATTGCCTTTAGCGTTTTGAAATTCATTTTTGTAATACTGTTTCTTACTGTTACTTAATAATGATTTTACTTGTTTCTTATGCTCTGTAAACTTTTCTCTTAAAGGGATATTATCTCTTTGTAGTTTTACTTCATTTTGTAGTTTGTCTCTTTCTTTCATAATGTTTTTTATGTCATCTGTTATCCAAGGAGCGGGGGGACGAAATATTTCTCTTGTCACGAGTGGTGCACATCGATCTATACATGACATCTATAGTAATATTCTTATTTTTTATGCCTACATCATCACCGAATATTCTTGAATATTCGTTACTATTACCTTCACATCTGACAAGTCACTACACTCTCCATCTCTATTTCCCTTTACTTTGTATTCTTTGTGTCCAGGCCTGAAGAGGGCAGTTTTATTTTAGTAGTGTTTTGGCCCGTCCTGGTGTCACTCATAAAATAAATAAATAAATAAATTAAGAGAACCTCTCACGTTGTTAGGGCACAGTTAATATACCTTTTGATTGTAGGAGAACCTCTCACATCGTTAGGCACAGTTAATATACCTTTAGATTGTAGGAGAACCTCTCACATCGTTAGGCACAGTTAGTATACCTTTAGATTGTAGGAGAACCTCTAACATCGTTAGACACAGTTAGTATACCTTTAGATTGTAGGAGAACCTCTCACATCGTTAGGCACAGTTAATACACCTTTATATTGTAGGAGAACCTCTCACATCGTTAGACACAATTAGTATACCTTTAGATTGTAGGAGAACTTATCACATCGTTATGCACAGTTAATATACCTTTAGATTGTAGGAGAACCTCTCACATCGTTAGGCACAGTTAATACACCTTTAGATTGTAGGAGAACCTCTCACATCGTTAGACACAATTAGTATACCTTTAGATTGTAGGAGAACCTGTCACATCGTTAGGCACAGTTAGTATACCTTGAGATTATAGGAGAACCTCTCACATCGTTAGGCACAGTTAGTATACCTTGAGATTATAGGAGAACCTCTCACATCGTCAGGCACAGTTAGTATACCTTTAGATTGTGGGAGGAATTGTAAAACATTCCTTCACGAGATGGGACCACGATTACGGCAACAATTTGCTACCTGCAGCTCTTAAAGTGCATTTTATATGACAGTTTGAGTATTGGTAATATTGACTTTATTATAACAAATAATAATAATAATAATAATAATAATAATAATAATAATAATAATAATAATAATAATAATAATAATAATAATAATAATAATTATAATAATAATAAGCAATCTCAATAACGTGGACTACAATTGAAGGTTGTCCAAGAAAACCCCCAAAAAAGTATATATATATATATATTTTTTTTTATTTATTCAGATAACTGTACATGGGGACATGTGCACATGGGCACTCCCAATCATATTGCAGTTGATAACATTACAATCTATGTGGTTATGTATAAATAACATACTAATAGAATTTGCAATTAATTTAAAATATCATAGCAAGTAATTAATAATAAAATATAGTGTAATAATTGAAGAGTACTTGAAGAGTAATCATTGTGACAATATTTTCAATAGCCCTTGTTGAGTGCTATCATTAAAATTCAGTTGCACTTTTCAACAGTACTACTGCAGACAATTTGAAGCAGATATAGAATAACAATTTTCAGGTTAGAATAATAAGTAGGTACATACATATATATATACACACATACATACACACACATACACATACACACACACATATATATATATATATATATATATATATATATATATATATATATATATATATATATATATATATATATATATATATATATATATATATATATATATATATATATATATATATATATAAAAGTATAAATATATACAATATGCATTTAGAGTACAAGTACAGTAAATTGGTTCCTAGACTTTCGGAGACTACTCCCTTCGTCAACAGGGGTGGGTAAATCGATTTAAAAGAAGGCTTAAGGATCTCCTTAAAAACACTACAGGGTCAGGCCCAATGATAGTTGCTCCCCAAGGAAACTGTGGTTCCCATAGGCGACACCTCAGGATCTGGTGGTAGAGCTTAGTGAAATTTCTCCCTAAGTACCAAGGAACTGTGAGGGTAACAGTGGAATGGGGCGGGCAAAGAAATGTATTCCACTGCGTCTTTCAGAGCACCAGTAATCCCAATAGTTCATAGCGAGGGACTGAAGTTATTTTTAATTGATTTGAAATTTGTCCATATTAACCTGTACATAACAATATAAATTAAGTTTCATGAAGATATAAAGTAATTTTTATTGTTTTGGGCAGTTTAACCAATATATCGATTTAACAAGCTGTTGACAAGCTGACGCGACAAAGTACGAATCGGTAGGGTTGGCAGCACTGACGTACTTAAATTGCTGAGATATTTTCGTTTTACTGATGTAGGTCATTATCTCTTTCACTATATTAATCTACAGCCATAGTTATATCCTAACTTTTGTATTTTACATGTAAGTTTTTAAATTTAAAACTTGCTGAAGCCAATCAAAATTCTATTGTGGTCAGCGAAAATTTCCTCCCGCCAAAGAAATGTGAGTGTTCGTCACAAGAGGAAGTTGGCTCTGCACCACAATAAGTTGCAACTTCAAGTTGCAACTTATTCTGTTGCAGAGCTAACATTGTATATCATATCTTAGATAAAATATGAATAACTGAATATCCTCCCAGTTGATTTTCATACATAGACGATTAACAAATTGGAACAGTTAAACGGTTCTTTCTGTTAGTTACATACATACAGATACACAAAGTCTCATTCCCCCTTGTGGAGGGGGACCGAGCCAAGAAATGTGCATTTACCATGATCCACACACACCTCTTAGCTCCTTTGGGATAGAGGGTTGCCACGTTTCCCCTTCCCTGCCACCCTGCTTGAGTCATCCACAAGGTAGGCGGGCAAGGGTACTCTACAATGAGACCCGACAGCCGCAGCTGGTTTCGTCCCACACACACACCTCTTAGCTCCTTTGGGATTAAGGGTTGCCACGTTTCCCCTCCCCTTCCACCCTGCTTGGGTCATCCACAAGGTAGGCGGGCAAGGGTACTCTACAATGAGACCCGACAGCCGCAGCTGGTTTCGTCCCACCGCTTCATTACATGGCAACTCCCCTCACACCCGTCCATCACAGTTCACTGAGCTAGCAGGTGTGAGAAATCTCTGGTGAAAAGGAAGATTACCATGGGATCAGAATTTCAACTTTTATATTCAAAGCAGAATTTTCACATCAATTCATAACGATAAAAAGGCTCTGAGTAGCTCGCTTGGGAGAATCTTGAGTCACAGTGAAGGTTATGCTGCCAATGCAACCTTTGAGCCCTTGGGTTCTTGTCTTGCTTTACTTTTAAATTGTATGCTATCTGGCAACTGTCTAGAACTTGATGACTCCAGATTCACTAGAAGTGATACAATCAAAGTCATGAATACCAGTACAAATGAGAGAGAGAGAGAGAGGAGAGAGAGAGAGAGAGAGAGAGAGAGAGAGAGAGAGAGAGAGAGAGAGAGTCAAAGTCAAAGTCAAAGTCAAAGTCAAAAACTTTATTCCATCAAAAATGGCTATTACATGATAATTAATCTAATTATAAATTGCAATGTAAAATGTCAAAATAAAACTAATGAAATTTGCAAAGCACAAAATCACAAAATTTACACATGATAATTAATCTAATTACAAATTACAATGTAAAATGTCAAAATAAAACTAATGAAATTTGCAAAGCACAAAATCAAAAAATTTACACATTAAAATATGCATACATACACTTCGTTTACCCAATGGGAGGATAATAATGAGACTAAAATCACTTATTAAGTAGGTGATTTAAAAGATGAGATTTAAGTGAGGGTAATGTTTGGCAACTTCTTAAGTTTGCGGGTAAAGAGTTCCAAAGTCTCGGGCCTATTACATTTAAGGCTCTTGCCCCAATATCAGTGGAAGTTCTGGGCACGTAAAAAGAATTCTGATATCTGGTGTTGACGTTATTGATACGCACTTGATTAACTGTTGGCAATGAGAAGAGCCATTCCGGTAATATTCCATGATTTATTTTAAAAACTAAAAGACAGATATTATATATGAACTTCATGTCCATCCTTAGCCAACCCAATCTCTCAAAGAGGGGAGTCACGTGATCATGTTTATGCACCCCCCCTATGGCAACTCTTGCAGCAAAATTCTGGAGCCTTTTCACTCGTAACATCTGGGTCTTAGCCGTGGAACCCCAAACACTTAGACAGTAGTTGAGAATACTTAAAATCAATGTTTGTACTACAATTACCCTACAATCAGGCTCGAATCTTTCATAGACTCTGTTCAAGTAAATAAGGGTCCCGTTCACTTTTTTATGTAGTTCATCGATATGAAAATTAAATGTCATGGTACTGTCCATAATAACTCCTAGATTTTTAACCTTATTAGATGGGAAGAGTGAAACATTGTTGAAATTTATACTGATGTTCTCAGGAATGCGGGACAGGTATTGATTTGATCCAAAAATAACGAATTTAGTTTTATTTTCGTTCAGTAAAAGACCATTACTGTTAAAATAACTTTTGGCACAGTTTAATATATCTTCAGCCCTTTTTAAGATTTCAGGAATTCTATCAATGTCACCAGTAAGCATAATCTGGGTGTCATCAGCATACATAACAAGTAGGCAATCTCTTATAAATTGAGGTAAATCATTAACATATATTAAGAAAAGCAGAGGACCCAAAATTGAACCCTGAGGAACGCCAAAACTGATATCTAAAGAAGAAGAGAGAGTCGAGCCCATTCGAACTGATTGAATTCGATCTTTCAGATAATTTTCGAACCAAAATGAGTCAACATGAACTTTGGAAAGTTTTCTCATTAGAATTTGATGGTGTACACTGTCAAATGCTTTAGACAAATCTAACAATAATAAAAGTGATATTTTCTTATTTTCAATATTACTATAAATTTTATCAGTAATTTTAAGTAGGGCCGTCTCGGTCGAAAGTTTAGGCCGAAAACCGTGTTGTTCTTCACATAATAGACAATTTGATTCAAGGAAATTTATTAACTGGGTGGCAACTACCTTCTCAAGTATTTTAGACAGAATGCTGAGAAGAGAGATTGGCCTATAATTTTCAACATTATTAGTATCTCCACTCTTAAAAACGGGGATGATATAGGGATGCTTCCAGAGGTTAGGATAACTGCCTGTAACAATGGATGTATTTACAATGACTAAAATGAAAAATACTGTAACTGGCAATGAGTCAATTAGGAAGCGAAGTTGTATCCCATCGGAACCACAAGAGTTTGTTGGTTTGAGGTTCTTTATGATAAGAATAAGTGTGACTAAATCGATTGGGTGCGGTCTAAAATTATTGATAATACTTCTTTCAGCTGGAGGCTGGCAATTATGTGGTTGATTAATAATCAAGTCATTATTATCTTGGGACTTTTCATATGTGGACTTACCTATTTCAGCAAAATACTTATTAAAATCATTCACTCGCTTTTCCACATTATCACTGAGAAGGTCAGAGTTTTCTAAGATTTCCTTATTTGCAGGAATTATTCTTTTTATAACATTCCAAGTTCCTTTGATATTTCCCTTATACTTGGAAAATTCTTCCCTGAAATGATTTTTCTTCTTTTCGGACAACATTGTTTTAGTAAGGTTTCTTTCTCTTCTATAGGCTCTTTCCATCTCGGAGTTTTGTCTATCAGATTTAAATTGCCTTAGGAGGTCATCTCTCTTTTTCATTTGCTCTTTTAACTGAGAGTCAATCCACGGGGCAGGAGGGCGTGTCATGACTTTGGTTGTAAGAGGGGCACATTCATTTAAACATCTCGTAAAAACATCAGTAAAAGTAGAAACTTGATAATTTACACAATCTGTAGTTAGTATTGAATTTAAAATGTTGTATTCATTAAGAAGAGTGTCGCAGAAACAATTTTGAGAATAATTCTCAAGAGATCGGAAAGTTTTAACAATTGGCGGTCTCTTTTCCTTCCTGACATTAACTGTAGCTATTAGAAGCTCGTGGTCTCCTACAGGACAAGGTAAGACATCGTGGTGAACTATAAAACTAGGTGTATTGGTAATTATAAGATCAATTAGGCTGGAGGAATTAGCGGTGGTACGGGTTGCTTTATTCACAAGCTGATTTAAGTGGAGGGATTGAATTAATTTCCCCATTTTATTATTAGGAAGAAGGAGATTATCATTGAAGTCGCCTATAATAATGAGAGGTTTGCTCCTCAAACAGACCGACCGAAATACCTCGGAGATGTAATCAAAGGTGTCGTTGAGTGCATGTGGGTGTCTATATACACATCCCAGGATGAATGAAGGGGATTTCCTACTCTGAACAGTCAACCAAATGTCTTCGAGATGAGGAGGTCGCTCGACTTCAGGAGTCTTTAATAGGGAGACCGTTAGATGATTTCTTACATACACCCCCACACCCCCACCCCTACCGCCATCAAATCGATAAAAAGAATACTCAGGTATAGCAACAAAACCAGACTGCATATTAGCTTGGAGCCAAGTTTCACAAACACACATTATATCCACGTTATTTTGTCTGATCATTAGTGCAATATTTTCGAAATTACCCAAAAGTGATTGTGCATTGATGTGTTGTATGTTTATGAACTGTTTCAATAAGCCTGTATTACAATGTGATTGCTATATATTTAAGGGACATAAGAGAGAGAGAGAGAGAGAGAGAGAGAGAGAGAGAGAGAGAGAGAGAGATTAGAAGGAATATGCCGAGGCAAGAAATAGTGCTGGATGTTTCTGACATAGTGCAAGGAACATTCTACAGAGAAAAGGAGATTTTCTCTTAACGCTGGAAAGCAATTGAGAAATATACATGAATAGAACTAAATAGTTTAGTTGCAAAGAAAATAGTTAAGAAAGAAAAGAGATTATTTTTATGGGGGGGGAGAGAAAAGGGAAGCAAGAAACCAGTAAAGTTAGAAATAAGAGATTTTTGGGGATAGTTACAAAGAAAATACTAAGGAAAGAATGAAGGCTAATTTTGGGAGTTTAGAAAAAAAAATACAGAAAAAGAGACATGGGACAAGATATTCTAAGGAAAGAATTAAGGCTAATTTTGGGAGTTTAGAAAAAAAAAATACAGAAAAAGAGACATGGGACAAGATATTCTAAGGAAAGAATTAAGGCTAATTTTGGGAGTTTAGAAAAAAAAATACAGAAAAAGAGACATGGGACAAGATATTCTAACGAAAGAATGAAGGCTAATTTTGGGATTTTAGAAAAAAAAAAATACAGAAAAAGAGACATGGGACAAGATATTCCAAGGAAAGAATTAAGGCTAATTTTGGGAGTTTAGAAAAAAAAATACAGAAAAAGAGACATGGAACAAGATATTCTAAGGAAAGAATTAAGGCTAATTTGGGGAGTTTAGAAAAAAAAATACAGAAAAAGAGACATGGGACAAGATATTCTAAGGAAAGAATTAAGGCTAATTTTGGGAGTTTAGAAAAAAAAATACTGAAAAAGAGACATGGGACAAGATATTCTAAGGAAAGAATTAAGGCTAATTTGGGGAGTTTAGAAAAAAAAATACAGAAAAAGAGACATGGGACAAGATATTCTAAGGAAAGAATTAAGGCTAATTTTGGGAGTTTAGAAAAAAATACAGAAGAAGAGACATGGGACAAGATATTCTAAGGAAAGAATTAAGGCTAATTTTGGGAGTTTAGAAAAAAATACAGAAGAAGAGACATGGGACAAGATATTCTAAGGAAAGAATTAAGGCTAATTTTGGGAGTTTAGAAAAAAAATACAGAAAAAGAGACATGGGACAAGATATTTCTAGCATCGTGCAAGGAAATTTGAAAAGAAGGATGTAGTACTAGATGCTTCTTGAACATTTACAAGGAAAGTACTAAGAGAGAAAGCAGGATTAGATATTTCTAAGGTAGTTGCAAAGATAACTAGTATAGAGAAAACACCTCATGGAGAACTGGGACCTGACTGTTATCAAAAGCGGTCAACTGAAAATTATGGACATCAAGTTTACCCCCAACTGAAGAATACATACCTTTTCATACAGGTACATATTCAGTCGTCAAGTAAAATATAAACTACGTAAGGGATTTGTAAACAAAATATTAAATAATATAAACAACTTTATGAAATGTAATCTAACCTAAACCACCATAACCTAACCTTTAACAACAGTGACCAACTGAAGATGACGAACCCCAAAGCAAGATTTACCTAATAATGAACAGTTGATTATCCTTGAATTTACTTCTTTCTTTTTTTTTTTTATCAAATCAGTTATCTATGAAGATAATAGCAATTGAGCTTGACATATACCAACAGCGACCAACTGAAGATCACGGGCCTAAACTTTACTCCAACTGAAGAATTAGGACCTACAAACATTTCATATCCCAAGTCTTAATGAACTCCAAGAGAAATATTGCTTAATATTATTACTTCATAGTATAGATTAGGTTAGGGAATAGCCTAACCTAACCTAAGCAAGCAATTTATAGTGTTATCTAGTGCAATAAGGTCGCTAAGCTACCTGATCCGAAAGATATAGAACTAAATATGGCTAGGATATATTTGCAAGGGAAATTGTGAGCAAAAAAATTTAGGACAATATTTCTAGAATATTTCCAAGGGAGAAATCTTCAATTTCTTCCTGATATCTTAAAGTGCCTTCAGTTTTTCTTGTATTGGCTGCAAGCTTCTTCTTCTCTGATGTTCTCCCTGGAGGGTGAGCGAACCTTCCCTTTTTGGCCTGCAGGTGGGGTGGCTGCAAGCAGTAGTATTAACCTCATATGAAGGTCAGTTACGTTTACTATGACGATAATGTGTTGGATATTGAAAAAATTGAGTATGAACTACCAATTGGAAAGAGTGACCGCTGTGTGCTGTTGATGTAGTATATCATCAACAATGTTCTGCCTAAAAGTAGAGATACTGAGGACATGAGGAGGAACTATCCAAAAGAAGATTACATAAAAATTAATGAGTTTTTTACAGTAATTGACCGGAAGACCTCTAATTTAACATCAAATCTTTGCAAGATATGTAGAACATCTTTTCTGAGGAATATGGGAAGATGGTAGATTGTAGCACACCTTCCACCAACATAGGAATTATTCATTCCAGAGAGAAATGGTTCAATAATGAGTGTAAGAGAGCTAAGGAGTGGAGAGACAGATGTTGGAAAATGAATAGGAGGAGAAAAAGTATAAATACCTGGCAGACTTATAGAAGAGCAAGAAATTATTACCTATGTAAAAGAAAAGAGGCAAAGAGGAACTGTATCACCAGGAAGGCTAAAGAAAATCCCAAACTTTTCCACAGCTTTATCAGAGGAAAACTGAAGGTAAAAGAACAGGTTCCAAACTAAAGAGAGCAGATGGAGGCATCACTGAGTCAGAAGAAAGTCTTTTTGCAATTTAAATAATATATTACAAAAGTCATTGATGAGATATCTTAATCAGATTGTTCTATGTACTCAGTAGTTATCAGAGTTTTTAATCACATTCCATTTGTGTATTTCAGGTGCCCTGTTGACGAAAGAGGTACTGTTAAATTAACCCTTAAAAAATGGCTACTTCTCAAGAAAAGGCACACTGTGTGTCATAGTTTAATGAAATAAAATCGGATGCGCAGACACAGCAAAACTACAGAACTAAGTATGGAAGAGATCCACCGTCATGTCCATCAATTTGTGCATGGCACAAGAAATTTATGGAAACAGGAACAGTGTTGGTTAAAGGGAGGAGTGGACGACCAAGAACATCTGAGGAAAACATCGATTGATCATGTAAGACAAGCCTTTGATCGTTCTCCTACTTAGTCCATCCATACTGCTGCCATACAGTTACCATGTTCAACAGTGCACAAAGTCCTTCACAAGAACTTGTGATTGTATGCTTACAAAGTGTAACTCATGCAGGCACTCAAGCCAAATGATAAACCAAGACGAAAAGAGTTCGCAGTTAACATGCTGGAACGAATTTCTGAGGATGAAATGTTCCTCAACCGAGTTTGTTTTATTGATGAGGCAACCTCTCATGTTTCAAGGAAACTGAACACACATAATGTGAGAATCTGGGGATCAGAACATCCTCATGTGACTAGGGAACTTCACCAAGATAGTCAAAAGGTGATTGTGAGGTGTGGGATCATGTGCAATCGAATCATTAGTCCACTTTTCTTCAACGAGACATTAATTACTGCAGATGTTTACCTTGACCTTTTGACTGAATATGTGGCACCACAACTAGATGACCTTCAACCAACCATCATTTTCTAGCAAGATGGTTCACCACCACATAGGGGACTACATGTTCATGGATTCCTAAATCAAACATTTCCAGACCGGTGGATTGGAAGGGATTGCCCAATTCCCTGGCCACATTGTTCACCAGATATCACTCCCCTGGACTTCTTTCTATGGGGTCATATTAAAGATATCGTGTATCGAACAAAGATAAAGGACATCAATGATCTCAAGCAAAAGATCACTGATGCCATTGCCACCATCTATGAGGCCATGCTCAAGCGAACAAGACAAGAAATCAAGTACCATCTTGATGTGCTTCGAGCAACTAATGGGGCCCATATAGGGTGTATCAAATGAGACAAAAAACTCCAATATCTACTCCTCATTTTGTAATAATTTCCACATATTTTTCTGATCATTTGCTTTTGTAATATATCTTTTAAATAGTATGAAACAGTAAGGGTAAAGTTGCTACCAAGTCGCTGAGAGGAATTGTTTATATTTTTTAGAATCCAAAGGGGGAGTTCTCACTTGTTTACCTGGTGAGGCAGGGAATGATTATTGACATCTCTATGATGTCAAGAAACTATCCATTTTCTGCCTGGGTACTCAAAATGACCGGAGGAGTAAAGCCTCTGAGTCCATAACTGTAATGCGACTTCTAAGGGAACGGCAACCATAACAGCCTCAATTCGTTACTTTCATCCTTCTTTCCCATTTATGCCTTTGTTTGTATTTACTTTATTCCATATTTATAGATTATTGAGCAGATTTTACGTACTTAAGCTGATTGTTTTTAAGAGAAAAATAATTGCTCTTGGTAATCGTTTCCCGGCATTACAAAACTTGCTTTTAGAGACAGCTGGCTGTCTCTTTCATATCCAAGCAAATTAGTCAAAGCGATAGCAAAAAACTCTGTACTCCACTAGTATAATGCTTAGGGGAATGATTCTATTGTAAGGATGTATTAATCTAATGAATTTGAAAAATAGAAAATGAATTATCATTGTCTGTTATCAACTTACCAGTGTGTACTCAGATAGCTTAACATATACTCCTGCATAAGAGAGTTGAAATAAAATATATTTTAAAGGTTAAAGGTCTGTAATGCATGACAAAGGCAATAGACAGTGATAGCACTAGAACCCAGCCATATATCTACCATAAATCCGGGGTTTCAGTTCCTTGATCCATCACGTGGACCCAGTGATCTCCAAAGAAATGCATAATCAGGAAGACCAATAGGAAATCACAAACCTTCCTCCTCCACTTGATTGCCTAATTGTATCGGTACTGACATAAAACAATGAATATGTATCCAACCTCGGACCAGGATCAAACCTGGAACCTTTATATTACCAGCTCCAGACGGTGCCATGCTCTATACTCCAAACATAACAATTATGAGACATAGACTGCCACTCGCAATAAGGATTTTTTTTTTTTTTACTTTAACGTCGTTCGAGTAGCTTTTACCAAAGACTTTTTGGAATGAAAGGTCTATGGCAAAAGAGTATAATATCAGAGTCAGTTGGTTTTCTCTTTGTTACTGACAACAAAAACAATACCTCATTGATTAAATAATTTAAACTCTGGCATTTTTTTCGCATCGTTATCATACACGAATAAAAAAAGACTGATACCACAGAAGGTAATTGTAGTTTTTTTTTTTTAATGAAAATCATTTTTGATACTATCAGATAGAAGTTGAATTTGCATACTAACTGACTTCGAGCTGACGTCAGGTCTCAAACAATAATAAATTTACGCAGAGACCGAAAACTGGCGATGAAGTAGGGAAAGTCATTCCCTTGCATCAAAGTATGGTTGCATCCTCCCTCCCCGTCCTAGAAGTAGAACGTTGCCAGGGCTACCAACCTGTGGGAGAGTAATTTGATTTTGCAGAGAGGCAGCTCTGCCCTATTTTTGGTTTGTGAAGAAACTGTGTACATTATAACCGAAAAACATAAATTTTTATAGTGAAGGATGTCAGGGATTATCAGAAAATAAAATTCGTGATATATATAGAATTTACAGAAAATGTTTTGAGCCTCTGGGGAATCGAACTCGCATCACAAGTTACAAATTCATGCCACCTTGACTTGCGGAGCGAGTTCGATTCCTTCAGGTTCAAATATGTATTTGTGGATAATAGTATTGTTAACATCACGGTTTCATGAGATATATATATATATATATATATATATATATATATATATATATATATATATATATATATATATATATATATATATATATATATATATATATATATATATATATATATATATATATATATATATATTCAAGAGGTTAACTTTGGTGCAAAGCTTTCCGTCAAACAGCTGAACGCGCTCCGACCTCCCCTGCGGTGATATACCCGCCAACTCCTTTGAACTCTCCCTCCCCAGTGTTGCGATAAACCCCCAGCAAGTGTTGCGGAGGGAGTATGAATGACGTCACACTTGCTCAGTACAACTCCTTTCGTCGATTTTCCAAGGGGAATATTTTCTTTGACCGTTTGACTTTAAAGAGGAAAAGAAGGGTATTTGAAAACGGTTGTTTTAGTTGTTGGGACAATTAAATGAAATGTACATCTTTAAATGGATTAAGATTTCGACGCATTTCTACAATTCACTATTGGGAAGGGATCCAATGAAAAAAATATTTGATTATCCTTTACAGATATATCGGGATATTGTATTGATCCAGTGATCCAGAAATCAGAAAAAAATTATCATATTTCAAGTCTCGTGTGAAGAACAGTGATCTATGAAAATATATATATATATATATATATATATATATATATATATATATATATATATATATATATATATATATATATATATATATATATATATATATATATATATATATATATATATATATATATATATATATATATATATATATATATATATATATATATATATATATATATATATATATATATATATATATATATATATATATATATATATATAAACTTTATATATTCTTTGTATTATGAAAATATGTTTTGAACCCTGTGAAGTTTTTCCTTTTTCATTATTCAAATAAATTCTGATAAATATAATATGATAATTTCAGAGTTGTTTCTCTGGAGCAAAACCTCTTTTGATCATCACAGTTTAACAAAGAATCCAAGTACAAATGTCTTAGGTAAAAAAAAAAAGTCACAAGACAAAGTCTAACCTAACCTAAGTCATCCTAACATGTACCTATCACCAGCCACAAACAAAATAGTCTAGTTGTGCTACCCTTAGAGAGGTAGACCAACAACTGCTACATTTAAATTTTAGTTTATAGACACAGTCAAGACTGAAAAGTTTTAATTAATTTTAATTTTGGGGACAATGATAACAAAATGCGAGAGTCGAGAGGATTTCCGAAAATAATAATTTCGATCGCAAAGGCAGTGAGTTTGTTCCTTGAAACACAAGCCCACCTTCTGGCAATAGTGAGTGTTGTCCATTAGGTGATCATGATAAGACTCAGTTTAATAAGATAAACTTATATATATTCCTTCTATTTTTCCCATAGTATTCTTCCCTATATTTTTAATGAAAAAGGCATGTCTTCCTTGAGTAAACACCACAATTTTAGTTGCTTTATATATATATAGTACGGGTTTATTAAAAACCATTGCGATGTTGCCACATCTATCCCGCTGTGTCGATAATGGCGCCCTAGTAGCTCCCAAGATCTGTCGCAGCATTTTTTAATTTTCCCCAGTGATAAATACTGTTAACTAAGTTGAAGTGCCAATTAAAGTTTACTTTCATCGCCTAATAGAGTATGGAATTTAATTTGGTAATAATGTTTAAACTTGTTATAAGCCGGTAAATAATCTCTGCCAGAGTTATATGGGAATAAGGTGAGGAGAGAATTCATTGTGGTAGCTCTCGTCAACTCGGCTGATTGATTGAGTTTACTATTAGATGTAAGGAATCTAGAAGGGAATGCTGCATCCATAAATCAATAAGTTATGGCATTTTTGCTGATGTTTGGTGACATACCAGTTGTAAGCGTTATTCAAGGATATATTACACCTGTAATGTTGAAATATGGTGGGAGGACTTGTTTGTTTGTGTTTAACATTAGTCATGTGTATAAATAGACAGATATAATCCTAAAAAAAACATTTCTCAAACTGGATGAGAGGATAATAAAGACTTTTTTATACATATTTATTGCACACATATATGTTTATAGTATTGCATGTCGAGTAAGCTGGGGCTGTACATACTAACAGAGCACAATTTGTCGTATCAAAATAAGAATGTACAAGAGACCAAGATGAATATGAAGCAAAGAGTTGTAAACTAATTGATCTGTCCTTTGGTTCTTCTTTAAATAACAATACACACACACTGAGTGTGACACCGAGACAGGCAAGAAAATTGCCCTCATCGGGCTCGGCCACCAAGAAAACAAAGAGAAAGAAACTTAAGGACAAGGTAGAATTAAGACCATGACAAACAGGAAAAAAAATGGGCAAGCTGAAAGATTTCTATGATAAGGCTCTCTGTTTTTAATTCTTTTATCACAGTTGAGGCCACCTTGCAACCCACTGATATGGTTAGGTGTATCAGTAACTGTTCTGTCAACAGATCTCTGTAGACTAGAAATATAAATACAGATATAGGGTAAACATCTGCCACTGTATAACTTTTGGATGGGCAGAAAGGCGGCCAAACAGGAAAACAGTGGGTAGAGAGACCAACAAAAACTGTAAAAAGAGTTTGGCTGGCTGGCTGCGCCTGCCTCGTGGATAGATTTGACCCCTTAGCAGCTTCTACCCAGAAAGGTGTATGAGCTGTCTGCCTACCTTCTACCAACCAGTTGGGACTGGGAGAGCAAACCGGCGGTCCTCTCTCTTCCAAGCTCACATTATCTATATGGTTCAGTGTTTTATCTTGATAATTGTCACGACGTGGACGTCACAACTATTTAAGTAAGTACATAAAACATTGATATTTGTGACAAAACTCATAAATTCTAAAGTATGCCTAACTTAGCCTAAGTTTACCTCTGCGCATGCGCGGTATCTCCAGGTGTAATGGCGGGTGTGACCACGAGCAGTGCTATGATACCACTTAGCATTTTTACAGACTAATTTAATTCTGTTCCCAGGCATCGGTTTTTATCAGTTTTATAAATTGTATTGTAGCTTTCGAACATCAGTATAAAATAATAAGAACTGCGAAGATTTAATTATGATGATGACAAAATAAAAATAATAGAAAAAATCACTAGTATGGAATGTAGGTTCGTTAATTTTCAGCCAAACAGGAAATTAGTGGCTTATTATTATTATTATTATTATTATTATTATTATTATTATTATTATTATTATTATTATTATTATTATTATTTTTGCTGAAGGGTGTAATATATATATATATATATATATATATATATATATATATATATATATATATATATATATATATATATATATATATATATATATATATATATATTACACCCTTCAGCAATAATATATATATATATATATATATATATATATATATATATATATATATATATATATATATATATATATATATATATATATATATATATATATATATATATATATATATATATATATATATATATATATATATATATATATATATATATATATATATATATATATATATATATATATATATATATATATATATATATATATATATATATATATATATATATATATATATATATATATATATATATATATATATATATATATATATATATATATATATATATATATATATATATATATATATATATATATATATATATATATATATATATATATATATATATATATATATATATTACACCCTTCAGCAATAATATATATATATATATATATTACACCCTTCAGCAATATATATATATATATATATATATATATATATATATATATATATATATATATATATATATTACACCCTTCAGCATATATATATATATATATATATATATATATATATATATATATATATATATATATATTACACCCTTCAGCAATTATATATATATATATATATATATATATATATATATATATATATATATATATATATATATATATATATATTACACCCTTCAGCAATTATATATATATATATATATATATATATATATATATATATATATATATATATATATATATATATATATATATATATTACACCCTTCAGCAATAATATATATATATATATATATATATATATATATATATATATATATATATATATATATATATATATATATATATATCTATATATATATATATATATATATATATATATATATATATATATATATATATATATATATGTCCAAACTGTTAGCATACAGCACTAAATAGTAAGGAAGCCCATCAGTGAAACAAAACTTATAAAACAATGCTATATTTCGCAGCACTAAATAGTAAGGAAGCCCATCAGTGAAACAAAACTTATAAAACAATGCTATATTTCGGATCCTAACTGGATCCCTTCTCAAGCACAAGTTGTGCTTGAGAAGGGATCCAGTTAGGATCCAAAATATAGCATTGTATAATAAGTTTTGTTTCACTGATGGGCTTCCTTACTATCTATCTATCTATCTATCTATCTATATATATATATATATATATATATATATATATATATATATATATATATATATATATATATATATATATATATATATATAATATTTATCATGTGGAAACAACTGATAATAAGTTATTGTCTCCTTTGGAAGGGGAAGGGGAGGATTGTTACATAATAAGAGATGGTGTCATGACGATAGAGTTAGTCCTTTCTGCATTTTATTTTGGCATCGAAATACTGAAGCCAGGCACTGTTTCAACAAGCATCAGTACTGTTTCTAACCCCAAATAAATGGAGAAAACTAGTGTCAGGAAAGGCATTCGGTCATACTTTTGTGAGAAAATTAAACACTTGCCTGCAAGAGGCAAGTCTCAAACAGCGATGACATATACACATAGGAAAAACTGCATTTGAAGAAGAATATAATTTGTTAAGCCTGACTTGCAGTAGTATTTAACATATGTTTAGTTTCTTTGGTTACGTCACATATGATTGCTTTTACCGTGGTCGGTAATTATATATATATATATATATATATATATATATATATATATATATATATATATATATAATATATATATATATATATATATATATATATATATATATATATATATATATATATATATATATATATTACAGATTCCCCAACCTCACTCGTGGCTTCATTTTAGCATTTAATTCAATTCCCAATCTCATTCGGGAAGCTGTAATATGAACATAGTGGCATTCAGTTAGAATGCGTTCATTCCATATATATATATATATATTATATATATATATATATATATATATATATATATATATATATATATATATATATATATATATATATATATATATATATATATATATATATATATATATATATATATATATATAAAGTCTACGCAACGTTTTCCTTCAAAAAATAGAAGAAAAAAAACGCACAACAGTTATATAACTTGTTCGGAGGTGGTTTGTGTTGCGTCGTCCCCATGTAACCCCACGGTGTGTTGCAGTTCGGTATTGAACGATCAGTTTCATATATGGTCTACTAGTCGTCTATACTTTGAGTTGTCGTTGGAACAATACCAGAGATTAATATTGTACAATAAATTATTTAAAGGTAAAAGCTAAAATGCTTTTAAATAAGTATAAATTAGCCAGTCCTTTAAAAGCACATCACCTTTAAATAGGCCATTTATGTTTTTATTTACTAAACCTCTTAAGAACAATCACATATGATTTTACAGACAACTAGGCAAGGACTAAGCAAAATCTTAAAAATAATAATGTATCTTGGAGCCTCTGCAATATAAGATAAATGAAAAATATATTTTTAAATATCCTGTTGGAAGTTGTCGAAAGAAACGTCATCTTTACAAGTATGACACCGTCAATGTTGATGTACCGAGCGTATTGGTGATGCCATTGCTTTCAGAATTTATTATTATTATTATTATTATTATTATTATTATTATTATTATTATTATTATTATTATTATTATTATTATTATTATTGAAGTATCATAACCTTGCTTAATCAAGAAGTGTTTGACATTGCTGGTTAGGAGATTGTGTATGCAGTCCAGTGGCATTGGCTTCGATTTCTTTCAGGGAGTCAATTAACTCTGTGATTGCGTATTACGACAGTGATAAAATGATTTATGATGAAACACTATATATTGCGAAGAAACAGGGAAAAAAATAAGGTTCCCTTCGGCCCTGACTTGGGAGAGAAACACAAGCCCATCATATGGCAACACGGAGTGTTGCCCCTTAGGTGATCGTTAGAATACATGAGGAAAAAGGCAATAACATTGGCACTATTTCTTTGATTTTTGTGATTCAGGTATTCAATGAAAGCAAATTTTCTACACTTTTTCCACGTAAATTCTCAGTTCTCAAAGCTCGAAAAATTTTGCCCCTTTTTTGTGATTTTAGATTAAGCGCAGTTGCCACGTGTATCCATTAAAAACATGTCGATAATGGCGCCCAGGCTGTCACCTTTGCCAAACTTTTTCTTCAGTGTGTGAAAACATATCGGTGTACACTCTACTATAGATAGTATCAAATTGACCGACATCGCATGAATTTAATAAAGACCCATTTTGCAGTATTTGCAAACCTTAATTATTTTGGGGCGGGGGGGGGGGATGTTGATGTTTGGCTTCAGTGTATTGAGTCAAGAGAAACTCATGGCGGGACAAGGTATCACCACTATTTCTTCAACTCTCCCTAATCCTCCCCCCCTTATTTTTTTAACTTTGGCAGTTTCTTTCAACCCCCCCCCCCCATTGTTGGGGAAGAGTATTGTGATGATTGGCTTGAGTGTGTAATGAATCAAGAGGAACTCAGGCGGGACTGGGTATCACTAATAATTCTCCATGTCGTCCAAAGCCAACCTCTTCTTTTCAGAACAGTCTAGGAAGTTTCTTCCCCTCCATAGCCTTGGGGTAAAAGTTTCATTATACAAATTTATATGAGACCGTTGAGACATTGTCCCTTTCAATTTCCTGACAGAGTTGCAAAAACTTCAGAACACGGAAGATAGGGCTCCTTATGAAATTAAAAAAGTATGGCATTATTCCCTAATACTGAGTTTTACAGTTTTGGATACCTTTAAATATGTCTATATCGGGACCAGATGAAAATTATAGAGTCCGTCACCTGTAACGAGGAGGCATTTGGAAGTCATTTTGTATATAAGGAAAGGAAATGGGATGTGACAACTGTAAACTTGACCACACCCATTTGTTGGATTTAATAATTCTTCTGTCAAAATTTCTCCCAAAATGGGTTGAAGCAGTGATTGCCCACAAATGTGAGTTAGTGAGATTGATGGAGACTTGACATTGGATAATTTGTGAGGAGTTCCGTCAGCCTGTATGTCACAAAAGTTTGAGGATATGTCTTCACTATTCTTTAACTCACCTCTGCATCCACTCCTCCGTTCACCGCTATTTCCGATCCCCCTATACTTTATAACTATCCAATTCCTTGCATATCACCACTCACTTTATATCTGACATCATGAACATTCTTTGTCCTTCTCATAACTATACTGTAACCCATATTACTCATAATACACTTCTCTAATACAATCATACAAAGTCAGATATATCAACCTCTTCACTCTCGCCTCAGAAATAAGTCAGTAGTGTAGTGTTGTCTTCAAACATTATTGACGTTTTGCATAACCTTCCTTCACTCTCTCCAAATTCAAACTTCTTATCTCCCCATCTGTATACACACTTAGACTTTACACACCTCATATTCACCTCACACTTATCTCACCATTCTTAACTCAATCTTTCATATGCCTTTACCAACCGCACTCTGTGACTTAATTCCTCTGAAACTACCACATTCATTCCTGTTTCCCTCTCACTTTTATAGTGGGATTATTATTATTATTATTATTATTATTATTATTATTATTATTATTATTATTATTATTATTATTATTATTATTATTATTATTTCCAAATATTCCACCTCTTACTGTCTGGATTTGAGCCTGGGACCTGTAGAACAGAATTCCTTAGCATTTTGAGCCACCTCTATTGTTCAGTGCACTAATCTGTGAACTTCTGTTCTACAGGCCCCAAGTTTGAATCCAAACAGTAGGAAGTGAAATAGATATAACCCACATGGTGTAGGAGGGGCAAGTGGTTTAACTGATATTCCCCCATGTATTTTCTGGGCAGGATGTGTGTTAACAAGAAATGACAAGATATATGGTTCACCCTTAGGCCTCTAACACATAGGCGCCAGTTGCCGATAGAGGTCAAAATTGTCACAAAGTTCAACTCATACCCATGAGAGCAGAAAACCCATATCTACACATATACATATATACATGCACCTGTGAAAATACATATATAGGCCCTCCTTGTACCCAATAGGCCTTCTTGATAGTCCTGCCTAGGCACCACCCAAAAAGGGAGGGAACTCCCTTTGCTCTGGAAGCCTATTGGCAAGGCTGTCCAAACCCACCACACCCTGCCATCTTGGTCATACAAGAAAGTAAGAGTTAGTTAGAGTTTAGAGGGTCCGTTAGAACTTGATCAGGGCACAAATAAGATCTCTTAGAGTTTTATCTTAAGGGGACGGGGGCATAGAGAAATCATGCAGCTTCTAAATAAAATTAAGTGTTAAGTACTTGGAGTATCTATTATCACCTTGTACGCTGTAGCTCTGGCCTTTCAAGAACAACAGCTATACGACAACAAGTCATAACACTCACCATGTCTGTTTCTCTTTTTGTTTTCTTCGTGCACAGACACGATGAGAGTAGATTTTCTTTTTTGTCCCTTCCTGATGTCGAAATCATTAAAAAGTTCAGAGTTTTTATATAAGTATTAGAGCATGTGTTAAGAGAAGAGTTGGGAATGGTAAGAGTGACTGATTTGTGGTGAATGTGGAGTTGCATGAAGTTTGTGTAATGTTACCATGGTTCTTTAATGTGTATGTGGATGGAGTGGTAAGGAAAGTAAATGAAAGAGTGCTAGGCAGAGGATCGGAGTTACTTGGCGAGACTGGAGGGTTATTTAAAGTGAATCAATTATTATTTGCAGATGACATTGCACTGGTAGCTAATGCTAAGTAGGAAATGAAACCTTTGATAACTGAATTTCTAAGGGTGTGTGATTGAAGAAAGTTGTGGGTGAATGTTGGTATAAGTAAAGTCGTGAATTGTGTGGAATATATTAACATTAGCAGAATGACTGTGAGAGTCAATGGGGAGATGTTTAAGGAAGTTGAGTGTTGAGTATCTGGGGCCACATGTAGCCAGGGAATGGACAGTTGGATATGGAGCTAAGTTATAGAGTGAAGGATACAAGTAAATATTTTCAGGTGGAGTGAAAAGTTTTGAAAATGGGGTATTTAGAAATGAATGCATAGATAATAATATGAAGGGGTGACTGTGCCAGCAGCATTGTATGGAGAAACGACTTTAAATGCAAAAGAGGATGAAAAAAGAACTTTGAATGTAATGAAGATGAGGTGCTGGAGAAGTATAATAGGTGCATCTAGACTAGATATGGTGAGAAATGAGGTGGTGATGCAGGGAACAGGTGTTGAAAGAAGGCTGTCTGATTAGTTAGTGCAGTCTGTATTGAGATGGTGTGGATACATGGAAAAACTTAATGATGAACGATTAGTAGAGTGTGAACAGAAGTAATTAAAGTAAATATGAATAGGAGACCTACAATGAAATATTTTAGTGGAGTGAAAAGAGCATTTTATGTGCAGTGTAGCTGGGAAGAGAGAGTGAAGAGATGGGAATGAGTGGAGAAAGAGAGTGTATCAGTGACGCGAGACAAAGGAATTTCTCGTTCCTGCTAGCACTAAACTGGGCGGAGGAGGGATGGGGGTTGTCATGTGATGAAGCTGTGGGGGTAAAGCAGCTGTGACTTTCGGGACTCAAGCAGGGTGATGGTGGGAACTGTGGCAGACATTAATCACCAATGAGTTAAGAGGAGTGATTAATGTATATTAGTTCACTGGACGTGTTCTCTGACTCGGCCACCCCCTTACAAGAGGAATTGTGACTAATGTACATGTATTTATTATTATTTGTAGAGAGGCATTTTGTGTACATTAGATATAATAATAATATTAATAATAATAATAATAATAATTATTATTATTATTATTATTATTATGTAGTAGTAGTAGTAGTAGTAGTAGTAGTAGAAGTAATTACTGCATAAATGAGATGGAATAATTGATTTCAGTCCTTACACTCTTTAGTGAACAGTTTCAAGCGAATTATTATATTATATAGCATGCTGTTCCACATACGATATTCAAATTTTTATAGACTATTACCTTTAACAAATAAAGTACTATAATAATAATAATAATAATAATAATAATAATAATAATAATAATAATAAGCATTACACCTTACCTCGTTGAAATCTGGATGGGAGCAACAGTGTTCGCAAAAGAACAAAGAGAGTATTTGACTGTCTATTCTAACTGGCATTGTGATATGGAAACATTTCAGAAGTGAGTGTATGTCTTTTCTCCCTTTTTAAAGACTCACAGAGGGCATGAGGATATAATTATGTAAGATTAGCTTTCTCTGTTATAAACCATATAAGATTTTCTCTCTCTATTATGGGTACCATATGTTACCCCCAACGATATTTTGGGCATAAGAGGGTCCTAAAAGTAATACGCAGTTATGTTGAATATTTGGTTGAAACACAAGCTCTTCATATGGCAATATCGAGTGTTGCCATTGAGGTGGTTATTGAAATATCTGCAATGACATTTCAAACCGCAATTATTCTTTATATTGTTGCTGTTATTAGCCTGCCAAATTAGGAAGAGCACAATATACTAGCTATGTGATAAACTGTGATAACAAAACTTTGAATTTATATTGATATAAAAGGTATATTATAGAAGAGCGCCGTTGCCACGTGTAAGCTGTAGTATGTCGATAATGGTGGCTGCTTGTCTTGCTCCAACTCAACCAATATTTATTCTTCTGCTCCTGACTGTATTTCTATTTACTGAAAGACAATCAGGGATTCTATGAAAGTTTTCGCGTGAAATAACGAGAAAATCAGTTGGGTTTAAGAATTTCATCTTAATATTTCATATTCATATTGTACAGATTTTTTCTTCAGCAACACTGAGGGGGTGTTCCAAGTGGTGTGTCTTGAGAGATAAAAAAAAGTGTGTTATACCCAGGATATTCTTACCCATTACAGGTATTTATATAACAGAAACGTTGATATGTTTGATTTTGCGTTGACATTCATGAGCAGATAATGTAGTTTATTATTCCTTGGGTTCCCTTCCTTTTTTTTTCTTCTAGATTTTCCACCCAGGGATGGGTGGAACGGGTCATGGGGGACCCATGTGGGTTCCCTTCCTTATTATGGAACTTGTAAAGGCAGTAACCCCAGGATGCTCTAGTTATTCATATATACAAGGAAAGCCACATACTCTAACCTAATCTAATCAAATCTAACCTAACAATGTACGAGGTTATTTAACCTCAGGGTGTTATTCATCATGACTAGATCCCATATTTTTACTCAAGTACTAACTACTTGAGACAATGTGTGTCCTTTTGGCTCCTTAAGCCAGGCTTATCAAAACTAGCTGGAGGGACTTTAAATCTTTTACGGATTTAAGAAAGTTTTTTACATTTTAAGCA
This sequence comes from Halocaridina rubra, assembly GCA_037179515.1. Classification (NCBI taxonomy): domain Eukaryota; kingdom Metazoa; phylum Arthropoda; class Malacostraca; order Decapoda; family Atyidae; genus Halocaridina; species Halocaridina rubra. The sequence continues at coordinate 116,786 of JAXCGZ010018891.1, forward strand.
AAAACTATCTAGGAAAACAAGAGGAGAGAGAAGGAGAGACAAAACTGATTGAAGATAAGGATTGAGGATTAAGATGATATAAAGAGCAAGAGGGAGAAGATGTCCATATTGCTTAATCCTTTGGTATAACCCCAAAATAACTGTTTAATGGATTTGTGTTTCAGACTTGAAGGAAGAGTAGTATAGCGTTATGATAATTTGTGGAAATTCTTGTCTCTGTGGTGCAACTTTTAGAGAATGTCTAGGAATTTGTCTTAATAGGACTAGCTCTCTTAGACACAGAACTCTTGAATAAATTATTATTATTATTATTATTATTATTATTATTATTATTAGCAGCAGCAGCAGCAGCAGTAGTAGTATTAGGAGAATATTGCTAGAAAATAAAATATTTTTAGAATAATATTCGGCAATAAGTTGAAAAAAAGAATATGTAAATGTTTATCAAGAATAATAGAAGTAGCAGTAGTAGTTGTAACCTCTGAACAAGTAATTTATTATCAAGCTGCCAAATCACTCTGATGTAAAGGATTAAACTATTGTTATGACAGGGTTTTTTTTCTTAATGTTAATATTTACATGGTAACAATAGCTTGAATAGGTTGCATATCAACCATGCTTGGAGTAGGTAACTTGGGAACCATGCTAGGAATAGGTTGCATTTACTTACCAGGAATAGTGACAGGAAGGCTGGAATATTGACATAAAAATCTTGCCATTTGATGCTGTAATGTATGAAATGAGCAGTGTTGCTACCATCTAGTTTTGGTTGATTAGGATACTCAGCGGTGAATCAAAATTAAACCAAATTTCAAACTAGATCTGTGCTTGTGAAGGGGTTTAGTCAAAAGGCAACATATAGCAACAATTGTGTTTAATAGGCTTACATTGTTGCAGTGCATCTGAAGAAAGCAATAATTGTTATTAATGAACATTTAGTATGAACATTTACATGTGTTACATCACTCTATTGAACTTTATATATATATATATATATATATATATATATATATATATATATATATATATATATATATATATATATATATATATATATATATATATATATATATATATATATATATATATATATATATATATATTATTTATTTATTTATTTATTTATTTATTTATTTATTTATTTTCTTTAAAGAAAGTGGAGTTTATAATCGTCTTTTGTGTGTTGTTGTTTAGGAATCCTTGAATTTAAGCATTTTAAAGTTAAGGCACTATTTACCATATGTCAAAAATATGCAACTTAATACAACTATTATTTTCTGCTTCTTTCTGTATGATCCAATTGAAATCTTTGCCTTATTTTTTCTGATATAAAGAGAATGTCTTTTATGAAGTAAAAAAATATATAAACTTCTTTGGTTCCTAGACATGACTTATTGAATCAGAATTCTTATTTGGGAGGCAAAATTTTTTTGTTACCATTATATCCCCATGCTCCAAGTTCTATCTGGTTTCATGCACCCACTTTTAAAACTTAATGTAGGTCTATTTGAGGCGGGTATGGAGCAATGATTCCAGGGTGGTCCCCCTTTTTGAAGGGATCACTGCGCTTGTCTCTTTTTGTATCTCGCTACCCAGGACAGGCAAAATTCCTCCTTGCTGGCTGCAGCCTGCCAGTTGGGGCTGAGTGTGGGAGAGAACACGGTCTGGTCTCGCTCTCTTTACATAACTCTCTCCATTTTTATCTTGTGAATGTGTTTTCCTTGGATTTGTACGTCGTTCAGATCGACACATGTTTTAAGGTAGTAATTAATAATTGTTATTTGTTACTTTTGTGCATGTCACAAGCACATGGGTTTGTCAAACAAGTTAAATTCTTCTGCGCATGCGCGACTCTGAGACAGCAGCATGGCGGTTTGGTCAAAGTGTTAGACTAGAATGGGTGCCGATTTATCTTTTATGATGTGTTTTTCTTTTGTTATTTAATTGTTTTTAGATTTTCCATATCTTTAGTTCATATAGAATAAAAACACAAAAAGGGGAGATAATAATAGAAATTATATTTATAAAATATTGAGTAAATTGGGGCTCTGAATATGGGTATCTAATAATAATAATAATAATAATAATAATAATAATAATAATAATAATAATTTTATATTTTTGTTGGCCAGCCAACGGTTGACACTGCCCAGATGTGGCGACCCAGGGTCAAATCCATAGTCTAGAAGTTCTGGGAAAGTCATCAACCGAGTGTCAAGCACCTGAAGTCCCTTCCCTCTGTTTAGCCAGAAACTAATCTTTGTCTGTGTATATGTCCAGAGCATTGGCCGTGTTGAAGGCCTAGTAAAATCGTAAAACTAACTGGTTTAGGCATGCACAGAAGGACCTCCCACCTCCACCTCCTTACTTGTATATCAGAACGTGGTAGAGCTGTGGGAGGTATAAGTATTAAGTAAAGTAGCTGTATTAGTTAATTCTGAGTAGTCAGTCAGTTAAGCAGTCAGGCAGTATGCAGTCAGACAGTGTCATTATGGCTGCCTTAGGCCGAGACTTGTAAGATGTAGACCACCACTAGGCTTTGGGGCTTATCAGCTGTTTTTGTAAGACGAAATCTAAGGAATATTACGTCTGTTCTCCCATGATCCTTAGTTTCATTTAAACTCCAAAATATGGTTCATATATATATATATATATATATATATATATATATATATATATATATATATATATATATATATATATATATATATATATATATATATATATATATATATATATTTACATTTCAATTGGGCAACAGTGCTGGGTTTGAACTTAAATGATAATGACGGTTGAAAACCTATTTTGATATAGGCAAATTCTCTCTCTCTCTCTCTCTCTCTCTCTCTCTCTCTCTCTCTCTCTCTCTCTCTCTCTCTCTCTCTCTCTCTCTCTCTCTCTCTCTCTCTCTCTCTCTCTCTCTCTCTCTCTCTCTTTCTCTCTCTCTCTCATAGCTGATCGCATGTGAATTTTTTTTTCTAATGCAGTCCTGGAATGGTTTTAATTTCCTTTGAATACGTTGATTCTTAAGTTTGAAGAGAGGACACCATTAAAAAAAATTGTTCAACTATTACTTATCTGGAATGAGAAGAAACTTTGGAAAAGAAAACGTGGTTAAGGTTCTTTGTGTTTCTCCAAAATAATTCTGGACTCCAGGATGCCACCACGTCTGCTTTGATGTAAATTGCTGTAAAGACCAAAAATTTGGGGGTTATAATGTAACTTACGCCCATTTGTATATTGGAGCATGATGAAATTCCTATTTTTTGGATAACTTGTGTATTTTAAATATTGTCACTCGCGGAAGGACACGAATAACCAGTATATTTACAACAATTGCAAAAAGGAGGTCAGAGTTGAGTAAGCAAGAAAGGTTGTCAAGAATATACTTAGGCCAAGGTCTTCAGAGATGGCAGGACAATTAAGTCAGCTGCCCCTTGGACAGTTGCCCCTAACCTACCCTATTTTAACATGTAACCAAATATGAAATAGTAATTGATCACATTGGACTACTTTTCAATCATTATTTCTTGATTATATGATATATTTCACTTCAATATAAAAAGGGGCTACTGTTCATTTTTCTTAAAAGAGTTAGGATGTCCTTGGGAGAATAGTTCTAGGGGCAGCTGTCCATACCCCGGTTAATGTATCCAAGGATATATAATCGAAACATGTGAACATTGGCAAGTATCAAGTATGCATAGGACTAAATATTGTTTAATGCCGCATATAATACGTGGGAGAATACTCACTTTTTTAATTATTATTATTATTACTAAAAACTTCTTGAATATAAGATGGAATTTACTTGGGTGATAACAAGGAAGAAATTTCCCTTATTATCGCCTCTTTATTAAGTGTTTCAATTAGTGTTTGCCAAGGATCCTCCATCTTATACCGTGTTCCAAAGAAGACAATGCATCCCATTTCTCCTTTGTATTTTCCTCTCACTGGTTAAGACAAGATTTCCCCAGCTGACCCATCCACGAATATTTCTCAAGTTGAAATGTAGATATTTTAGCTTCATTTGCTTTCCATTTTGCCTTGTTATTTTTCTCTCACTGTTAAAGAGCAGATTTCATCAGTTAACTCCTCTTAAATTATCTCTCAATTAGAATAGTGGACATTTTAGCTTTATATTTCCCACTGCTCCTTTGTTATTTTTCTCTCACTGTTAAAGAGCGGATTTCATCAGTTAACTCCTCTTAAATTATCTCTCAATTAGAATAGTGGACATTTTAGCTTTATATTTCCCACTGCTCCTTTGTTATTTTTCTCTCACTGTTAAAGAGCGGATATCTTCAGTTAACTCCTCCACAAATATCTCTCAATTAGAATTTTTTTTTTTATTTATTTATTCAGATAACTGTACATGGGGACATGTGCACATGGGCACTCCCAGTCATATTGCAGTTGATAACATTACAATCTATGTGGTTATGTATAAATAACATACTAATAGAATTTGCAATTAATTTTAAATATCATAGCAAGTAATTAATAATAAAATATAGTGTAATAATTGAAGAGTACTTGAAGAGTAATCATTGTGACAATATTTTCAATAGCCCTTGTTGAGTGCTATCATTTAAATTACATTTCACTTTTCAACAGTACTACTGCAGACAATTTGAAGCAGATATAGAATAACAATTTTCAGGTTAGAATAATAAGTAGGTACATACATACATATATACACACACATACATACACACGGAATATGGATGGAGAAATGAAAGAGAATGAAACACTCAGAGAACAAATAAGATCTTTGGAGGAAGCAAATAAAGCACAAGGGCAGGAGAGAAAGGAACTAGAAAAAAGAATAAAGAAGCTGGAAGGGGAAAAGAGTCAACTAGAATCTAGAATTTCTAATCAAGAAGATAAAAACAAACAGCTAAATGACAACCTAAAGGAATTAGATGTTAGTTCACTGCTATCTTCTGAGAGAGACGAGATTGCTGCTTGGAATGTTCAGATTAAGGAAAACATTGAACAGTTCAGAAAAGAGTTCCAGGAGCTGAATATGGAAAATGATGCCATGAAAACGTCCTTTGCTGATGCACTAAAGGGGAATGTGGCAGTAAAAGAGGCTGTAAAGGTGGTGGCACTGGAAAACATACAAACAGTTGACTATAAAGAGACAGTAATCAAAAAAATGAAAGACGTTGTGATGGAAAGGGCAAACCCACTCATCAGACAGGCACTTGATAAGGAGAAGACAGTGGTAATCTCAGGCATAAGTGAATCCCAGGAGCCAACATGGCAGGGGAGACTTGAAGAAAATAAAGCTAGGGTTGTAGACCTGATAAGAAAGCTTGGAGTAGTATGTGGTCCTGAGGATATTGTAAACATACACCAACTAGGTAAATATTCGAGGGAAGGAAAGCCGAGACCAACAAAAGTAACCTTTGAGAGAGGGGAGACATGTAGGGAAATATTGTTGAGAAAAAAGTCTAAAAGACCTTCAAGAATGCAAAGAAGTGTTCATTAGACGATACAGAACACAGGAAGAGATGGGAAAGATCAAAAACTTGTTGCAAGAGGCAAGAAGGTTAAATGATGAAAGAAATGAAGAAGAGAAGAAAAATTTTCGTTACGGAATACTTCCAGACAAAGGGGAGATAAAGAAGATAATGACAGGAGATCAGGGGATGGGGCCTCATTAAGATTGTTATACACAAATGCTGATGGATTAGCTGGTAAGGCAGTAGAATTAAAAGATAGGATTCACAACAGTAAGGCAGATATAGTAGCAATTACAGAGACTAAGTTGAGTGAGGACATAAACAGTGTCACAGTTTTTCCTAAGGGCTTCAGAATACTAAGGGTCGAAAGATCTGAGAGGACTGGTGGAGGGATAGCACTGCTCATAAGTGAGAGGATTCAAGTTGAAGAGATAAACTTGGCTATAGAAAGTGAGTTCAGGGAATTTCTTGTTGCTCGCATAAATACTGGGTCAGAGAGCATTATAATAACTGTTGTATACAACCCACCAAGGAACCAAAATAGGCTTGAAATTTATGAGGAAAGTCATATAGGTACGATTGAAGTCATAAACTCAGTTGTTAACATGGCGCGGGAGAAAAAATGTAGGATTTTGATTATGGGAGACTTTAATCATAAAGAGATAGATTGGATAAATCTTGACCCACACAGTGGTGAGGACTCCTTTGGGGCAAGATTCCTAGATTGCGTACAAGGGAATTTCCTACACCAACATGTAATGGAACCAACAAGAGCCAGGGGTGGGGATGAGCCATCACTACTTGATCTGGTGTTCACAGATAATGTGTTGGATATTGAAAATATTGAGTATGAACCACCAATTGGAAAGAGTGACCACTGTGTGTTGTTGATGGAGTATATCATTGAAGACATTCTTCCTGAGAGTAGAGGCACTGAGGACATGAGGAGGAACTATCAGAAAGGAGATTACATCAAAATGAATGAGCTTTTTGCAGTTATTGACTGGAGAACCTTATTTTACAACAAATCTGTACAAGAAATGTATGACATCTTTTGTGAGAAATATGGGAAGATAGTAGATTGCTGCATACCTGTCACCAAAGTAGGTGTAATTCATGCCAGAGAGAAATGGTTCGATAATGGGTGTAAAAGAGCTAAGGAGTGGAGAGACAAATGCTGGAAAAGGTATAGGAGGAGAAAAAACATAAATGCCTGGCAAACCTACAAAAGAGCAAGAAATGACTACCTAAGTAAAAGGAGAGAGGCAGAGAAAGATTATGAGAGGGACATCACCAGGAAGGCTAAAGAAAATCCCAAGCTTTTCCACAGCTTTATCAGAGGAAAACTGAAGGTAAAAGAACAGGTTTTAAGGCTAAAGAGAGCGGATGGAAGCATCACTGAGACGGACGAAGAGATCTGCAAAGAATTGAACAAGGAGTTTCAGTCAGTATTTACAGTAGAAAATACCCCACCCCCTCAGATTGCAGTGATAGAAGCTCAAGGGCCGGTATTAGAGAACATCAACCTTACAGCCACAGAGGTATGCAAAGCGCTGATGGATTTAGATGTTCATAAAGCTACAGGTCCTGATGACATATCCCCTCATGTGCTTAAAAAATGCGCAAACACAATATCAGTGGCACTAAGTATCATATTTAAGGAGTCATTGGAGTCGGGGGAGATTCCAGGATGCTGGAAACAAGCAAATGTGATACCTATCTTCAAAAAGGGAAGGAGGGATACGGCTCTGAACTATAGACCAGTTTCCTTGACCAGCATAGTTTGCAAACTTATGGAGAAACTACTAAGGAAACATATCTCTCTTCACTTGGAATCCTTCAACTTTTTGTCAGTGAGGCAACATGGCTTCAGAGAAGGAAGATCAACAGTAACAAACTTATTAGAATTTTATGATGAGGTAAGCCAAATCTTACAGGAAAGAGAGGGCTGGGCAGATTGCATATTCCTAGACTTCCAGAAAGCGTTTGACACTGTTCCACATGGGAGACTTATTAGGAAGCTGCAATCAATGGCTAGAATAGGTGGAAATGTCTTGGAATGGATAAAAACTTACTTAGAAGGAAGGGAACAGAGGGTTAGAGTAAGACACTCAGTGTCTGAATGGAGAAGAGTTAGTAGTGGAGTTCCACAGGGTTCAGTTTTAGGGCCACTTTTGTTCCTTGTATATGTAAATGACCTACCAGAGTCTGTAAATTCATTCATGAATATGTTTGCAGATGATGCAAAGATTGTGAAGAAAGTAAAAAACGAGAACAATGGTAGAGAACTTCAGGAGGATCTAAATAATCTGCATGAGTGGTCAGAAAAGTGGCTAATGAAATTCAATACCTCAAAATGTAAGGTAATGAGAATGGGTACAAGTGCAAGAAGGCCCAAGCTTGACTACTCGGTGGCTGGAGTACAACTTCAGGAGACAGAAAATGAGAGAGATCTAGGAGTAAACATATTGGCAGATTTGTCTCCAGAAATACATATAAATGGCATAGTAAGGGCAGCATATGCATTCTTATCAAATGTAAGGGTAGCCTTCAGGCACATGGACAAGGAAATGTTCAGAAATATTTATGTAACCTATGTGAGGCCAAAACTCGAATATGCAGCCCCCTTTTGGAATCCGCACTTGAAAAAGCACATAGCTAAGCTTGAAAAAGTTCAAAGACATGCCACGAAACTGGTGCCAGAAATACGCAATCTCGGTTATGATGAGAGGCTGAGGGAATTAGACTTGCCATCACTCGAAGCTAGAAGAGTAAGGGGGGATATGGTGACAGTCTTTAAATTCCTTCATGGTTATGATAGAGTGGATAGGGATCGATATTTCGATATGGCTGGCTCTAGAACTAGAGGTCAAAGTTTGAAGCTTCGGAAGAAAACTTGTTTGCAGGATGTAAGGAAATACTTTTTCAGTGTAAGAGTAGTTGATAATTGGAATTCGCTAAGCGAGGAGGTAGTTAATGCTACCTCAATCCATAGTTTTAAGGACAGGTATGATAAGTATCACTAAGTCTAAAAATGGAACCGATGAGGAGACGGGAAGATACGAGCTTTGGGCTCTTTCCCGTAAACACAATTAGGTAATCACAATTAGGTAATCACATATATATATATATATATATATATATATATATATATATATATATATATATATATATATATATATATATATATATATATATATATATATATATATATATATGCATGCATTAATTAGATGAGCAATAGGAACACCACTGGGGCTTCATAGCCATACATATCAAGGAGAGAGAGAGAGAGAGAGAGAGAGAGAGAGAGAGGAGAGAGAGAGAGAGAGAGAGAGAGAGAGAGAGAGAGAGAGAGTTTGTGGTATTCATTTCAGCAAAAGGAGTTATTCGTCCTTACTACAGATAAAGACACATCCATGCATACTCATACACATCATTGTCATCTGAGGGTAACACAGCAGAGGAAAGTGCATGTACTTAATTGCATATACGTACACATATAAACCTGAACATACATACATACATACACATAAACACAGTGCCATATAATGGAGGATAAATTTGGAAGGAAAAGAAAGAGAAAGACTGAAAGCCTTTCCCCTTCTCCACCCTTCAAATTATGTACGTGAGAGAGAATTACGTCAATTAATCCATTATCACTATTATCACAACCATTGCTACCGCCATCATGATTACTATTATCATCATTATTATTATTATTATCATTATTATTATTATTATCATTATTATTATTACTATTATTATTATTATTATTGTTATTATTATTATTATTATTATTATTATTATTATTATTATTATCAATTAGAATAGTGGACATTTTAGCTTTATATTTCCCATTGCTCCTTTGTTATTTTCTCTCACGGTTTAGGGGCGGATTCCCTCAGGTGACCCATTCTCTCAAGTAGAATAGTGGACATTTTAGCTTTATACTTCCCTTTGCCCCTTTATTATTCTCTCACGGTTTAGGGCCGTACTTCCTCGGTTAACCCATATTCTCAAGTAGAATAGTGGACCATTTTAGCTTTACTTACTTCCCATTTATCCTTGTTATTTTTCAGTCACTACATTTACAAAATTTAAGTATTTTCTGCACTATATGTAAACAAGTCATAAGTTTTCTTCATTAGGCTACTGAAGAGATGTACTTAAACACCCCTAGGACTGTGATAGAAAAGCGTCTTTTGGTTTATACCAAAAAGGCCGTTCATAACTACCCGTCCATAAAATCGTGTGAGGATAGTGCCCAGAGAGGGGATTTATCCCTCTTACGCAAAGTACTTTTTGGTTCTTATGTAGAAAGGGTGCCATGCTTAGCCTAATCTAACCTAACCTTACCTGTAGCAGAGTTTGATGGTCTGAATCTTATATTTTCATCCAGAATTTAATTATATGATATAAAGTTTTTCGTGTATGTGAACTCTGTAATTAATAACCAAGGACCAGTTTGTAAACTGTACCACTCATCTTTTTACTAATAATGGAAAAGTAGTTTGTGACCTATACGGGGAATATATTACCAAACCTGAAAATATGGAAAAGTAGTTTGTAACCTCTCCAAGGAATATATTACCAAATCTGAACATTTATAATGTATAGATATAAATCCATAGCTTTACCCTAGCTAACCCAGGTTAACTTTTTAAGCATTTTAACATGCATCCCACATTTCTTTATTTAATAAAAATATCGAATATTTCTTCCACACTTCCTTGTTTGTAATCTCTCTCTCTCTCTCTCTCTCTCTCTCTCTCTCTCTCTCTCTCTCTCTCTCTCTCTCTCTCTCTCTCTCTCTCTCTCTCTCTCTCTCTCTCTCTCTCTCTCTCTCAGAGAAGCAATTGGCAGGAATCAGTAAAATTATTTTGACCTCGAAAGAAACTGGAACAGAATTGAGTTGGCGAGTATTTTTTATTTAAAATAAATCATTACCACAACCAGAGCAAAATTTAACAGAGGATAACAAGTTTATGTATAAAATTCTTGATCACAATGCATATCCCAATGGAGGACAGATTTATAGCTAATCTGTTAATCACCACTAATTACAAACAAAAACATCTTTTAAATATCAACCAATATATTTAAATCCCTAGAATATATATTTGACCTTGAAGGATCAGGGGGGGGGGTAAATAAGCCTCTTTGCATATTTAAATTGTTTTCAATATATTTGATCCTGTAATTTTAAGATTTTTTTTTTTTACCAAGGGATTTAAAGAATATATTGGTTGACCTTTATTAGCTTTTTTTTTATTTGTAATTAGTCGTGATTAACAGATTTGCCTTTTATAACAAATTGTATTTACAAAGCGATTGTTCTTTGTTATTTGGCTTTGATTATGATTTCTTTTTTTTTAATTTCTAGGTATATATATATATATATATATATATATATATATATATATATATATATATATATATATATATATATATATATATATATATATGTGTGTGTGTGTGTGTGTGTGTGTGTGTGTGTGTGTGTGTGTGTGTGTGTATTTTAGGGTTTAATGGTTTTCTCAGAAAACCAGGGATATCCCAGTCAGTCTCCTCCTACGACAGGCAGAGTGTACGAGGGCGTCATTCTTCCATATCTAAAAACATTTTTGTAATAATAATAATAATAATAATAATAATAATAATGATTATTATTATTATTATTATTATTATTATTATTATTATTATTATTATTATTATTATTATTATTATTATTATTATTGTAAATATGGTACATGAGTTTCCAGTCCCATGAAAACATAAACTCGCCATATGGCAACAGCGAGTGTTGCCCCTTAGTTGGTCATGAGAATATGTACAAAACCCCAGGATACAAATATATAGAGTCGCCAAATAATATATTACAATATAAAACAAAAAAGGAGAATTTATCAACTTTACTTTCTAGAAATTTCACTTCTTAAAAACTTTAAGATAGAGATAAATATTTGATATTTGATACAAAGGCCACGTTGCCACATATATCTTGGGGTTGTCGATAATGGCGTCTGCTGGCTCGGTTGTGTGAACGTTGCATAATAGAAACTTTGCTGATCTGGATAATTGTTTATATTTAAATAGCCTTGTATGGCATAAATTTTTTATAATAAACTGGCTAATTTGGCTTATAATTAAGCAACACTAGCGATACGTGAATCTATTTTGTCAAATCATGTTTCCAAGATTAGATTTGGCTTGTTGGCTGGGTTGTAGGAGATACATTGCAGGGAGCAAGAGAGAGAGCCTGTGGGAGTAACACATTGCTAAGTCAAATCCATATTCACTACCCTGTGGGATAAGTCATTTTAAAGAATTCAAGGGGAAGCTTTGTTTTCTAAAATTATGCAGTATCCTTGCCTTTTCATGTAATTATGAGGACTCTAATTTTATTGTATTGGCAAATACAGCAGTCTCTTTTAGATACAACTTTTAGGGCTTTGAAATAGTAAGTATTTTAACGGATATTCAAATATACACCTTTTATTTTATAGGCATACTTAGGTTTTATAAAATCTCTTGTTACATCTTGAAATGTAAAACTTTTATTTTTATATAAATATAAAGTTTACTTTTACAAGATATTTCTGTTGTTGCAGCTAAGTTTAAATTCGACGTATTAGTAGTTTCTATAATACGATAATACTGGAAGTCATGGAGTTATATTTCACTTAAACGACATTAAAGTTGTATTCTTATTTTAGTTCTTAGTAGTAAATTAAGGTAGCGTTATAACCGATATGCATCTTCTAAGTTTATAGTTATTTATTTATTTCTAAACTTATTCTGCACCTCAAAGCTCCCCGTCTATACCTCAAAGTTCCCCATCCCCTTGGGGTTAAATTTCTAAGAGATCTTATTTCTGCCCCGATCAAGTTCTAACTGACTCTCTCAACTTTTACTAACTCTTACTTTTTTGTACGACCAAGATGGCAGGGCATGGCAGGCTTGGAGAGCCTTGCCAATAGGCTTCCAGCTGGAGGAAATTTCCTCCCTTGTGGGTGGTTTTAAGGCGGGGCATCAAGAAGGCCTAACGAGTATTTTCACGAGTATTTTCACAGGTGCGCTAACGTACATACATATAGATGTTTGTCCTGGGAATATCTTGAACTGGGTGACCACTTTGACCTATATCGGCACTTGGTGTCTATATATGAGAGGCCTAAGGGCATAACAAGATATCTAGTTGTCACGGGTTGATAAACTCCATCCTGCCCAGAAAATACATGGTGAATATCAGTTACACCACTTGACTTTCTTGCACCACGTGGGCTATTTTTATTTCACTTTATGGCTTAAACTTTTCTTACGACAAATTTACATCAAATTTACAAGAACTGTGTCGATGGGGGTATACCAGTTGCGGCTGTCGGACTGGAAGGCAGAAGATCCTTATGCGCTTACCCCGTGGGTGACCCAAATAGGGTGTTGAGGGAGAATTGTGCCAGCCCTTTTACCCCAAGGAGCTTATAGGTGTTATCGAGGTATATTTTTAGTGACTGTGTGTGTGCTTTGACTCGCCCATCCCCCCTTTATAAGGTTGAAAGCAGGCAATGTATGTGTATGTGGCATAAATATTGCATTAAATATCAATCTCAATTAATTTACATATAAAAAAGCTAAAATATTGTAAAAATAATTAGTCGTTACTAGGATGTAATACTCTTATTATAAATAAATATTAAAAATTTTGATAACTAGTGCTATAATTGTCTTAAAATGTACAAAGAAAATGTAATGCACCACTATATGTCACAATGAGTCCCCTTTCGAATGAGGGTGGACACAGACATGTGTGAACTGGGGAATTAATGCTAGATACTCTTCCTAACACCTTACAGGTGGAAATGAACCTGTGTTAGTCACTGCCCTACTTGCACGCTCTGCCACAGAGTAACTGCGGCCCTCAAAATATACAGAGAAATTTCCTATTATATACATTAATTTACATTGCAGGTAAAGCGAATTTAGCATAATTTTTAAGTTTAATGAGATTGTACAGGATATACTGGATGGTAGAAGTGAAGAGCTGATTAGGTTGTATAGACTGGCCCTGGATAAGATCAGGAAGAGGGGTGCAATTCCTGTGGTGTGTGGTATTCTGCCTAAGCTTAGCCAAAGTTCAGAGTAGTTGTCTTGAGCTATTGGTATTAATCCTAGGATGGAAGTCTTCTGTCGGGAGAATAATATTGTTTTCATAGACGGGTGAAATCATTTCACTAGTCGAAAGTATATGTATGCAATGGAGTTCATCTTGCTAGTACAAGTGTCTTGGTAGTGGCTGGTTTGGTAGATAGAGCTGTAGGTGGGTTTTGTTAGATAAAAACACTGAATGGTGTCAACTGAATAATACATGTGCAGAGAAATTAGTCAGTAATGGTACTGTAAATAGTGACTCAAGTAACCGGGAGTTTAAGGATAAGTACCATTTGGTAAATAGACCAAAAATTAACAAAAAGAATAGCTACAAGAAGGGTAAGCCTAGAGAAAGTTTAAAAGTATATTATACAAATAGCCATAGTTTAGGTAACAAGATAGAGAAACTGAGAGCCATAGTAAGTATCGAGGGACCGGATATAACATGCATTAGTGAAAGTTGGATTAATTTAGAGTAAACATCTTAAAGTTTAATACATAATTATTGGATATAAACTTTATAATGCGAATCGCAGTGCAGATAGAATAGGAGGAGGGGTAATCATGTAAGTAAAAGACAGCCTCACAAGTTGCATTAAATCTTTTGGGTAGAAATTAAAAATAATAGTTTTGTTGTAGTAGTCCTCAGACCACCGAATCTAGACAAATTAAATTCTCAAATTATATATAATGAGATTGCTAAAGTGTCCAGGTCAAATAGAATTTGTATTATATGCAATTTTACTTTTCGTGATATAAACTGGGTAAACATAACAGGTGATAGTGGCTCTAAGGAGTTTTTACAAGTAGTAGAAGACAATTTCCTTACTCAGCATGTACTGGAAGCAAGACGGGGGGTTAATATACTGGATTTAGTTCTCAGTAATAGAGAAAATAGGGTTACAAATTTAGAAATTGATGAACCATTGGGTAACAGTGACCATAATTCCATTAGCTTCAACTTAATTTTCAAGGAAGCTATTAAGGAAAATAAGAGTATTGTTCCAAACTAAGCTGAAGATTTTTTGAACTTAAATAGGTCTGTCCAGGACAGTTCGATGTTAAGTCTTCCTTCAGTTACGGTTCTTTTTCTATGCCTACAGCTACACTGAATATTCTTGGATATTCATCACACATCTTTTATTATCCCTTCACATCTGACAAGTCATTACACACTCCATCTCTGTTTCTCTTTACTTTATGTATTCTTCGTGCCCGGGCCCGTTGAGGGCTGTTTTTTTTTTTTTTTTTTTTTGGCCCGTCCTGGTATCACAATCATAAAAAAAAAAAACTAGAGAGCAGGAGTTTTTGAGGGGTTAAAAATTAAATCTAATGAGGTCTGGGAATTTCTGGAGTACAGAGGTGGGCAGTTAATCCACCAGGTCAGGTCGCAGGTAGCAGATTAGTCCAAGAAGGGGGTACCAAAGTTCAAGCACAAGGTTAAGGATTAGCACAAGATGAGATCAATACAGTAAATTCTCGCACAGGTAGTAATAGCAGTCCGTCAGTTGATATAAATTTGGATGAAAAATATAATAACTTTGTCACAAATCTTAAGAGTATTCTGAAAGACTATATTCCCATGAAACAATTCAGAGCAAGAAAAAAATACCCTAAATGGATGGACAACAGAATAAAGAATCTTATAGGGTATTAAAAGAGGAATATACAAGAGACTAAAAAGAGGTGAAGAGCAGTTGAGGCAGTAATATATATACAGTTAAACAGGGAAGTTAAAAAGAAAGAGAGTCGAAAAGAAAACACAAAGTTAAAACAGTAGAAGGTAAAGAAAATCCTAAAGGTTTTTATCAACACTATCAGATTAAATTTAAGGAAAAAGTTGGACCAGTTGATGTAGTCAACGGTCATATCACAGATGATGATGAAGAGGAGTGTACATGTTTAAATAAATATTTATTATCTGTATTTACCAATGTAAATTTAGAATATATTCCAGAGGTAGAATTCATATGCACGGACAGTCCCGATAATAAAATTACAATAAATATTACGAGGGAGGATGTAATAAAAGAAATAGATAATTTAAAGCTTATAAATCTCCGGGACCTGATGACATTTATGCTAGAGTATTAAAGGAGTGCAAGGCAGAGCTTAGTTGTCCACTAACTGCACCATTCAATAATTCAGTAAAATTAGGATTTGTACCCAAGGAGTGGAAATTGGCAGATGTGGTACCAATATTTAATAAACGAGAACGGGCCAAAAAGAAAAACTATAGACCTGTAAGTTTAACGTCAACAGTGGATGAGACTCTAGAATTCATCATTGCAAATTAGGGAACATCTAGAATTACACAGACAGATAAAACTCTCACAACACGGGTATCTGAAGGGTTTTTCGTGTCTTACAAACTTACTGTCTTTTTCCTTAGAAGTTTACAAGACAGTAGATAGTGGCAACGAATACGATATAGTATATCTAGATTTTAATAAAGCTTTTGATAGAGTTCCTCATAAAAGACTAGTTAAAAAACTTGAAGCTCATGGTATAGGAGGAGATGTTCTCAGATGGATCAAAGAATGTTTAAAGAACAGGAAACAGAGGGTTTGCATAAATGGGTACCACAAGGCTCGGTACTTGGTCCTCTATTATTCATTATATATCTAAATGATCTGGATTTAGATATCAGTAATAACCTAGGTAAATTCGCAGTTGACTCTAAAATAAGTAGAATTATAAATGGAAAAGAAGATATTCACTCTTTACAAGAAGATCTAAATAAATTATTTGAATGGTCTGTGAAGTGGCAAATGGAATTTAATGTTGAAAAATGTAAATAGTAAAACTGGTTACTACAATAGTCAATACGAGTTATAAGCTAAATAACATGAAATCATGAGCTCTCAGTGTGAGAGGGATTTACTTCTTGTGAGTAGTAATCTTAAGTCAAGAGAGCGGTGTATTGCGGTCAGAAATAAAACATGCAGATTTTTAGGATTTATCTCAAGAAGTGTTAGCAGTAAGACAGAAAAACTTATTTTACAGCTCTATCTTGCATTAGTTAGGCCCCATCTGGATTATGCTGTGCAGTTCTGGTCACTCTATTATAGGATGGATATTAAACAGAAAGTATCTGAATTCCAGATCAAAACTTAGCACGAGGGTCTGCCCCTCTCTTTCTTTATCTCTTACTTTATTTAATTTTCGTGCTTTTCCCTCCAATTCCCTTATATCCTTAATTCCCTCCCCTTTTTTCCCCTCCTATCCTATCCCATCCTAAAAAAAAAAAAAAATCCTTGGAGCCTCCTGGTTAGTACAGTGGTAACGCGCTGGCCTCGCATTCGCGAGGTCGACGGATCGCGCCTCATCCAGGCAAGAGAGTTTAAGCTGTTTACTGGAGAAGTTACTGCTGTGGCTGGGCACCACAGTGGGGGGTTGGGGCCTGTGCCGGCTGGCGACCACCCTATGGGTCTTCCATGACCCGGTCCACCCATGAGTGGGTGGAGAATCTAAAACAACATTGAATCCTTGGAAAGAGTGCAGCGAAGGATGACCAAGATGATGCACAATATCAGAAACCTACCATATGAAGGCAAGCTAAAAAAAACTTAATCTGCGCTCTCTAGTGAGGTGCAGAGTTAGGGGGGATATGATTGAGGTGTATAAATGGTTTAAAGGGATTAACAAGGGTGATATTAATAGTTTTAAATAATTATGATCCAACCAGAACTCGAAATAATGGGTTTAAACTTGATAAATTTAGGTTCAGAAAGGAAATAGGTAAACATTGGTTTGGTAATAGAGTAGTTAATACATGGAACAGTCGTCCTAGTAGTATAATAAATGCCAATACCTTAGACACCTTCAAATGTAGGTTAGACAAGCATTTGACAGATGAAGGGTGGGTATGAATAGGTTAGTGTTTTGTGCTTTGAGAACTATATACGCCTACACCTGAGCCAAGGTACCTGCAGTTCACCCTCTGATTGCGGTTAGAGGTAGGGCAGGAGGGAGTCACGCGTTCTCCCTCTGGCTCTGGCGAAAAGTTGGCGAGGAGGACTAACACTGGTAGACAACGATCCCAGTGAAGGTTAGCGGACCTGAGGGAGTTTGTCGAACGGCAAAAATCCCCCCCCCCAAAAAAAAAAAAAAAAAATAGTGATAATTTTTATCAGTTGAAGAATCATAAAAAAAAATTAAAAAAGTAAAATAAGAATTAGAATAGAATAGAATAAGTTAGACATGCTGAGATCATCAGTCAAAAATGAAGCTGCCTCGTTTGTGCTAGTAGGCATGTTACAGTGTCCTCTTTTCTTGGTGTTCTCATGTTCCTAGATGCGTGAAGCTCTTTCAGTAAATAAAATGGATTTTTGCAAGGTTCTTATATCTTTTAATCCCTTTAAGAACACATGGTGGAATTTTGCTAGGTTCATAGATACAACCAAGTTATATATATATATATATTTTTTTTTTAAGGCTAATTCTTATATTGTGTGAATAGTTACTTTAAAACTACCATTAGGAGGAAATCCTCCACGGATTTTTAGTGCTTAAGCAGGGAATTGTACATATTCGAGGCATATAAAGGAATATGGGTTATAAAATTCTTTTATTACTGAAGCTTGTTTTATATTCTATGAAAGAATACTTTAAAACTACTTTTATGGGTAAATCCTACAGGACTCTTGGTTCTTAAAATCTTTTTTTCTTTGGATCTTCAATATAATCCATAGGATTTTATCGATACAAAAACTGAAAAAAAAAGAGTAGCAACAAAGAAAAAGTAAATTTCAAATTTAGTGCAAGAAAGGAGACTGCAATGATATGGCCATGTAATGATAAGAGATGATGACTACTCGGGCAAGAGGATGAATGGAGTTTAAAGTTAAGGAGGATAAGAGGAGAGCCAAAGCAAACGTGAGAGGATAGTGAATGAGGATTTTAGGGAGAAATGGCTGAGACTGGATTGCACACTAAACCAATGAATACGGAGGAGTAATAGTGAGGAACCCTGACACCATATAACTATGAATGGGAATGATGATAAAAGATGGAATTTTGTTAATCGTTATTGAGAGTATTTCAATAAACCCCCATTAATAAGATATATTGAATTAAAGATAACATGTTATAATCCTCTTGTGATTTACAATCACCTCCCAGGTGTAGTAAAGAATATCCAGTTGACTCAGAATAAATGACTAATGTTTTAAATACTCGGAAAATACCAATTTCACTCTGAGGTGTAATAAAGAATGCCCAGCTGATTCAGAATGAACGACTAATCTTTTTAATACTCGGAGAATCCTAAGTTCACTCTGAGGTGTAATAAAGAATGTCCAATTGACTCAGAATAAATGGCTAATGTTTAGTACTCGGAAAATACCAAGTTCACTCTGAGGTGTATTAAAGAATGCCCAGTTGATTCAGAATGAACGACTAATCATTTTAATACTCGGAGAATCCTAAGTTCACTCTGAGGTGTAATAAAGAATGTCCAGTTGACTCAGAATGAATGGCTAATGTTTTAAGTACTCGGAAAATACCAAGTTCACTCTGAGGTGTAATAAAGAATGCCCAGTTGACACAGAATGAACGGCTATTATTTTAAATACTCGGGAAATACCAAGTTCACTCCGAGGCATATTGTTATATTATTTGTTTGTATAATACTGTTAAGCGGAATATATGTGTGCACGTGTGAATAGTGGTCAGCTATGAAGGAAAACAGAACGTGGGATTGCTGAGAGCTTTCAGTCTGTATATTAGTTCCTCTTCTATTATCCCTGGTTTCTCTAAATATAAAATGAAATTAGTTTAATACATATAATCAGGGTGCAGTCCTCTTTGTAAGGGGATGACCGAGTCAAAGCACAACACTAGAGGTCAATTCACCCCAGTCATACCTCTTAGCTCCTTAGGGATAAAGGGCTGCTACATTTTTTGTTGGATGTTCACCCTTGAGGGTGAGCGGACCTTCCACTTGTGGCCCGCAGGTGGGGTGAGATTTTCTTCGGAGTGTACGTGGTATTCGCTCTTGCTGGCGAATGGGCTTTCCTGTTGGTGAGGAGGTGGGGTGAATTCTTATTGGTGATGATCGGACTTTCCTAATTGGCCCGCAGGTGAGATTGTGCCAAACTGTAAAGATAACGGAGAGCATAAATATTCAGTTGTGAATTATTAGTTTACATCAAACAACATAAATGAATTCCTGTTTTGGGGGAGAGAGAAAGAGTTATTGCATGGCTATCTTGGTGGAGGGTATTGTCTGATAATATTTGATAGACTGTTCATGTGGTTATTTGTTGCTAGTCTGATGATGGAGCTAGCAACCTGAAGGGCATTTGGGTCTTCGCTAGATGTTGCGGGGGCACCAGTTTTCCGTCGAATCTCTGAAAAAGAATCACATTCCAGGATGTAGTGTAGCAGTGGATGTGGTGAGGCTACCTGGCAAAAGGTGCATTCCTTGATGATATTCTCTACTATTTGCCAGGTGCACTTGTACCCGAGTCTCAGACGGTACACATTGACCTCAGTGCTTCGTCGAAGGCTCTTCGGCAGGGTGATACACCGAAGATCAATGGTGGCTTTGTACCACCAGGTGGAGGGGGAGCCAATGTCTGTGCACAGGTTGTGTTTAGTTATTAAGGTGTTAAGGAGTGACTTGGTGGCTTTATTTTTAATCTGTTGCATCCCAGGAGACAGAGATATCTGGATTTCTGCTCTGAGAGTGGCTTGTTTGGCGGCTTGATCGGCTTCCTCATTTCCCTTGATGCCGACGTGGCTGGGAATCCAGGCAAGAGTGATGGCTTTTCCAAGGCTGGTTATCCTGTGGTAGTGGCTGAGGATGGTCGTGATGATGCGAATATTGTCTCTGAGGAGTGGCTTCTTGATGGCCTGTAAGGCGCCTTTAGAATCAGAGAGAATAAGGGCATGGTAAGCTTCTTGCTGGATGAAGCAGTCAAGGGCGTTGGCTATGGCCACAAGCTCAGTCTGGAGCGATGAGCAGGAGTTTGACAGTCTCCAGGATAGGACGTGGTTTCCAGTGATGAAGGCGGCGGCTGAGGCTCCAGTATCTTGGTTTACTGAACCGTCAGTGTAGTAGACTTGAGAGTTTGGCCTGCTCCAGCTCTGTATTTTGTCCTTATATATGTTTTTAAGGACAAGCGGGTTTACCAAGCTTTTGGGGTTGTCAGGGAGCTCGATCTTTATATCGAGTGGTTGGTCATTCCATGGGGGTGGGCATCTGTATTCAGGAAGCGGTGTGTCTTGTATCTTGGCTAGGATGCTCTCTCTGACTGGCAGTGCTTGCAGGCTAGCGCAGACCTTGGCTGCCCAGGTTCTAGGATGGTGGTTGGGCTGGCAATTGAGGGCTAGATGGAGATTTGTGCCAGCTAGGCATTTATGTTGGGCAGTGGTGGTTTTGGCCACAAGGAGGGTCAGTCTTTGCTGAGCTCTGAGTTTGAGTGGAATGAGTCCCGATTCCATCTGGAGGTTTTCTCTCTTGGTCCACATGGGGGCTCCTAGCATGGTACGTGTGGCGTTGTTTTGAATTACTTCTATTTTGTCCCACTGTCGGTCTTTTAGTAGCCAGAGTGTGGGACAAGCATAGTCAATGAGGCTGCGTATAGCTTGTACATAGAAGGTTCTGAGGACATTAAATGATGCACCATCGTAGAGGCCCGACATCCGATGAAGGATCGCTTGTCGCTGGCTACACCTGTCGCGCAAGTATTGAATTTCTGGTCCAAAGGTTAGTCCTTGGTCGATGATTACACCCAGGTATTGGTGTTTGGTAACCCAGTCCACAGGTTCATTACCTATGACCAGATTAGTGTCTGGTCTCCACTGGTGGATGGGAAGGGCCTTGGTTTTGCGGGCATTGATTCTTACTCCAAGGGAGATGGAGGCTCGGTGAATCTTGGTGAGGCAGCGCTGTGTCTTGTTAGAGTTTCTGTGTCCTATTGTGACAAGGGCAAAGTCGTCCGCATAGTTGAAGAGTTTGGCTCCATGCGGTAGTGCGATGTGCATGAGTTTTTCCATGAGACAATTAAATAGGAAGGGGCTAAGGATTCCACCTTGGGGGGTCCCATTTTCGTGGTTTTTGTAGGTGGAGTAGTGCCCATCTACTTTGACTCGTGCACTACGATTTTGTAGACTCTGCTTGATCCACGAGAGAAGGTTACCTTTGATCTGCTTGGATACGAGAGCAGAGAGTATTGCCGGCACATTGGCTAGTTCAAAGGCCTTCTCTAGGTCTAGAAAAACAATGTAACCACGGCTGTTGTTGAGAAATGATAGCATGGAGGCTATGCATTCTGAGGTGCCTAAGCCAGGCTGGTAGGCAAACATGTTTTCTGGGAAGGGTGGGCATTTCCAGCGGACTCTGTTAAGTACCATCTTTTCTGCCGTCTTGCTCAGGCAGCTTAGGAGGGAGATGGGGCGAGGGTTGTCAGGGTCCTGTGGTTTTGGGATGGGCTGAATGTCTGCTCTGTTCCATGAGGCTGGTCTGATTCTTCGTGTGTATGTCAAATTGATCAGAGAGAGTAGAGCAAGCTCCCCTTGGGGCCCCATTTTTTGGATCATTGTGTATGTTATTCTGTCGGCACCTGGGGCTGTGTTCTTAGAGCTTTTGCTTACTCTTAGTAGCTCAGTCAGGGAGAATGGAGCATCTGTTTCATCTTCAGTGTTGATGGCCTCTTCTATTTCTTCCCATCTTGCAGTGGTGAGGTCCTGGAGTGTTGCTCTGGTGGTGATGGGGAGCTGGTTAGAGCTTGCTCTATCCGCGAATTTGATGGCGAGTTCTTCTGCTGCCCTGCTAGGATCCCTGTGGGGGGTGATTTTAGGAGGTTTTCCTTTAGCAAAGGAGTTGATGCTCCTCCACATCTGGCCCACAGAGGTGTGAGCATCTAGGTTGGAACACCACTCTAGCCATTTATTCCTCTTGGTGTTGCGAGTCTCTTCATGGACATGTTGTTTGACTGCCTGGAGAGTGCGGTAGGAGTCTTCAGTGCGACGTTTCCTGTGCATTTTCCGAATGACGTTGAGCCGGTGGTTGAGTTCTTTAACTCTGTCACAGTAATACCATCTGTCCCGATGAGTGGTGTGTTGTGGTTTGCAGAGGGGTATGGAGGAGTTTGCTGCAGCTTGCAGGGCATTGACTAGCTCGGCCTCTGCTTGGTCGATGTCTTCAGATGGTATGTAGGCTGAAAACCAATTGCTGAGGTGCTCCTGGAATCGGCCCCAGTCGGCCTTCTTGAAATTCCATCGAGGGGGAGGAGCAGGGATTTGGAAGATTTCAGGAATTGGCAGTATGAGATGGATCCCATAGTGGTCGCTTGTGACCAGGGGATGAACTCTCCATGTGGCGTCCTGCTTTAGGGAATTGGAGACAAAGGTGAGGTCCAGTATTCCACCTCTGTCGTGTGTTGGCTCATGATCGTTGAGCAGGGAGACATCTTCTTGGTCATTCAGCAGGCTCATGATGTGTCTGCCTGCAGCACAGGGGCGCTCATACCTGAATCTTGGGTGGTGCGCGTTGAAGTCGCCTCCTATTACCAAGTCACGATGACTGGTTAGCCCGAAGAGGGTAGTCAGGTCTAAGCTACCTTTCCGTGGTCTGTAAATGTTGTACAGGTCTATGCAGCTGCCTTGAAGTTGGATGTTAACAGCGAGGACGTCGACATCTTCGCCACAGCAGACCGGTCGGGTTATTTCCTTTGCTAATAGGTTTTTCCTGATGAAGGTGGCGCTGCCTCTGTTCTCCCCTGGAGACCAGTGCTGGTAGAATCCATTGTATCCTGAGATTTTTGGAGGGTGTTGCTCTGTGCACAGGGTTTCTTGAACCATGATGACATCAATGTTGTCAGTCTTGGCTATGCCTTCAAGATGTTGTACCTTGTGTCTGAGACCCTGGGCGTTCCAGTGTAGGATCCCGAGATTAGACATCTTGATGATTTGAGGAGGTGGAGGTGGTAGGAGTGGTGGGTTGTTGAGGCTGCTGGTGGGTTCTGGAGACGAGGGCGTTGGCGACAACGGAGTGGGCTACTTCGACGACTTGATTGTAGGCATCTTGGGTGGTGGCTCTGGTATCGAGGAGTCGGACGGCTGCCTGTACGGCTTGAATGAGAAGGTTGGTGAGCTCCTTTACTGTGAAGAGGGTTTGCTGTTTGGAAGAGGAGGCAGAGGAAGGTGTCTGGATAGGCTGTTTAGGTATGGGGGTATGGGAGTTTTGTCTAGGGTCCCTGGACCTAGTGTGGTGAGTGGGTGTGTGTGTGGTCTGAGTGTTACGTGTGACTGCATTGTGTGTTTGGGTGTTGCGTGGGGTGGAGGTGTTGGTGTGAGTGTTGCGTGTGGGGTTGATGGGAGTGTGAGTGTTGTTTGGGGGGATGGTATGAGTGTGAGTGTTGTGTGATGGGGTGGATGGAGTTGGTGTGGGGGTGGGAGCTGTAGGAGGTGTGATCTGTGTGTTAGGAGCTGGGTTGGTGTAGTGTGGTGGGTTTTGGTTGGGGAGGTTAGGTGTGATTGGGGCAGGAAGGGGCATTTGCCAAGGATTGGAGGTGGGGGGAGGAGCTGGGGTGAAGTTGGGGGTGGTGTGATTGGTGACAGGGGCAGAAGGAGGGGTTCTTTGAGGAATCCTCTTCAGCCTTTCTGGGCAGCGGTTGTTCCATGCGTGATGGTTCCCTTTGCAGTTCGGGCACTTGGCAACTGTTGCTTCTTTTGCCTTGAATTTTGTAAGGCAGCGGTCGGTGGAGTGTTTCCCACTGCAGATTCCACATCTCTCTGGGAAATGGCAAGTATTCCTGTGGTGCCCAAATCTTTGGCACCGGAAACATCTTAGGGGTTCTGGGGTGTACTCTCTTATGTAGAACTTGCCCCAGATGCCGAGGTTTACTTGTGAAGGGGGTGGACCACAGATGTGGACCAGAACCTGCTTTGATGGAACGGTTTGGCCCTCTATTTTGGAAGAGCAACGTGAGGCAGCCGTAATGTACGTTTGCTTGGTCAGAAGGTCAACTGACCAAGCAACAGGGAAGCCAATGACTATGTATTTTCTTATTTTTAGTGCAGGGTTCAACTCTATCAAGTGTGGTGAGCCTAGGCTGCGGATCTTCTTTGCGGCTTCTGCTGAGGGTGGGTGGATAATGAAGTCACCCTGTACGTTAGGCTTTATTTTGCAGCCATGCTCGGTGAGTTGGTCTTCCAACTCTCTGATGAGGTCATATGCCTCTTTCATGGAAGGAGCCTCAACTTTGAACTTGGAAATGGGCTCTCTATCAGACTTCGGGGCTGGGGGGGGGAACTGGGGCAGCAGTACTCTCATGGCTACTGTTAGAGGCTGTCCTTGCCCTCTTCTTTCCCACAACCGTCCACCCCTCTTGAGGGGGGTCGAGTTCCATTCCCCCCTCTGGGGGGGAAGCAAGAGAAGCGGCTGAGGCCATGACTAGCAACTAGTCATGGATATCACAGATTTCACTATTTATATGTTATTTGCACTGTTTGTCAATTTGATTAATGCAGTATAGGGGCCTTATGGCTTGATCACTTCACTTAATTGCAACACTACAACACTTAATCACTTATACAGTCTTCTATCTTTCTTCCCAACTCTCGTGGGAGAGGGAAGTGAAAACAGAGATTTGCTCAGGACACAATAATGTGTGTTCAATTAAACAAGAAAAAACACAAGCACAAGAAAACAACAAAATAAAGCAATCTTTCTGTTTCTCTCTTTGGCTCTCGTGAGAGAGGAAGAAAAGAAAACAGATATACTTAGGTTATATATCCTTGTGAAGACTTCCCCCTCAGGTCAGGGATGGAGTGGAGGAGGTGAAGTTCACTTTGTTGGTAGGAAGAGGCTTCAACTACCTGGCTCAAGTTCTACAACTTCTAGGGCTGCTACATGTTCCTCCCCCGCCATGGAGTTGTTTCGTAGCTAATCTTTTTTCATCTCTGTGTCACATGTCCCTAGTTTCGATATATATATATATATATATATATATATATATATATATATATATATATATATATATATATATATATATATATATATATATATATATAAAATATATATATATATATATATATATATATATATATATATATATATATATATATATATATATATATATATATATATATATATATATATTAAACTTAATTAAGTTGGCAAGTAGACGTACTTTCGATTTGAACAAAAAAAGTCATTATCATAGTCAGAGCTAAAGTTACAGGGAAATAGTTTATATATACAATTTTTGAAATTCAGGCAGATTCCAAGGGATGACAGTTTTATAGTCAAACTGATAACAGATAGAACCGCTACTAAAAATCAGCCAATAAATTATTTGAGAGGTAAAACAATTGCCCCTTAACACAATTATCTAGTAGAACGATTGTCCATTAGGACAATTGTCCCTAATCTATCTAACAATCTAAGCCGACTAATCAAGCATTACTTAATCTAAATAAGTATGACATAATAAATTGTTCACATTGAACAATTTATTTCTTATATTATATCAGCATAACATGGCATATTTGACTTTAATATTATCAAGGGGTAATTGTATCGTTTGGTGTTCCACAGGGATCAGTACTTGGTCCTATCCTCTTCTCCATTTACGTAAATGATCTATCTTCTTTCATTTCTGACTGTCTAGTCGTACAATATGCAGATGACACTCAACTACTCCTTAGTGGTGATATTAATAATCTCCCAGAGCTAACTTTAAGAGCAGAAAACACTCTGTAAAAAATTAAAACTTATTTCCAAGAAATTGGGCTGTTAATTAACGAAAGTAAAACAGTGCATATTTATTGGTTCAAGGTTCCACATAGCACAAATTCCAGAAAACACAACAATTAATTTTTGCGACAATATTATCACACCTAGCAAAACAGTCAAAAACCTAGGAATTCTCTTTGATAACCACATGTTGTTTGATTCCCACATAGATAAAGTATGCAAAAAGGTTACAGGAACATTAATGTACTTATCACGTATAAAAGACAATTTTGAGACTACAACTCGAATAACTGTTGTTGAATCTCTAGCCCTAAGTCACATTAATTACTGCACAACTGTTTGGGGAGCTACCACTAAGACTCAGATAAACAGAATACAGAAGCTTATTAATTTTGCAGCTCAAGTTGCCCTGGGAGGAATAAGAAAATATGACCACATCACACCAGCTCTCAATAAACTTGGGTGGCTGCGGGCAGAAAATAAGGTCGCTTATGCTATTTATGTTTTTGTATTCAAAATTTTGGACCATCATTATCCTAGCTGGCTATTTGATTTAAAAACAGTCAGGGATATAAGGGGAACAAACGCAAGACAGAGCAGTGAGCTCTTTATTCACAGAACAAACACAGAAGCAGGTTCAAAGATGATCACTATCAAAGGGCCAACACTCTGGAATAATATTCTAGAGCATCTTAAAAATGCATCCTCCTTCACAGCTTTCAAAGGCAAACTATATAGTTTACTTTTGGACAAATAGTTGCTGCTCATTAAGAACTAATTATTCTCATTGTAAGGAAACAAATATGGAAATGATGCCGATAATAACGATCCTGTATCTAGTGGCATACTTACTACTTTATTATTAACATTATTGTTAACATTTTTATTACAGCATTATTATTTTCTATGAAAGCTACATTTAATTTAACTATATGTCTAACCCTCTTATTTATTTGTTTAATTACATGTCTACTTATAAGTTACTATTAATGTTGAATAACCATTGTACAAAATGGAAATAAATGTTTGTTTGTTTGTTTGTTTGTCCTATGGGCATGAAGGGTGACCTTTCTATTCCTTCCAACTACCAACCACTTTTTTTTTTTTCCACCCACGGATGGGTGGAACGGGTCATGGAGGACCCATCAAATACCAACCACTCGCCTTAACCTCTGTGGACGCTATAGTCTTCTAATCTTTGCACGACTCAATGCTTGAAAAATCTTGAATTTAACTTGCATATATCTGATCAGCTACACGGCTTCCAAAAGCCAAGATCCACCACTGGTGACCTCCCGTCCTATCCCACTCACCTTTGGTCATCTTCTCTGAAGAATTAGGGTATTGGGAAGGATTTGTCATCGGCCGTTTCATCTCTAAGGCTTTGGCAGAACTTGACACAAGCCTCTGTTGGCCATTACCTGCTTATTGCCTTACTCCCTCTCTGTTCTCTGCTCTCCAGATTTCTTTCTGACCATTTATTATCTGTGGTCGTAGACGGTTAAACATCTGGCTCATTTCTCGTTACCACTAGTGTTCTACAGAGTTCTGTTCTTTCACCTACTCTGATCCTTTTCTTCACCGCCAAAACAACGACAATCTCCATTGAACCAAGCAGGATAACAAAGCTGTAAACTAATGCTGAGGATCCCATCCATTTAGATATAGTGGGTATGAGCCAGGGGAACAATCCGCTGTGTGGGAGAAATATTGAATATATTTTAAGCTCGTTGACCTAGTGGGTATGAGTTGGGGGCATAAACTGTTACGTAAGGTAGATATGAACATATTTTAAGTGTATTACTTTTCTTCTTGGAACGGAATAATTCAAATGACAGACCAAATATGCTAAAACTTACTTTAATTATTACTATAGTTATAAGGCTTTTTTAAAGCTCTTTTTCTATCTAGGTTATCCGGGTGCAAAAGCCATTAACTCCTTTATAAGGAGGGCGACTGTGTCAAAGAAAAAACTCGACTCAATGTGAGAGGAAAAAACAAATGATGGTCAAGTCCCCTTGCTCCGCCCTATTGAGTTACCACAAACATTCTCTCTCCTTGTTCACTCGGCCTCCCTTTCCTGCTCTTCGCGTTATTGTTTGAACTCATTTAATATATAGTAATATTCCCCAAAATCTCCTCTTTCTCATAACATATTCAGGATTCCATCTTGACCTCTGCCATACTTCTGGTTTCTCCATTCAAGATATTCCTTTGCTTTGATTATCTGTCACTTTTTTCTACTCTTCTTATCAAATAGAATCTCTATCTTTTCCTTCTTAGATAATTTTTCTGTACATTTCATTGGGGAATCCTACAATCTACATTCTCAAAAATATGCTGACATTTAATTTACCTCTCTCTCTCTCTCTCTCTCTCTCTCTCTCTCTCTCTCTCTCTCTCTCTCTCTCTCTCTCATGTATTTTGTGATGCCTTTTCAGTCCATATAGTCTCAGTGATATATTATTTTATACTTTGAGTGCAATTAGTGACCAGGACTCTGAAATTCAGATGATAGCATATTTTGCCCATTTAGATAAAAAGAAAATTCTAGAAGTTGGCAAATGCCTAAGTATTATCACCTTATTATGTTTTGCAGTTGCTTATATATATATATATATATAAATTTTTTTCTATTCTTTTATTATTATTTTTTTCCGGTTTTACGTCACGGACTCCCTTTTCTACCAAGGGCTAGGACGATGGCCTTCTTGCGAAGGACTTGTTTTGGCAGGTGTAATCGTTACCCTAAGTGCATGCCCTTACTAAACTCAGACCGTAACGTGGCACCTGATGCCTCAAAGTCGCGAATGCTACCGCTGGAGCCACGGTGACAATATATATATATATATATATATATATATATATATATATATATATATATATATATATATATATATATATATATATATATGCACACACACACATAGGAATCATATTTTATCCCAGACTGGGACTCTAACCTAAGACGCCTAATTATTGTGCCAAGGCACTACCACTACACCACTGAGGGTCTAAAGTAGAAGCAAACCTTACAGGAAACTGCTACACTAAGAATGAACGTATTCTTTCTGAATGTTTTTTTTTTTTTATCATATTACAGCTTCTCTTATCCTCACTCGTGGATTTTCACATATGTTAATGTGTTTATTTGATTATTATGGATTCTTTTATAGCTGTAATTTGAATTAAATAATGAAAAACGAACCCTTACAAGGCAAGCAAGGAAAATTTGACATTAGGGAGGCTTGGAGAGAGGAGTGGAGATTTAGCCTTCCTAGAGGTGAGAACTGGTGGAGGATCCAACCAAATCATTATCCAGCTTCTACACCTTAGCAAGAAAGCAGTGGATGCAAGCAAATATGCTTAGATCAGGGCATGCCATAACACTGGCTATCCTTCATTGATGGAGCTACTGAGAATCCTCCATATACCCTGTATACTGCGAATTCCCTCATGACACCAACCATTTGGTGCTGTGCTGCCCAGTCACTGCAGTCCCAGACGAATATGTTACTATACACGAAGCCAGTGATACCTTCACAAACTAGATATAGAGACAGGAACATTAAGGTGTAAAATATTTCATACCAAGCTTCTTCTTCAAGAATAACAGTTGACTTAGATTCCTAGTTCTTTTAGTGTGCCATTTCAAAGCACTACTTATTTGTGTGTGTGTGTGTGTGTGTGTAATTATTGTTGTGATATTCTTTTTTGGCTTCATGTACTTAGTCTATATTTTCTTGATTTTTAACAATTATAGGATTTTTTATGGGCTATGATGTATACACTAAAGCATCTTCTCTTGTTTCAGTTTCAGGCTTTCTTTTGAGCATATTCAACATCTTTTATTCTGTCGTGTTAATTTCTGTATCATTTTACTGGAAAATCTAACTATCTTGTCACATGAGGTCACACTCCTTTATTAGCATTCAGTCATCTGCAGGGACTGAGATAGCATAACTGTACATGCAGATACTGTAACTTTATGATTAGAATCCTCACATTACTAGTGTATATTAGTAGGATCTTCGCATCGGCTTGGTCACTTCCTTGGTTGAGTGAGGTTATACAAATGGAAACTAAGAAACTGGTTTCCTTTTAGCTTGATAAGAGCAAATCTCCAAAGCTATCAGACAGATCAAGGCATATATGAGTAGAATACCAGGCTGTATCCTGCTTGTATGAGTAGAATTATCAAAGCTTTTAGGGATAGAATGGTTTATATGAGCAGAAAGTTCAATGTATGTGGTCATTTCTTGACTTTTGTGTAACCATCAAAGCCATTTATTTTAAAGAATCTTCAAAGCTAGCAATCAGTTCTTGGTTTATATGAGTGGGATCTTTATAGCTACCTTCCTGTTTCCTGTTTGTGTGAATATAATTGCCATATTTTTAGGGAGCTCCCTATTTATTTCTATAGAAGAAGCAAAGCTGTTGTCATTTGTTGGCCAGTTTTTTCTGCTTATATAGTCAGAAATGTCAAAGCTACTAGTTAGTGTGAGTGAAAGTCACCAGTCTTTCCCAGTTTATATGGGCAGATACATTAAGTGAAATAATTAAAGCTAACAATAAAATAAAATCAGTTGTTGGTTTATATAAGTAGAATATTCGAGACTACAATTAGTAGTCACCGTGACTCAAGCGGTAGCGTCCGCAACTTTGAGGCGTCAGGTCGAGGGTTCGCGCCCCGCCACGGTCTGAGGTTAGCAAAGGCATGCACTCAGGGTAACGATTACATCTATCAAAACAAGTCCTTCGCAAGATGGCGACCGTCTTAACTAATATTAAATTTGTCACTATTAACCAGTAACAGATCCTGTCTGTCCCTATTATGGGGGTGGACACAGTGTGTTTAGGAAATTAAGGCTGGATGCCCTGCCTAGCGTCCCGCGGTAGTCTCGATCGTAGGTCTGTCGACTTATTTGTAGAGCATAAATAACCACTCACCTACCGTGATCCATAGGAGGTTGAGACAAACTTTGTGATTGTCACTGATGCTCTCTCTTAGTTGATAAAACGTCATGGGGAACATTTCAGGAAAGAGGTAATCATACCAAAAAAAAAAAAAAAAAACAATATTGTGTTGGACAGACAACAGCAGAACTGCTCCTTTCAGCATTGCCAATAATCTCTAGCATGACAGCGGCTCTTTACCGAGCTGAGCCAACCTCCACCAACACAGCTGAAGAGGTTCTCTTTTAGGTTACACAGGCTGGCAAACCTCTCTAACCATGAATAATTACAGTGTTGATAATTACACTGAAATGACGATTTTTAATTTTAGTGTTATATTATATAAGCCTTGGTAGTATTATATGCTGGATGATATTGATAATTTAACTGAAAAATTTCATTTTCAATCTAATCCTCCTTGGTGCTGTTGGTAGCACTGAAGGTGTTGCCGACATCGTATCATAGATTTTCCTCACTGCTTACAACTCGGTGTGCCTTAGTTCGCGAGTAGGATTATTGAAATTTTCTGAGATCGAGTTCAGAACTTTTTCCTTTTAGTTCATAATACGAATATGTCTCTTTCTGCTCTTCATTCCCATGGACTCTTCTTGATAGCATGAGTATCACTGAAAACCGAAAGTTCAATATTATTGCCACTACGGTACTTGAGAGGCTATAGTCCTTAGAAAAGTCCATCACATCGAAACCAGTATTTCCTTATGTTTCAGGGAATCTGTGGTCATGTTCAGACGATAATATGGCGCAGTAATTGTATTTCTCTAGGTACAGATGTACAGTCTTTGTAAGAAGTTTGGTACCCATTGAGAAAACAACCTCTTTTTAAAGATTATGACTAGGCCTATTAATGTCTTGTAAAAGGTGTTCCTTTTAGACCATGTTAAAAGAGTCCTCTCTCTCTCCCATTTTTCCACAGTGGTACTTAGTAATGTTCATGATGATGTAATGGAGTTGGACAGTACTACTTATCGAAGATCACCCGAGTTGTGTCCTTAAATAATATTCACAAGATTACTTTTTTTTTTTTTTTATCAGACAGTAGACAAGCTCCATTAATGTCTTGTAAAAGGTGTTCCTTTTAGACCATGTTAAAAGTCTCTCTTTCTCTCTCTCTCTCTCTCCCCCATTTTTCCACAGTGGTACCTAGTAATGCGCATGATAATGTAATCAAGTTGGACAGTAGTACTTATCGAAGATCTCCTGAGTTGTGTCCTTAAATAAGATTCACAAGATTACTTTCTTTTTTTTATCAGACAGTAGACTATCCACTGTAGCCTGTAATTTTACTTGTTATTGCTATACATTCCTTTCTAGTTTAGCTTGTAAAGGTCAATTATTTCAGCCTGGCAGAATACAGCCTCCATAGACTGGATGATACTTTGATATCAATGCAAATTAAATTATTCACCTGCTAGTAATGGTTGTTGCTCCCATCTCCTAGCTTGTATATTTGATTACAGATGAAATTTAATCAATAACAGTGTTGACTTGCTTATAAACATTGTGGCTGAATAAGTATACTATTTTTCCATATGCATTAAAGTTAGCAGGTGCTTAGACAGGCAACCTCTGCCCATCCTTATCACTGCCAAACGTATGAGAAAATTGCTCGAGAACATCTTGAGTGTTACTGAAATATGTTGAATTCTTTTGAATGTAGTACTTGATAGATCATCTTTGCAACCAGATGATATATATATATATATATATATATATATATATATATATATATATATATATATATATATATATATGTATATGATTTGGTGACTATTTAATTTTGCTTCCATTATTTGTCATGATTACTCTTGTTATTTGAATTGTTGTTGATATAAGTTTGTATTTTTGTTAATAGGAATTGGCACTGAAGATGATCACAGGTAGTGGTCGAATGCTCTGTAATAACTGGTTAATAAATTTAAAAAGAAAATTTCACTCCCCTTTATTGTATCACTGGCATCGATTTTAATTACATATACAAATGGTTCATTGATATATATATATATATATATATATATATATATATATATATATATATATATATATATATATATATATATATATATTTATATATATAAACTGTTGACATACAGAATTAAATAGTAAAGAAACGCAATTGAAACAACACAGAAATTAACGTTATATATCGGGTCCTAACTGGACTCCTTTTTGTGCTTGAGAGGAGGTTCAGTTAGAACCCGAAATATATCGTTAATTTTTATGTTGTTCATTTGATATGCTTCCTTACTATCTATCTGTCTATCTATCTATCTACAGATAAAGCATAAAATAGAAGAAAAAAATATTGAGTTTCAATATTCAAGAACAAATTTATTTTGTCTATTAAGTTAGTATCGGAACCTCAGTGATTTGATTTTTGTTTTTTTATCCATCTGGGAGATAAATTCAATAATAATAATAATAATAATAATAATAATAATAATAATAATAATAATAATAATAATAATAATAATAATAAGAGCACTCGTAATGGTATCTGAGAAGGTGTGTTCTTTCTTAATAATAATAATAATAATAATAATAATAATAATAATAATAATAATAATAATAATAATAATAATACCTGTAAATATCCAGGAAGACATTCACAGACTTGGAGAAAGTATCTTGTATTTCTTTAACATCAAATACATAATATTTATGGTAAAGTCTGACCAACATTGCCTGGGTCAATATATATAATATTTGTCCTGCAGTGAAAAAAAAAAAAAACACACAAGATAACTAGTGAGTCCTTTGAAAAACCCATCATTAAATTGAAACAAGTATCTACCTCTCCCATCCTAATGATGATGAATAATTTGATTACTAGTAGAGCGGACAGAGGTAGTCACCGTGGCTCAATTTTTTTTTTTTTTTAAGTGTGACACCGGGACAGGCAGAAACTGCCCACATCAACAAAGGCCCGGGCACGAGAAAATACCAAGACGAAGGAAAAGAAAAAGGTTAAGGGCAAGGCAGAGATGAGGTAATGTCACACAAAGGAAAACAACAGACAGAAAAAAGCAGTCAAAGTAAAGAGGACCCAGAGATATGGAGGACTAGGCTCTGAGATGACGATAGATCTGCTTTTTGAAGGCTGAAAGGTCATAAGAATTAGGAAAGACAGAATCAGGAAGAGAGTTCCAGAGTCTGGAGGTAGATGGGAAGAAGCAGTCGCTGCACCGACCAATCCGCGAGCTACAAATCTCCACACAGTACCTGTGAGATGAGGCCGCTTGGCGAGTGTTAGCGGCCTCGGCAGTGGAGGAGGGATGCAACTCGCCAACTCATCAGAGCAGCGATGGAAGTAGTAGCGATAGAAAAGCGAAAGGGAAGATACCTTACGGCGAAGAGAGAGAGAATCCAGGTTAGAAGTAAGAGAAGGATCATTAATGAGTCTGACTGCCTTAGATTCAACCCTATCAAGAAGATAAGTAAAGGAAGAAACACCCCAGATGTGTGAGCAGTATTCTAAGCAGGGGCGGATAAGACCTTTGTAAATTTTAAGTAACTGCAATGAGGAAAAGTAATAACGAAAACAAAACAAAACCCCCAATTATTTTGATGAAGATTTAGAAACTTGGATTATGTGATTCCTCCAAGACAAGTTAGAGGCTATATGGATTCCTAATATATTGATAGAGTTAAGAGGGTAAATTTCATTAGTTTCGAAGGCAATAGGGTTATCAGGAGGAGAAGAAGATGAAGAGATAGCCAGAAACTGTCTTGGAGGCATTGAATTTAACTAAATTTTGAGTGCCCCATTCAGATACTCTCTGCAAATCGGAGTTAAGAGTAGAAGAAAGTGATACGAGATTGATTACGAGTAGCAGATGAAAGTTGTAAAGAAAAGGCAGAGGAAAAATGAAGGGTAGAATCATCGGCAAAGGCATGAAGAGGAGAGGAAAATGGGGACTGTAGATCATTGATGAAGAGAAGGAAGAGAGTAGGTGAAAGAACAGAGCCCTGTGGAACACCACTAGAAACAGAGAAAGGGCTACATGTCGCGCCATCAACAACTACAGATATAGAACGGTCAGTAAGAAAACTGGAAATTAGAGAACAGAAAGAAGGGGTAAAGCCATTGGCAGGGAGTTTGGCCAACAGAGCCTTGTGCCAGACTCTGTCAAAAGCCTTAGAGATATCAAGGGCGAAGACAAAGGATTCCCCATAGTTCCTCAGAGAAGATGACCATACATGAGTAAGATAGGACAAGAGATCACCAGTGGATCTTGCCTTGCGGAAGCCGTACTGGTGATTGGAGATAAGTGAGTTAGATTCAAGGCTTTTCAAGAAGTGAGCATTGAGCAAAGTTTCGAAAACTTTAGCAATAGAGGAGGTTAGAGCAATAGGTCGGTAGTTAGAAGGAATAGAGCGGTCACCCTTCTTAGGAACAGGTTGAACTAGAGCATGCTTCCAAGATGAAGGATAGGTACTGGTTGACAGAATGAGGCGAAATAGACGGCAAAGCACGGGAGCCAGTTCATCTGCAAACTCCTTAAGGAACCTTGCAGGGATACCATCGGGACCAGATGCCTTGTTTGTCTTTAAGGACCAGAAGCATTTATCGGTGGGAGAGGAGTTAAGGTCATCAACTTTCCTTCTTATAAAGGAAGCCTTAGACCTTCGAATCTGAGCTGTACAGCGATTCCTAGCTATAATAAAAGCAGAGCGAGTTAAATCGGAAGGAGAGGCTTGGTAAGATCGGTGAACCTGATTCCTAGCCTGGATAGCCATGGAGCAGGCACGGTCAAACCAAGGTTTAGGGGGAGGGAAAGTTTTTGCAGAAGAGGGGATGTACGCCTCCATTCCCGCGGTCATGATCTCGGCAACTTTTACAGCTACCCGATCAGGGTTGCAGGACCGAAAGCAGTAGTCATCCCATGGAAAGTCAAAGAGAAAATTACGCAAATTTTCATATTGGGTTCGCTCGAAGTGCCATAGGCGGCGTTTAGTAGGAGGGATTGGTGGTGGGGGAGCGAAAAGGGAAGAGACAGGGATCATGGAGTGGTCAGATTTACCAAGAGGGGAAAGTACAGAATAAGAGTAGTTTGAAGGGTTAGAAGTAAAAAATAGGTCAAGAGTGTTTGCAGCATGTTCGTGACGATCAGGAACGCGAGTAGGATGCTTGATAATTTGCTCCAGATCATGAGTAATAAAGAAAGCAAGGGCCTCGCTTCCTCCCACATCAGTGTGAGAAGAATGAAGCCACTCGCTGTGATGTACATTGAAGTCTCCAATGTAGAGAACTTCGGCATGTTGGTGAGAAGATAGCAAGGACTCATGGCACGAGGAGAGATATTCAAAGAAAGACACAAACTCGGTGGAGTTTGGAGAACAGTAGCAGAAGCAAAGGATGATAGTGGTAGTGGAGAGATAGACTTGTAGCCAGAGAACATCAAAGTCAGGAGATTCAAGGTCCATGAGCCTCACAGTAGGAGTGTTAATGTTGCAGTAAGCACAGACCCCACCTTTGGAACGAAAACGAGTATACAGATTATAGTGGGAGATTTGGAATGGGTCAGTGGAAGCATGTATAGACAAGTGGGTTTCAGATAGGAGGAGGAGGTTAGGGAGGAAAGTGCCCAAGTGCTGTTCCACAGACGAAAGATTAGAGTTCAGCCCACGAATGTTTGAATAGTGAAGAGTGAAAGAAGCAGATCTATTGGGAGGTGCAAGGTTAAGAGCAGAACCATTACTACCACCAGGCGTGTCTGCCCTCAAGCCAATGGTGGAGTTAACACGATCCCCGGAGATTCTTCGCACCCCACTATGCCGGGTACTGGGGGCTATTAGTTGTGAACCTTCCATAAATAATGACAAAATGTGAGGAAAAGGAAAGTAAAAGAGACATGTGCAGAATGTTGTGACTTGTCAAATGTAATGGAATAGCAAGAGATGTGTAATGAATATGCCAGAATATTCAGTGTAGATGTAGGCATGAGGAAAGAACCGTCCTGAAGGAAGACTCAACCTGGAACTGTCTGGACCAGTCCTAGTTGCATCCTAATACCTTCAGTCGTAGTATTTCAATGGGCGACTCTGAGGCGTCAGGTCGAGGGTTTGCGCCCGTCACGGTCTAAGGCTAGCAAGGGCATGCACTCAGGGTAACGATTACATCTGCCAAAGCAAGTCCTTCGCATGAAGGCAACCGTCCTAGCCCTTGGTAGAAAAGGGAGTCCGTGATGTAAAACCGTAGCAGTAGAGCGGACAGAGATGCTTCTTTCTTTCTCTCTTTAGTTAGGAACAACACCTTTATGATCCTTGTTTATAACTGACATAGGTTGCCTTATTTCTATCATGATAAACTGAGTGTCTTGAATATATTTCAAGACAGTTTATTTCTATGTACATATGTAAGTGTTGTTTTGCATATAGTTTTGTTTATTGTAATGTAAGTGCATGAATGTATACTTTTAGACTTAGTATGTGCATCTATTAATTTCTATCATGTATACACGTATATTCGTATGTATAATGTGTAGTTTATTATGGAGGCTGGCTGTAGAAGACTTGGAGAAAGGAATGTTAGTCGCTAATGAATTTTAGCCATTAACCCTTCACCTCCTTGATAATGCTTATTGCATCGCCTGTTTAAACAAAGAACCGTTGTAAGCAAGTCATAACTCAAGTTAGTCCTAGTATCAAGGACCCCGACAAACGAGGAGAGTTTATTTAAATATTCATATATCAGCAGTTCATAAATCCCCTTATAAAATATTTGCATGTATGTCTATGCATGTAGTATTAATTATATTTTATTGGTAGAGGATTTAATTTTGAGATCGTGGTAGGCCTCTACTGAAGCCGTGTCAGGATTTCCAAATTTAGGGGGTTATAAGATCGAAGAGTAATAACACACAGGAAATCCTCCACAGCTTTTGGTCCTTCGAATCGGATGAGAATTGGTGTGGTAATGGTGAAAATAGTGTACATTTTACATAAACTCCCGCCTTGTAAGAAGTTAGTGTTAAACTCTATGATTAAAATTGTCCATATTTCAGCGAAAAAAAAGGAGGAGCATTGCATGATTTGCATGAATATTGGAAATATAAATTTGCAATTAAAGTGGTTGTCGAAATAAATATGAGTATCTTTTTCCCGCGTGGATAAAGTGTTTCTCTCTCTGTGGAAACGAAATATAATTTTGTAGTTGAGCGTCCATTAAGTAATTTGGATATTCGTACCCAATTTCGTCTGGGTGAACAGTGGTTTTTTAGGAATTTGTGTGTTTACATATTTCCCATTTAACGATGTCTAGAATGTCGTATTGATTCCTTTGTTTACGTAAATAAACAGAAGGTAGTGACCCACCTACTGCTAGGTGCACAGTGTCGTTTATTTGAGGAACAGTGTGGTTTGCATTGCACTTTCCATTTACTGTTGCTGGCTGAACAGTGTCGTTTAATTGATGAATAGTGTGTTTTACACTTTGAGGATTGGCGTCATAATTGACAGAATTAAATAAGTGTATGTTATTATCTTGAAATTTTGGAAGATTGTCCTTGGATACTCTTTACAGAGTGATTCTTTGTTGCATTGTGGATGCATAAAGAAGATCGTGGATTCTTTGATGATAAAATTGCATCAACTATTTGTTTGTTGTTTTATGTTCTATTTACTTTCTCAATATGTCGGTTAAACCTGAAGCATTAAAACGCCTTCGGGAATTGGTTCAACGTGATTGTGTTCAGTGTCAAACAGAACTTGCCAAAGATGATGAGACACTTGTTGTTAATTATTTAGAAAGATGTCATCATACGCTAACAGAAAGATTCGGAAGATATGATAGGAAATATGAAGAATATGTCGAGTATAAGCCCCTTAAAAGGGATTCTGAAGAGGAGGATACAGAACATGACAATCTAGCTGAAACAGTAAATGATATTAGCTTAGCTGACCTAGAACGGATTCGTAAGTTAGGAACTATGAAGAGTACTCGAGCTCCTAGTTCTGAGAGTTCAAGCCTCCCCAGTGGGCAACCCACACCTAAATTTCCTGAAGTAAAATTACCACAGTTCTCTGGAAACTATGATGAATGGAACGAGTTTTGGGATACGTTTGATAGTTTAGTACATAGTACTTCTATGGCAACTATGACAAAGTTTACCATCTTGAGAAATGCCCTTAAAAGGAGTTGCAAAAGACACCATAAAGGGATATCCTGTTGCTAGTTAGAGTTATGACAAGTGCATTCAACAGCTACAAGCTGTTTATGCCAGCAAGGACAGGATTGTACGAAATTTAATGAGGAAATTGGTAAAAATACCATCTCCCTCTTCTAATTATTCATCACCTTTTAAGTTCAAGCAGGAAGTAGAAGCCATTACTCGAAGTTTGAAAAATTATAGAGACATGAAGAACGCTGATTGAGTGTTTTCAGAACTTGTAATTATGAAATTACCAGAAGATGTAGAGAACTGGATTAGCATGAAAATAGACACAAAATTTCCTACATTTGAAACCCTCTTGAAGGAACTGGGAAAATATATTTATCATATAGAAGGCAACAACACTAAAGATAACACAAAAGGAGAGATCCAAGCCTCACAGAGAGATGAGACTCAGTCCTATAAAAAGAATGTAGGTAGTTATGGTGCCGTTGCAAACAGAGAAAATAGTAAAATAGAATGTATATTCTGTGGTTGGCAAGGTCATAAGTCTGAACAGTGCAATAAAGTAGTAAGCATAAATGAATGCAGAGACAAATTGAGAGATAATAACAAATTTCTGAGATGTACTCAGCCAGGGCATTATGCAAATGTATGTTACACTCAGTTAAATTGTAATAAGTGTAAGAAAAATGGTTATCATGCAGCCTTGTGTTACAAACAAGAGTCAAAGTTTCCCAGAGGGTTTGATGAACCTACATTTCTGAATGAGCAGTCAGGAAATGGTTCAAATTTAGATGAGTCAAGCAAT
Organism: Halocaridina rubra; assembly: GCA_037179515.1. Lineage (NCBI taxonomy): Eukaryota > Metazoa > Arthropoda > Malacostraca > Decapoda > Atyidae > Halocaridina > Halocaridina rubra. The sequence goes on from JAXCGZ010018891.1 coordinate 157,016, forward strand.
GAGCAAGAACATTCTGACCCAGAAAAGGACAAGAAACATGTTAGTGTGATGACTATGAATGCAGTACAAAAGCAAATAGTGAAGCCGAGTTTACCTTCATGTGCTCTGCCTACTGCAAGTGGAAAAATAAGCAGCTCAAAGGGAAATATTTGGGTAAATACTAGGTTTTTCTTTGATACAGGTTCCCAGTGTTCCTTTATAACTAGGGAATTAGCTAAAAGGCTTAAATTAAGCCCAAAAGATGAAATGTCTCTTGGTATTGATGCATTTCATTCTGAGACGAAGAAAGGAAGTTTTCCTGTTGTAAATGTAGTTATCAAATTGGGGAAAAGAAGAGCCAGAGTTAAATTACTCGTAGTTGATGACATGGTAATTAGCATCCACACTCCAGGACTAGCAAAGGCTGCAAATGTGTTAAAGTCTAATGGTCACAAGTTGGCTGATGAAGATATTTATAGTGATGTACTGGAGAACATTGGCATTGTTATTGGTGCATTACATTTTAGTCAGTTTGTTAGTGGTATTAACAAGTGGGATGTCTATACTTTGATGGAAACACAGGGTGGTGTCATGTTGTATGGCCATATTCCGTATGATACTCAACATGAACCCAGTACTGTGCAAAGTCATATTGTTATGCGAGTAGGAACACAGTTTTTTCCTGCAGCTACTCAAGAGTTGATTTAAGTGGCCATAGAGCCAGTTAATAAGTTGTTGATTGAAGAGGCGATAGAGCCTAATAATAAGTTGTTGATTGCAAAGGCCATAGAGCCAGTTAATAAGTTGTTGACTGAAGAGGCCATAGTGCCTGTAAATAAGTTGTTGATTGCAGAGGCCATAGAGCCTGTTAATAAGTTGTTGATTGAAGAGGCCATAGAGCCTGTTAATAAGTTGTTGATTGAGAAGGCCATAGAGCCTGTTAGTAAGTTGTGGGAGCCAGAGAGTATTGGAGTAAAGCAAGAAGTGCATTACGAAGCTAAAACTACACTTAAAAGTTTTACAGATTCTGTTCCCTTGAAGCCTATCCACACTCCTCTCCTACACAATTTTCAGAGTGCCTTTGGACAAATGAAGTCTCTAATAGAACAGTTGGAGGAAATATTGGAGAATGTTCATGTGGGTGATTTGTTGGATGCTTGTACCAGTGAAGAGAAACAGTTTGATATATGCAATACTGCAGATGTAGAGTGGGAAAAGGCCAAAATATCACTGCAAGCATTGAATTCCAACAATGCAAGACTTCAAAGGGTACTGGATCAGCGCCTTTCTGAAAAATCTAGATCTCCTAAAGAAACAATCTTTAGTTTAATCTGGAATGTTAATACAGACAAGTTGTCTTTGAAAAGTCTGAAGGCTAGAGAAGATGTGTTGACCAAACATAAACTTCTGTCACTGGTGGGTATATTTTTGGACCCCTTAGGTCTAATATCGCCCTTACTAAGAAGAGGAAAAATTCTTATTCATAGAGCTTGGTCTGAAAGGCTCTCATGGTAATATCTGTTGTCAGAAGTATACAAAGAGGAATCATCAAATTATGAAAGATCTGAACATCAAACTGCCCAAAGGGTTGAAGAATTGTGGGCAAGCTTAATCATAGATGATAAATTGTAGTACTGATGGGGAGACCCCCCTTTTTTTTTCTTTTTTTTTTTGGAGGGCCCAGGATGTCTTGAATATATTTCAAGACAGTTTATTTCTACGTACATATGTAAGTGTTGTTTTGCATATAGTTTCGTTTATTGTAACGTAAGTGCATGAATGTATACTTTTAGACTTAGTATGTGTACCTATTAATTTCTATCATGTATATACGTATATTCGTATGTATAATGTGTAGTTTATTATGGAGGCTGGCTATAGAAGACTTGGAGAATGGAATGTTAGTCGCTAATGGATTTTAGCCATTAACCCTTCACCTTCTTGATAACACTTATTGCATCGCCTGTTTAAACAAAGAACCGTTGTAAGCAAGTCATAACTCAAGTTAGTCCTAGTATCAAGGACCCCTACAAAAACGAGGGGAGTTTGTGCAACTTGCCCACAAAAAGTTTGTTGTCCTCGTGAGATGCTACGAGACACTCATGTTTACCATGATTATTGATTGTGCTTATACATTTAATAATGAGCAATTAGTTGCTCTCGTGAGATGTTACGAGACACTCAAGTAGAAAATGTAATAGAGATACGTGGAGCAGAAGATATTAGAGTTTGATTCAGAGTCCCGTGATTGCTGACGACATCAGGGTTTTCCGGATAGATGAGTACAGATTTAACTTATTTCTAACAATATTTATAACTACGTGTGAGGGACAGCATGAGCTCATTTAACTGATCACTCGTAGGTAGAATGTATGTTAGAAAATTTATTATTCTGTATGAGGAAGTTTTAATTTAAGGTGAGGAGAGTTTATTTCAATATTCACATATCAGCAGTTCATAAACCCCCTTATAAAATATTTGCATGTATGTCCATGCATGTAATATTAATTATATTTTATTGGTAGAGGATTTAATTTTGAGATCGTGGTAGGCCTCTACTGAAGCCGTGTCAGGATTTCCGAATTTAGGAGGTTATAAGATCGAAGGGTAATAACACACAGGAAATCCTACACACTGAGAAATTAGAGCAGTGGTGTCTCTTGTCACGGTGTTGTCATATACGCAGGCCGGGTGAATGTTCATTATTAAATTAAAAGGCGAATGATCTCAAATGAAAAGCTGAGGCAAGGGATGGTAAAGGCACAAAGCCTGACTATATACCTATCATTAATCCAGGGCCTACTTCCATCATTTAAATATGTTTGTATTAGTCTCCAAAAACAAAATTTTAGAATTTGTTGGCTAGGTAAAGAAATACCAGATTGTGTCTGGATTCATGACTAAGCCAATTTAACAAATGGTTCAATTGCATGTTAAGAATATCACTCTGATTTCTCCTAAACTCTATTATTGGAGCTGCTGTAAAGAAGGAATTTACATATATTTCAATTTACTGAGTATGTGGAGGACAGTACTATTTCACATGTTTTTATACTTAACCTGAATACAGTCAGGGAAGCTCATGAAAAAATGGGACCTGCCTTTTATCAACAGCAAAGAGAGGTAGGTTAGGTTAGAAATTGAGCCTAAATGCCAGGCTCAAAATCTAACATAACTTAACCTAAGCTAACCTTGCTTAACCCAACAACCTTTCCCTGCTGTTGATAAAAGACTAGTTCCAATTCTTCTGGAGCTCCCAGTCAGCGAACATGAATGTTGTCTGATATTTTTTGCATCAGTTCGTGTGTAGTCATAAACTAAAGAATGAGTTCGACTATTTCATAATTAAGCTTTCATTAACAAAGGAACCGTTACTACCAATCTGTTGCATCTTGCATAATGCACCAAGATGTGGTAGGACTAGTAATTGACATTCCTCTAATAATTACTGCATGTTCTGTGTGTATTTGCAAAATGAATAGACTATGTTATTAGTTGACAGATATCTCTAAACCCACAGGGATGTTTTCGTTTTTTTTTTTTATTATTATTTGTTTAATTAATGTAGAAGGATATATGTTATCTGGTTCCATTGAAATTCCACCCCTGTAAAATCCACCCGAAAATTCCTCCCCAAAAATTCATCCCTCGAAAATTCCTCACCACGAAATTTTCTCCCAATCAGTTTTTCACCCCACAAAACCTAATCTAACTTAACCTAACCTAACCAAAACTAACCTAACAATGAAACATATTTAAGACAAACAATCATAAAATTGAAATGTATTGGTTAATTGGTGGAATTTTTGTGTAGTGGAAATTTATGGGGAGAAAATTTCTTGGGATGGTAATTTCGTGGGGTGGAATTTTCGTGGGAGGAATTTTTGGGGTGGAATTTTCAGGGTTGATTTTACGGGGGTGGAATTTTCAGGGTTGATTTTACGGGTCACCGTGTTATTTTGGCTGTGGAGGATCATGCAGGGGTGCTGAAACTAAAGATCTTATTCATATTTTCTTTGAAAACAGTTAAAGAAGCTCCTGTATTTAAATAGGTGAAGTATTACACACTCCATATGAAGGCTCAGAAGCATTAACCATCCCTTGTTTATACTGATATCTTTTAGTTAGAAATATAACTGTTTAAAATTAACTCGGGCTAAATTTTTTATGCTTCACTCCTTGCCTTGAAGGCAGACCCTCCTGCCCTACAGAAACAGCTAGTTCTAGAAAGTATAATTTTCCTCCGCTATTCCTACTCCACACCATCTTTACATGGATGGATTTGTGCAGCTGGATTGTACTGCTGGAAGTGTAATCTTCTCACCTGACACGAAACCACTGGAGGGGGGGTTGGGTTGGATGCAGCCTGCCAGATCGCTCCACCTCCATGCTTTGTGAATTGTGTGGTGTCCTGGATGAGGTGAATTTCCTCTGCCAGAATGAACTCCATGGAGTCATTTATATGTAACTCACAGTATGCCCCCCATGCTCTCGCATCCTTCAAACCTGCCTGCCATCAGGTGGTACACAGAACATTGTCTTTTTTTTCCCTGGCTCATGAGCAAATTTGGTCATCAAGTTTTTGTAGATTACTCTACATGTCTCAATAGCACAGTGTCACAGTGCATCGTTTAGCTAAAGGTGCCTGTGGCCTGCCTGCCCATACTGCTGGCACTGCACCCTCTCTCCTACACTACAAGTCGAAGATCCATGCATCTCCCTTCTTTTTAAGAGCTATGTGAGGGACAGTTAGAGACCATCCGGTGTCACTACACAACTCTGCGACTCCCGGTTTCAACAATTCAAGCGCTGCCTGCAGGGGCTGAAGGTTCATAGACACAATATTGTATTGACATGCATAAGGCTGAGCTATAGAGCTTTGTGGCAGGCTGCAGGATTGGAGGACGAGCCTCATTATACCTCTTTGCCCTGTTCCAATAACTTTCAACACTACTGCCCAATCTGTTGTGCAGTGATATATATATGCTTCCACTCAAACATTCTCTATTATGCCAACACCTTTTAGTACATGACCATCTAGATGTGGTTCTGACGCGTCACCCACAGTTTTGCTAATGTTAGTGTTTTTTAAGGCTTTTCCACAATAAAGTGCATCTATGATTAACCAGTGTACTAAATTACTTATCTTTATCAAAGCAATTTTATTTTCATATTAATGTTCCTTTAATACTTCTTTTTGAAGCAATTGTAGATTGTTAGATAGTATATATTGTGTATATTGTTTATGGTATAATTATTGTGTCTTCAGCATCATGTATGTACTTGTGGGGTACGACCTGCTGAAATTTTTATTTTGCTTAAATTATTTTATTTATGTACCTGATTAAGCCATAGTGCACAAGAGTAAATTGTAAGTCTTTTCTATTAAATGAACTGTAAATAGTAAGATATGATATACTGTATAATTTGTATATTGTAGGATGTATGTAATGCCATTATTTAATTTAACAGTATGTATTACCCTCTTACTTATTAGTTCAATTATATATCTGCTTATAAGTTACTTTTAGATTGTATAAGAACAACCCTTGTACAAAAATGGAAATAAATGTCTGTTTGTTTGTTTGTTCAGCTTAATGTACATGATGCCTTTGTTATTCGTCATGCCAAGACTTACCACTTAGTTCACAACTTGTTTCAGTGTTTATCTATGTTCTTGACTGATAATGTTATGCACAATTAATTAAAAAGAAAAAAAAAACCGTACTTTTCACTTAGCCAGAGTTTATGCCGTGGACTGACTTTACTCCGACTGAGTTTTTGTTGTATAACTTGTAAACATTAGTTCTGGCAGGAAAGTTTTTTTTTTTTTTTATCTTACAGATGAATATTACCTTTATTTTTCGTATATCAAATGATGCTCTCTCTCTCTCTCTCTCTCTCTCTCTCTCTCTCTCTCTCTCTCTCTCTCTCTCTCTCTCATTGATTAAGGATTAGGACACAATGAGGTAAGCTCACCAATTAACGTAGAGAAGAATAAACAAATAATTATTTTTTTTCCTTTAGAGTCCAATTTCATGAAAGAATATCAGAGTGAAGAGATAATTCATTGAGGCAAACCATACCTTAAAGGGTGAAACATAACAGATATTAAGCAGTACTCCGCTCTGGGATTACTGATAGCTAAAAAGAGTGCTAGCCATTGGCAGATATTTCTTTCTTCAGTTGCGGTTCTTTTTCGATGCCTACAGCTACACTGAATATACATAGATATTCACTACACATCTTTTATTATCCCTTCACAGCTGACAATGCATTACACGCTCCATCCCTGTTTTTCTTTTCTTTATGTATTCTTCGTGCCCCAGGCCCGATGAGGGCTGTTTTTTTTTTTTTTTTTTTTTTTTTTTTTTTTTTTTTTGGGGGGGGGGGTCCGTCCTGGCGTCACAATCATTTTTGGGGTCCGTCCTGACGTCACAATCATTAAAAAAAAAAAAAAAAGGCTTTACTCACTTCCCTGGAGCTCATGGTCTGTTTATGCATCATGTTTTAGTCAAAGCCGGGATTTTTGTATCTGGCCCTTTTTTGTCCAAGCTGCTGCATAGCTTCACAATCTCTCATTTCACCAGTCGATTCAGGCATGGGAGGGGTGGGGGCGTCTGTTTGTGCACTGTTTGTTAGTTTAATTCTGGCTTCTCGTGAACTATTAATTACAGGATTAAACTAACACGGTGCTAACCTAAGATCTGGCTCCACTTTTTTTTTTATATTTGATTTATAGGCTGCAACTTAACCCCACAACCACTCTTCATTTCACCAGCGTAGTCGTGCACAGGAGGGGCTGGGATGGGCCCTGGCCTTCAGGCTTGCCAACCTTTCGGGCGCTTCAGATCTTGCCATTGCGGTGATCATCGATTTAATTCTCTTGATAGCATAATTTTTATTAAACCAATTATTAATAATCGTTAAAAAACGTGGGTTTCTGTTGCATTTAATTATCATGAATAAAGTTAACATGTTAATCCAATACGCTAGTAATTAAATATTTATTAATGCCTTGGTGTTTAGATGTCTGCTATTGCCATTGCGGTGGTCGTCGATTTAATTTCTCGGTATTGAGTGAATATATTTATCTTTTAGTGGAAAGCAGAATTAGGCCTTGACGGTAATAAATTCTGGTAAAGATATTTTAACTATCAAGATATTGTAATTGTGCTAGTAACTATGACACAGTTGTTGAGAATTCATCTAACATACTTAGCTATTAATTGCCATAATCAGTGAAGCTAATATTATATAGACCATAGTTTTGTCTTGGATATTTAAAGGATGATATGAAAAAAGTCATTTTTACTCACCTCCACCTACTCTCCAGTACATTGGCAAAAGAATATGTATTATAATACAGTTGCAATGTTTTAAGTATCACAATTAGTCCCCATTCGAATTGGGGTGGACACATACATTGGAGTTGGGGATGAAGTCTGGCTGCCCATCTGAACACCCAGCAATATTGTTAACAAAATGAAAATATAATTTGTCTAAAGGCAAAAGTAGGTCTCGTCAATTCATTTTGCCTCACCATTAATTACCAGCTAAAAAATAGGCCTAAAAGACAGTTATTAATCATCTCTTAGTCATTTTGGCAACTCCTTGTATAGCTTTGAATTTCATCAAGATATTTAATTTCTAATATCGTTTTAAATAATTAAAGGGTTAAGGGACAGTTTTCAAATTATTCAAGGACACACTCTCTCTCTCTCTCTCTCTCTCTCTCTCTCTCTCTCTCTCTCTCTCTCTCTCTCTCTCTCTCTCATGAACGACACTTGAATATCAAACACCCATTGTCTTTTAAACACTCCATACTTGATTGTCAGTGTAATTGTTTTCCATGACTTCTCTTTCATGATGAACGCCACTTAAACCTCCCTTAAGCATTGCTTCCTTTAAATTTGCCACATTTTTCCGGTCGCCATTTTGCATTCGCCAAGTTCTTGTAAATACCCCGTTGTATGACTTAATTTCAAGAGTATATATATATATATATATATATATATATATATATATATATATATATATATATATATATATATATATATATATATATATATATATATATATATATATATATATATGTATATATATATATATATATATATATATATATATATATATATATATATATATATATATATATATATATATATATATATATATATATATATGGTAAGGAAGCCCAGCAGTGAAACAATAATAACGCTATATTTCGGGGTCTAATTGGACCCAAAATATTGCGTTATTTTTTTTGTTTCAATGATGGGCTTCCTTATCATTTAGTGCTGCATGTTAACAGTTTATGCTTATTTATATATATAGGATAAACTGGAGAAGACTCACCTCAGTGCTGTCAACTCGAGAGGGCACTACTACTCATGATTGGCCAAATGGAGCTAACTTAACTTAACCAAACCCAACTTAAGGTGCTGTAATCTCCAGTTACTTCTTTATGATATGGGTTATCTACAGTTGGTCAATTGTGAGAGTTGTCTTCTCCGGTTGACGGTGTGTCTTCTCCAGTATATATATATATATATATATATATATATATATATATATATATATATATATATATATATATATATATATATATATATATATATATATATATATATATATTAAATGGGTGTAATCTCATTTGTAAGCAGAGTGGCCTAGTACAATCAAATTTTCTAGACAAAGATAACGAGTTTTGTGATGCGAGGCCAGAAAACAGATACCGCTATCCTCGCCCTCAGTCGAGCATATACTGCTAAGCGAATTTTATATACATATATTTATATAAAAACCTTAGGGAATGTATCCTTTTTATTCCATATTTATATATGAGTTCGTGCGTTTGTACGCTGTGGAAATGTTTTCGAAACATAATACGTCTATGAATATAAAGAAAAATAGAAAACGTAAATGGATAAGTGGAAATAGCTCCGTTGGCGAGCACGGGGATGTGTTGAGTGGCCGTAGTCGCAACTCAAATACGAAAAGTGGCAACGTCGCATGGGATGATGCCATATGAAGAGCAAAGCTATAATTGGGTCTTTTATTTCCATGAAAACCTGGTTTCAGTTTATCAATTTATCCCCTCATTGTTTTTTTTTATTATTAGTTTCAACGTATATAATGTATTTTCCATTAGGCTTGTTAGATTTAGTCTTCAAGAAGAGAAACCAGTTTTTTTTCTCATGCCAGTGTTGCCAATATTTTTTTTTGTTGCTTTTTTTTATTTGTTGATGCTGGTGTGGTTTCTTGCCTATTTCTGCTTGAAGATACCAGAGTAGTGTGATTGCTTTTTTTTTTTTTTTTTTTTGGTGTCAGTCTCTCAACGCAGACTGAAATTAGTCCAGGTAATTAGAAGACCACCTCTTGCAGTGCACAGTTCAACCAATCTCTTACATCAGTACTGTATTGGAAAATGCGAAACCTCCAACAGTATCATTCGACCTCGTCATATCTCCAACACAGAATTTCGACATGTGGTTTCTTCAATAGAAACCATGGACGCTTAGAAACCAATAGGAAACGCTTTTCTTATCACGTGACGTTTCGTCAACCAATACGCGTTGAGCTCCCACAATCCCCTGCCGCCAGATTGCGCCAGTTTCGTAGAAACCTTTGTTGCGGGAAGACCTGTGTGTGACCCATTCCTTTTTTCTTCTTCAGAATTTTGTGTTGTAGTGTTACTTTGTGAGAAATAGTGTTGAAAAATGTTTTGTGAGTGAATATTAGGTCATAAACAGTGTTGGCCATGAAAGTTTGTTTTGATGGCAGAGCTAATGAAATTTTCTTAGAAATGGTATTAAAAATTCCCCAGAAATTTTCCTAAGAATGGTAATGTTGGACAGTTGTATTGCTGCAGAATTGGAAAATTTCCGGAGTCTTTAATATTGCCTTCAAATTCCGTAAACTGACTTCATCTCTTTCACATAGATAGGAAGTGAGAGTGTATACACAGAACAATCTTGGAATTTTTTCACTGCAGAACTTGGGGTTCAGAAAGCTTCACATTGTTAACACACACACACACACACACACAAAGTTCAAAGACATGCCACGAAACTGGTGCCAGAAATACGCAATCTCAGTTATGATGAGAGGCTGAGGGAATTAGACTTACCTTCACTCGAAGCTAGAAGAGTGAGGGGGGGATATGGTGACAGTCTTTAAATTCCTTCATGGTTATGATAGAGTGGATAGGGATCGATATTTTGATATGGCTGGCTCTAGAACTAGAGGTCATAGTTTGAAGCTTGGTAAGAAAACTTCTTTGCAGGATGTAAGGAAATACTTTTTCAGTGTACGAGTAGTTGATAATTGGAATTGGCTAAGCGAGGAGTTAGTTAATGGTATCTCAATCCATAGTTTTAAGGACAGGTATGATAAGTATCACTAAGTATAAAATGGAACCGATGAGGAGACGGGAAGATACGAGCTTTGGGCTCTTTCCCGTAAACACAATTAGGTAATCACACACACACACACACACACACACATATATATATATATATATATATATATATATATATATATATATATATATACACCTTGGCTGTTTCCCCCTTAAATTGGGGGGTAGCCGACATCAAAAAGGAAAACAGTTTGGGGAGAAGTTATTCTCCCCCCCACTCCCCTTCTTCTTTGACGTCTCACAGGAGGTTGGTACAAGGAGGGGAGATTCCCAGTCCCCCCGCCCCGTCCACTTTTAGTCGCCTTTTACGACACGGAGGGAATACGGTGAGGCTATTCTTTGATATTGTGCCCGCCCCACAGGGCACAGGATATATATATATATATATATATATATATATATATATATATATATATATATATATATATATATATATATATATATATATATATATATATATACACACACACACACATATATATATATATATATATATATATATATATATATATATATATATATATATATATATATATATATATATATATATATATATTATTCCCAAGACCAAGGAAAATTCCTTTTGAGGGCAACACTGCAGTTTGGTTGTCTTTCGCGCGTGGTAGAAAAAGAGGGAGTGTGCAAGAGGGATTTAATTCTCTCTCTCTCTCTCTCTCTCTCTCTCTCTCTCTCTGTACATGTGGTCTTCATCCGGATTTTGAAAGAAATAACGGTAACAAGTGCTCAATGTTTTCACCCTCCTACGGGCCTCGTCAAAGCTCCTGATGAGGCCCAGTGGAGGGTGAACATTTTAAGCATTTATTGTTTCGTTTTTGTCATTTAAAGTATGAATTATTCTTCGTATTGTTATCATCTTGTGAACACTATATATATATATATATATATATATATATATATATATATATATATATATATATATATATATATATATATATATATATATATATATATATATATATATGCCAGGTCTGGATGGCAAAAACCAAAGGAAGGAAATGTCAAGATAAATTACAGGCTTATTTCTCACTTACAAATTGTAAACATGTACTCAGACACTTAATCACAATGTATGTTCTTGAAAAGATGTTGCCGTAGCCATTGCCTTCCAGAAACATGCCACGATATTTCCCTAGTTCACCTTGTCCCAACCATTGGAGATATATGTTAGGATAGGATGTATATCACAGGGTCATCACTGTTTATCTCATGCAAACCTCTCCTCCTTCTGGATGTCGAGGTCACTCATACTCTTTGGAACCATTTGAATGACTGAGCTGCTACTATACTTGCAGTAATTGGTTTTATAAGTGCAACACCGGGACAGGCAAGAAAATTGCCCTAAGCATACCTTGGCGGCAAGGAAAGATTGAGACAAAGAAAAAGTAGAAGTTTAAGGACAATGCAGAAATAAGAGCATGGTATACATAGGAAAAGGACAGGCTGAAAGAATAATTGAAGTAATGAAGACTTGGAGATTTGACAGCATTGGTCATTGAGATGATATATCTGCTTTTTGAAGGAAGATAGGTCATAAGAATTAGGGAAGACAGAAGGAGGAAGAGTTCCAGAATCTGGAGGTGGATGAGAAGAAAAAGACGCTGCACTGAATCTTCACACACTTTACCTGTGAGACGAGGCTGCTTGGTGAATGTTACATGACCTCAGCAGTCAGAGAGGGATACAACTCATCAGAGCAGCAATGGAAGTAGTGAAGATAGAATAGAGAAAGGGATGATACCTTACAATCTAGAGAAAGAGAATCCAGGTCAGTATAAGAGAAGGGGTCATTAATGAGTTCGATTGCCTTAGATTCACCCCTAATCAAGGCAGTAAGTATAATAATAATAATAATAATAATAATAATAAACTTTATTTCCATTTCAATACAATGGGTATTCGTCAGCCAGGGCAAGCCCCAACCCCCCACTGTGGTGTCCAAACACAGCAGTTCCTGCCAGTAAACAGCTTAAACTCTCGGTCTTGGACGGGAACCGATCTTTCGGCCTCGTGAATGCGAAGCCAGCGCGTTACCACTGTACTAGCCAGATGTGCGAGCGTCATTCTAAGCATGGACGGATAAGACCTTCATAGATTTAGGGTAACTGAAAAGAGCAAAAGTAACGACAAAAACTAGAGAGAATCCCAGATTTTTCTAGAAGATTTAGAATTTTGGATTGTGACTCCCCCAAGACATGGATTCTATGTTAGTAGAAGAAAAATTGATAAATTTTGTTAGTTTTAATAACAACAGATCTATCAGGAAGAGAAGATAAAGAGATAACCAGAAACTGTTTGAGGTGTTAAGTTTACCTAAATTTTGGGTGCCCCACTTACATACTCTCAGTAAATTTTAGTTTAGAGTTGAAGAAAGAGTGATACGAGACTGATTTCGAGCAGCAAATGTGAGGAAGGCAGAGGAAAAATGAAAGGTAGAAGTGTCGGCAAAGGTGTGAAGAGATGAGGATGGGGCTTGGAGATGATCGTTGATGAAGAGAAGGAACGGAGCCCTGTGACACACCGCTGGTAACTGGGAATGAGCTAGATGTTGAGCTGTCAACAACCACAGACATAAAACTGTCAGAAAGAATATTAGAAATCAGAGAACATAGAGAAGGGGCAAAGCCATAAACAGGAAGTTTAGCCAATAGAGCCTTGTGCCAGACTGTCAGAAACCTTAGAGATATCAAGGGTTCTTCAGAGAAGATGACCATACATGAGGGAGGTAGGAAAGGAGGTCACCAGTGGATCTTGCCTTGTGGAAGCCATACTTGTGATCAGAAATAAACGAGTTTGATTCAAGAAATTAGATTTGAGCTTAGCAGAGGTTAGGAGAATAGGCTAGTAATTGGAAGGAATAAAGTGGTCATCCTTATTAGGAACAGAATGAACTATAGAGTGCTTTCAAAATGAAAGATATATACAGGTTGAGAGAATGAGGCAAAAAAGATGGCAAAGCACGGGACCTCTTCATCTGCAAACTGGATGCCATGGTCATCTTAAGAGAGAAAAGCACCTTATGGACTTTGCATGAAGAAAGATTATGGGAGGGCATAGGGTTAGAGAGGAGGGAAGTACGTGGAACAGGTGCACTTGAATCACTTACGAAAGAGTTGGGAGGAAAATGAGAGCCAATGAGAGTGGCTCTGTCAGTGGGTGAGCAAGCTATAGAACTATCAAGACGAATCAGAGGTAGAGAGCTTGTTTTACAAAAGTTTTTGGCTAAGGACCAGAATCATTCATCAGTGGGAGACGAGGTAAGGTAATCAACTTTTCTTCATAAACTGGAAGGTTTAGACCTCGAATCTGAGAAGCGCTGAGATTCCTAACTGTAATAAAAGCAGAGCGAGTTAAATCAGGAGAGGGTTGGTGCGACCGCTATGCCTGATTTTTGGCCTGAATAGTCATGGAGCAGGCACGGTCAAACCGAGAATTATAGGGAGAAAAAGTTTTCATAGAGGAATGGATGAATACCTCCATTCCTGAGGTTATGATCTCATCAACTTTTAGGGCTACCTGATTAGGGTTGAGGATCTAAAAGCAATAGTAATCCCATGGGGAGTTAGAGAAAATTATGCAAATCATCTTTTATATATATATATATATATATGTGTGTGTGTGTGATTACCAAATTGTGCTTACGGAAAAGAGCTCAAGTCTCGTACCTTCCCATCTCCTGATCGGTTCCATTTTGTTCTTAGTGATACTTATCATACCTGTCCTTAAAACTATGGATTGAGTTAGCATTAACTACCTCCTTGCTTAGCGAATTCCAATTATCAACTACTCCTACATGAAAAAAGTACTTCCTTACATCCTGCAAAGAAGTTTTCTTACGAAACTTCAAACTATGACCTCTAGTTCTAGTGCCAGCCATATCAAAATATCGATCCCTATCCACTCTATCATAACCATGAAGGAATTTAAAGACTGTCACCATATCCCCCTCAATCTTCTCAGCCTCTCATCATAACTGAGATTGCGTATTTCTGGCATCAGTTTCGTGGCATGTGTGTGTGTGTGTAATTACCTAATTGCGCTTACGGGAAAGAGCCCCATTCTCGTAACGTCCCACTGCCTGGTCGTTACATTTTTGTACATAGTATACTTATCATACTTGTCCTTAAAACTATGGATTGCGTTAGCATTAAAAACCGACTCGCTTAGCGAATTCCAATCATCAACTACTTGTCGTAAGAATAGTTTAAGCTATAAAATGAAATAGAAATAGACCATGTGGTGCAGAAAGTCAAGTGTGTAATTGATACTCACTATGTACCCTCTGGGCTGGATGGTGTTGTGACAACTAGATATATTGTTATGCCTTAGGGCTCTCACATTTAGGTGCAAAGTGCTGATAGGTCAAAGTTGCTCACCCAGTTCCAGACATTCCCACAGCAAACATCTATATGTATGTACGTACGTGCACCTGCGAAAACACTCATTAGGCCTTCTTGATGCCCTGCCTAAAAACCACCCACAAGGGAGGAGATGCCCTCCAGCTGGAAGCCTATTGGCTGGTCTGTCCAAGCTGGCCACGCCATGCCATCTTGGTCATACAAGACAGTAAGAGTTGGTTGAACACAGAGAGCTCAGTTAGAACTTGATTGGGGCAGAAATAAGATCTCTAGAACTTTATCCTAAGGGGACGGGGAGCATTGAGGTGTAGAATAAGTGTAGAACTAAACAAATCAATTTAAATAAGAGATTCATATTTGTTATAACGCTACCTTCAAGTATCAATAAGAATACAACTTTAATGTCATTCAGGCGTTATCCAGTCTTATCGTATAGAGCAAAGTCATATACGTCAACTCGTACCATTGAAAACCGTTGGTAGGAGCCTGAGATCTCTCCTTTTTTCTATCTCTCTCTCTCTCTCTCTCTCTCTCTCTCTCTCTCTCTCTCTCTCTCTCTCTCTCTCTCTCTCTCTCTCTTATATGCATAATTATTATTATTATTATTATTATTATTGCCGTGAAAATAATTAAATTTTAAGATTTTATTTTTGCTTGATTACTT
Organism: Halocaridina rubra; assembly: GCA_037179515.1. NCBI lineage: Eukaryota > Metazoa > Arthropoda > Malacostraca > Decapoda > Atyidae > Halocaridina > Halocaridina rubra. The sequence continues at coordinate 172,458 of JAXCGZ010018891.1, forward strand.
TTATTAGATACATTGTACTATATTTTTAATTTAATTATATTTAACTTAATTTTAGTTTTTTCCTTTACTACTATTTCTAACTTATATATACATATGTTTAAGCATAACTTCTCATTTTATTAGTCCTATTTTTATGGTTACAATTAGCGATGAATAACAGAGACCCCATATATATATATATATATATATATATATATATATATATATATATATATATATATATATATATATATATATATATATATATATATATATATATATATATACACCCAGTTCTTGGAATAACGCGAAGATAGGTTCTCAGAAGTGACGTGTAATGTAAAAATCGTGTAATGTAACGAGTCATTTTCCTTAAGAAACAATGATAATGGGCATAGATACGTTCCACTTGAACGACTGAATCAGATGAGCTCACCGCAACACCTTGTACCACTCTCCAACAATCGCTTCCATCCCTAGTGACAAAGTTTTCATACAGAAATGCTGATTATCTAAGTCAAATCGTTGTAAAATACAACACAACGAAAGGATATCAAAACATCGTCATTTATGACATTATTTTACTACGAATACTTACATAAAGGGCAATTTTTTATTGTTTATAGTTTAGATAGAGCCCTCTCCTTTTACATCTTGCACCAGCATGCGTTAAAGTTGCCAGAAATGAGTAAAACAGAAAATCGTCTTGTTCACCCCCTCCCAATCCGGGTTGTACCCTTAAAGGGCAACTGAAGCAGATGAGCTCATCACAACACCTCACCACTCTTCCAACACTTGCAACCATCGCTAGTGATGAAGTTATCGTATAGAAATGCTGATTATCTAAGTCAAATTGATGTAAAATGCAACACAATGAAAGGATATCAAAACAACGTCATTTATGACATTATTTTACTATTTATACTTACATTAAAGGGCAATTTTTTGCTGTTTATAGTTTAAGAGCCCTTTCCTTTTACAGCTGGCACCAGCACACGTTGAAGTTGCCAGAGAATCGTCCTTTTCACTCCCTCCCCCTCCCAACCCAGGGTGTCCCCTTAATTCCCATGTAAACGTATGCACATGACAGCAAGGTGGAAAAGTGGGGGTGTTATTCTCGCATTTTAGTACTATTGTTTTTTGGGGGCGTTACACCAATTTCGTGTATTTTAAAAATGCATAATAAGTGAGGTGAGTATATATATATATATATATATATATATATATATATATATATATATATATATATATATATATATATATATATATATATATATATATATATATATATATATATATATATATATATATACAGAATTGAATAGTGGCCTAGGATGAAAATCCCCAGAAGAATACTAGATATTGGCAACCCACAGGAAAGAAAAATTCTGCCTATCATTAAAGGGGAAGTAAAGAGAGTACAGTGTTTCCTCGTTTATCACGGGGGTTCGGTTCCGGGACCGGCTGCGATAGGTGAAAATCCGTGAAGTAGGATCACAATATACACATAGGTATCTTACATTTATTTTTACCTTTACTGTATGAACCCTCTTTGCACTAGTAAAAAACCACCCTGTACTTTATTAATAACAGCGTGCAAGCATAAATTTATATGAAAGTGATAGGTAAACTTACCGTGAATGAGGTTATGATGACATGTACATACTCATATACATAGGTATTTTACATTTATTATTACCTTTACAGTATAAACCTTCCCTGCACTTTTAAAAAACCACCCTTTACTTTATTAATAACAGCATGCAAGCATTAATTTACATGAATGTGATAAGTAAACTTACCGAGAATGTGATGATGACGTGTATAGACTCCAGAGGAAATTATTCGGCAGCCAGTGACAGCTTTACGGCTGCTTTTTGCGAGAGAAGAACATGGTAATGGGGAGTTGCTGTAGTTGTTTCTTCTTTTCTTGGAAGATGGTCTTGTAAGGAATTATGGCTACGTCGAGAAGATTGCAGAAGGTCACCGAATGAACCATAATATCATCATGTTCTTGCGAGAGTTGTTGGACTGTTTTCACATGTTCATACATGGTGTCCAGACTTTCGAGTGTAAGGCCATGTTCTTCGATTTCTTCGTGCGTTTCCTCTGGTTGTTCTTCTTCCTCTCCTTCGCTCGCTGATTTTGTCATTTCATCCAAGTCTTCATCAGTCAAAGGCTGCGAGTGGTAGTCGATCAGTTCATTCACGTCTTCGTGAGTCATATCTTCAAAGCCTTCTCCTCCTAGAAATGCAGCCAACTTCACAGCTTTCTCAACTGCCAAGTTATGGACTTCGTTAGGAGCGAATCCCTTGTAGTCGTAGATGACTTCGGGCCACAATTTCTTCCAGCTGGCATTGATTGTGGCCGGCTTCATCTCTTTGATTGCATTCTGAATATTTTGAAGGCATGTAGCAATCGTGTAGTTATGCCAGTAAGTCTTCAGTGGGAATTCTTTGTCCGCATCCATGGATCAACCAGGTTCGCCAGGACATTTTGTGTGTAGAGGGCCTTGAATGCACGAATAACGCCTTGATCCATAGGCTGAATCAGTGATGTTGTATTCGGTGGCAGGAACTCTACTTGAACGCTATCATATTCGAGATCAGTTGCATGGCCACCAGCATTATCCATCAAAAGAAAGACTTTAAATTCAAGGCCCTTTTCCACAAGATAGATTTTGAGCTGAGGGATAAAGCATTGGTGAAACCAGTCCAATGTGAGGCTTTTTGTGATCCACGTCTTAGGGTTATGCATCCAATGCACTGGCAGCAGATTCTTATTCTCATTCTTTAAAGCCCTAGGGTTCTTAGACTTGTAGATAAGCCCTGGCTTTAACATGAAGCCCGCAGAATTCCTGCACATGATGAGGGTTAACGCTGTCTTTGTGCACTTTAAATCCTGGGGCTCTAGTTTCTTCCTTGAAGAGAAAAGTGCGAGACGGCATTCTTTTCAAAAATAACCCAGTCTCATCCACGATAAAGACTTGCTCAGGAGCATATTCGCCTTCCTTGATAATTTTTTTGAAGTCGTTTTTCACGTAATCTTCAGCTGCAGCTGTATCTGCAGAGGCAGCTTCGCCATAAACTGAAATGCTCTTTAGGCCATAGCGTTTTTGAAATTTGGCGAACCATCTCTTGCTCGCCACAAACGATTGTTTCCTCGGTGAAGAATTGCTGGAGAGTCCTGGTTGTGGGTCGTCAATATCTTCTCTCTCCTCTTCCTCACGGTTGCCACTGTCATCCTCGGGTTCGTTTGCAGTGAATGTCTCGTACAGCTTCTTCGCCTTTGTTTGTATGATATTGGTGTCTTAAGCTGCAACATTACACTTGAGTTTATTAGTGACATTTGTACTTATAAATGTTGTGGCTTTGAGACCACGGCCCAGGTCGACTCTCTAGCTAACAGCCATCTTCACCCTCCCTCTTACTTTATACATGCATCATTACTCTCAGCGGGAGGAATGATCTGGATGTGTTTTTCCAACTATGCGTTATACGAAACAGAGACATCTAACATATTTACTACAAATAAGTAATACTTTCATTTTGTAATACAGTGTGCTCGCTCAGGTATTGGCATTATTAATCTGTTTGTCGAGAAAATGCAAGGATGGAAGGATATACAGACTACTACTTATCCAATACCATGTACTTGTGTCTTGTGATATAGAGGGGATATGAGAGTAGAAAGAGTTATGCATCACCACCAGGGATATATATTTAGTTGCCTCGTACAGCATGCAGGCAATATGAGGTCAAATTATTTCTCTCCCACTACTGACATCACACTTCTCATAAGAACTATTAAACTTTCAGAGTTGGCAAGGACTGATAGTGATGGAAACATAACATCTCACTTTTGTGCCCTATGATTTTGAAAGATTATATGCTTTATGAAGTTGCTGAGGTTTCAAACCAAGCACTGGAAGTGTGTTTTGCCTCTGTATTCCATGAAGTCTAAAATATATTTCAGAACTGATTTCACTTTGGTAGAAAACTTATTACCTTAAATGTTTGTGCATTTACTGTACACTTGTATATGCCAGAGAGAACTGAAGGTTTATATAGGAAGTTAAATGTGGTTTAATATAAATAGTGGCCATTAGTGTGTTGTTTAGATGATAAATAGGCATTATTAAGAATTAGTCATCACACATCAGTTTTTATTATAGTGATATCCTTACTGATGGTGTTTATCCATAAAAATCTGCCAGTTTCTTTTACAGTATAGTATTAACAGGCCTTGTATAGTTTATAAATTCCTACAAATATATAGGCCTGTTATTTATGTTGTGTCTGTGAATTCTGCAGTTGCATTTAATTAATCCTGGTTTGCTAGTTAATGCAGAATGTAAGCTGAGAATTATATGATCAAGATATTTTTGTTTGCATCTTCCTTGAGAGAAGCCAAATGTGTAAAAACTTATTATTCTTTTGCTTCAGGATGTTGGAAATAGTTGATGACTGTTATCATATAAGACTGTATGCTTATAAGAGCAGCATGCATATTAATTAATGGTATAGATTATTATTCCTATATTGTCATTATCATTATATGGTTTTATCTTTCAGTATTTTAAATAAATTATTACTATGAAGGCGATGGACCCAGGTGCGCCTATGATCTCCGTACCAGCAGGAGTCATTAAAGAATTATTGAATAAGAGCAATACCCCCTCTCCTACGCCTGCCAGCAAGTCTAATACTCCAACCCCACCTCCTCCTAAACGGACACCTTCCCCTGAACTGGGTAACACACCTGGCAGTGATTCATCACTTCCGACAGAGAGGTCTAATTCTGAAAAACATACAAATGGTGAAAAAGAGAATGGTGATGAGGTTGACAGTATAATTAATTTGGAGGACAATAAGAACTCTAAAGAGAACAAGGAAAACTCGTTTATATTGAATACTAGTGTAAATGAAAATGTAGATGTGCCTATAACCAATGGCAACAAGAGACAAATTGAAGATCTGGACCCAAAGCAGGATCTCAAGAAAGTTCGATATTTTGGGGAAGACAGGAACAAGGTATGTAAAGTAAAATTAAATACTTTCTGGCTGAATAGCTTTAGAGGGGTTTTCAATAGAGCTAGGGAGAGCACTTCTTGATGCTATATATCGCAATTTTCTAAACTTATAACCTAAATGATAAAAGTCATGATTATATTTTGAATTTACATTTCTTATGCTAGCTGTTGTTAATGTTCTTTTAGAATTTGCTCTGTATCTTAGGAATATTTAATTTTAATTTTTTTTTCTATTAGATTTCCTCCTCATTGATTATATCAACAGTACTGTGGCTATATTGTATTACTGTTGCTTTTTATGAAACTAAAAATATTAGAAATGAAATATGTAGTTTTTCTAATTTGGTGATATTAGAACCTTTTGTACTAATATTCTGATAGTGAAGGTATTTACTGTGCCTAATTGCTAACATGGGAAAGAGCCATATGTTCGTAGCTCCCCATCTCCTTGTGGGATTTGTATTGTACTCACTAATCCTCATATATTACCTTTAAATTATATATGCATTTAGCGTATCATGCTGGAGGGTTTTTAGGCCCCATGATATTGATAAAATATATTTTGTGACAAGAAAATAAACATTACATTCCAAACTAGCTGAGTATTCTTTTTACTCAGTCTACTAAACTGCAATTTGGAAGGATTAAAAATTAAATTTTTATTAGATATGATTTTAAGCTGACCAATACGAGAACTACAGTTTGAAAACTTCATGTTCAACATTTATCCAAATAATGTGAAAGATTTTATCTACTGACCACAGTGGAAAAGTGGTAATGCTTACAACTTTGATTTGTCAGGTTGTGGGCATTCACTCAGGATAATGGTTGCATTTGCCAACACCAAAGTCCTTTGCAAGAAGGCGCTGTCCTAGCCCTTTGTAGAAAAGGGAGTCCATGACGTTGAGCTGATCATCGTCATGTGAAGATTCTATCTATAATTATATTATGTCAATAAGCCCATAGAATTTGTAGAAGAATAGATATAATTAGGGTAGGTTAGCATATGGTACCTCTGAGCCATGGTAGTCTGTATATATATATTTAAATAGGTCACTTCCTTAAAAAATTATTTTACTTTATTTTAATAGAATGCTGAGAAGGAAGAGGAAGAAACCAAGAAGATTGAAACAAACAGTTTAGAGGATAATGACGAGATTAAAATGTTGAGTAGTTCTATCACGTTAGTAAAAAGCGATGAAAAGAAGTTGGGGGAAGCTGACGTTGCGAATACGAACGCTACGAATAAGCACTCGGGAATGGAGATGGATACAGACACTTCTTCACCTATTAAAGCAAAGTCTGAGTATGAGACTGACGTTAAAACAAAAACTGACTTTGATATTGTCAAACCAAAAAAGGATTACGTCCCAGTAAATGATGTTAAGAAATCATCAGCATCTCCAGTGACACTAGACTTAGAAGTGATAGAAGATGAGACAATTATTTCTGAAAAGACTAAGTTAATGAATAAAGTGAAGAAACTCTCAAGAAAGGTAAGATGTTAATTAATTATCATGCTTGTGTAATAAAGTTAGTTTGAGTCAGGCATGACAGTTATAAGAAATAGCAACACACTCTGTAGAACTTTACCAGAGGCTATTATTTGTAGCTCTCAGTAAAATTCTTTCAGTATATTTTGAATGTGTATATTTAGTAGAATTTTGCCATAGGGGAAAAGGGAAAAATTTTACTACTGCATTAGCATAGGTGCTTATATGTAGCTCTCAGTTGATCACTACCTGAGGGGATTTATCTCAGCTCTCAGTGGAATTCCACCAGATCGGATATAGTATGATTAATTAGATAATTAACATATGAATGTACATTTCAATAGAATTCTACCTGAGGTCAAGTAGACTTACGGTATATACAGGGGGTCCTCGGTTTACAGCGTCCTCTAATAATAATGTTTCGTGGTTACAACACATCTCTCATAAATAAATTTGCTTCTTTTTTGATAATTTTTAGCCTGTATTATGTCTCAACCATAAAGCAAATTCTTCTGATGGCATGAAAATGAAAGCCATCAGCATGGAAGTGAAATTAAAGATGGTTAAATGCATGGAAAGGGGAAAAAACTTTTCTAATGCATTAGCATAGGTGCTTCTTTAGCTGTTCCAACTTACATTGAAATTCGGGTTACATCACTTCTCTGGAACAGAACTCTTGATGTAATTCGAGGACCCCGTGTATATATATACTGCACGTATATTTGATTAAAGTTTTACCAAAGAGAGTCGTCTTATAAGAAATCAAATATTCAGTACAACTCTGTTACTGGGCATTACTGTCATTTATAATTACAATTTCATTAGAATTCTGACAGAAGGTATTTTTTCCTATGGATATTCATTATTAGTATTATTCTACTAGAAAGCATTTACCCTAATTTGTAACCACATTCTCTAGTATTCTACCTAAAAGATTTAATGTGTTCCCACTATAATTCTTGTAGAAGCACATACTATGGTTTGTATAATTCTGTAATAGAAAATGAATTCTAAATTTGGCCCCGATGATTTCCATTTATCAAGAGTGTTATATTATTGCATCCAATTTTCAGCAAATTTACAATCTTATGAGCACATTATTAAAATTTCAGTATAATATGGACTCCTTTTTTTTCAATATTTTTATATAATTTAGGGCACTATTTTATAATTACTTTTACTTTTGTTGAAATGGTGAAAGTTAGGTTTGTAACTAATTATGAACACCACATTATCTATCATAATTAAAACTAACTTAAGGTTTAATATCTTTTTGAAGCCATAATGTGTTTGGAACAGATAAGTGATTTTTTTTCGTTTACTTATTTTCTTCACTGATAATTAAGTCTGTAAACTACATTTAATTAAATTCATGTACTTTAATTTACATAATTTATAAACATTTTAGGCTTCATTTATTGTAATTTAAATGTTTTCAAAATAAATATCTTCCATTTCATTTCAGGATTTACAGAAATTAATAATGAATCTATTTAGTGAAAAAATACTCTATCAGTTTGAATTAGGACGTCAGAAAGTTCTAACTGAAAAACTAGAAAATACATTGGAGGCCAACCGCAAGAAAACGGTCCAGTTTCATAAAGAGGTTAGTACTCATAGTATGTTAAACGACATATGAACATATCAGTAAACTGTTTTGGCAAAGACAGGTATGTCTTTTGTTATTTTTTGTAGCATATTTTCTTTACATTCCTTTTCGTGTATATGGACTTAGGTGAGTGGGCCTTCCCTGGTTGTCACCCTCATCAGTATTCTTTATATTTATATTGATAATTTCTTGAAAACTGTAACTCTATTTTTTTTTCTTTCAATAGATTGAAGACCTCAGAAAAGTCACTAACAGACTGGCATTGGAACAGGCCTCAAGAAAAGGTCAATATGTGGCTCCAATAAAAATTAAACGCTCCGTAGGAATTCAAGCTGCACCTCATATAGTGAGTTTAAATTATTAAATTTGTTGTAAAGTTAAATCAGTTTAGGGTACAGTACCAAGAAAGGTGTAACCTTTGAGTTTTGAAAAAATTTAACATTTACATGATACACACACACACACATATATATATATATATATATATATATATATATATATATATATATATATATATATATATATATATATATATATATATATATATATATATATATATATATTACTTGAAACATTTCCTCCAAGATATAACTTTATATCTGTCAGCTGGCCATTTTTAGCAAAAGCAGAAAGCTAGGTTTATGTGTGGTATAGAAATTGATGGATGGAATGTTTTTTTTCACATTTTTACTTTTATAATTTACAGATAAACAAAGGCTTGCAGAATGCACAAGGTACTTCTAGCACTGTGAAGACGATCGCACCAAGAACAATGAATTCTGGTCGATTCCTAAATGTTGCACAAAATGCTGGATTCCATTCTAAGGTATGTTCAGACTTTGAAACCATTTTAATGAATGAATTTAAGTCTAAAGAAACTAAACCTCATAATGTTTCCTTAATTTTGAAAAGGACTGACATACCGCAAATTGATTCACATGTTGAAACCTAAATATTGCACAAAATGTTAGATTCTGTTCTAAGGTATGTTCAGAATTTTTTTTTACCATTTTAAAGCATTTAAGTCTAAAGAAACTAAACATCATATTGTTTCCTCAATTTTCAAAAGGAATGACTTACCACAAATTGATTCCAATTTTGAACTTTTTCGTAAGTTGAAAATAAATAACACTTTTTAATTGTTTTTAATTCTCTAATAAACTCTTGAAATGAGCATTTAAAAAAAGATATTCATATTTGGTTAAAAGCACATTTTTTGTTTGATAATCTGTAATAAATAGTAACGTCTTTGTACGTTTAATGAATTTAACCTACATGTGTCTCTTCACATGGTCACGTTTTTATGTTTTGAACCTGTTCTTACACTCAGAATACTCGTTTAATTACTACCCTGCTTTTATTACAAGTTTCATATCGATCACGACTGCAGAGATTTGCAATAGAATGTTTATCTCCCATCTTACTTGTTAATGTAATCTGCGACATGATTAAACAATATGAAAGATAGATATGTATTAGTAGTGAAATGTGAATAACATGTCCGCCATTGGTTGTCAAAATCATGGGTACGCACATTAACCTTTTTCCGGTGACTACCTTTTATGAAAGATATTCCTTCTGGGTATAAATTGTTAAATTCCCTCATTTGGTCATGTATAATTTCATGATGTAGAGTTCGATATCTTTGATCTTTGGTTGTGTAACCATATGTGATTATGCTTTATGCAGTTGAGGGACTTGCACTGGGGTGTAATGAATTTCATTGACTGGTTGCAAGGAAAGGGATAAATAATAATAGTTTAAGTAAGCAGTCTTACACTTTGCACTTGTACAATTGTACATGTAGGTACTGGCCAGTTGTACAATTCTTTGAGACATTGATGGTGTGATCAGAGAGATTATTTTTATGATTGTCCCACTAACTTTTTGCTTGGCATGCAATATTATTGTGATCTTCACCTTTTCTTCTTCATATTGTAGTATTATACAGTAATTATTATAACAGTTTTTTATTATTTTTATTATTATTATTACAGAGGAGAAAAAGAAACCAGTATTTTTGACAAATCTCAGCATTGTAATGAAAAAAGCAATACCTTTGGTGTCCCTAAGAGAAAGAGAAGAGAAAGGGAGAGATAGAGGTATAGCTACCTCTGATAATGATTCATATTTAATTTTTGCGAGCATATTTAAGCTTTAAATTCCTTTTTTTGTATGACTGTCCCTTCACCTTTTTTGCCTTGCCAAAGACTGTGGCTTGACATTCCTTTAATGAACCCTTCAAGGTCAGTCATAAAATTGAACAATTGTAAGTTGCATAGGTCATAAGGTGACGACTACGTGTAGTGTGAATGGGTAAATAATGGTGCAAATGTCTTTATTCCAGACATCCTTTACATTATTGAGATAAGACGAGCCTTTTTATTTATTCACTAGAGCTATAGAACTACTTTTGTGATTTAATATTTTCAGTCAAAATATATCTGAAAATATTCTCCCTAGTCACCTATGTTCTGTTGTCAAGAGAAAATTAACTGTTTACTGTTAAGTAATTCATGTATCATTTCCTTTATTAAGCCACTCCATACCAGTGGATCTGTCAGTGTGCCATCACAGCAGCCTGGTGGAAGATCCACATTGGGAACTAGTCAGACACTTGTTAATACAACAGTTGGAGCTCTTTCACATCCTGCTGGAACAATTGGCACTACTAGATCTGGACAGTCCCTAATTATGACACAATCAGCACCTGGCCAAATGCAGGCGGTTCCTCGTCCAACTACTGCTGGTGAGTAGGTTGTGCAATCTTTTTTTGAGTTGTTTTGAATATCGTCTGTATGTTATTGTATAAATAACATCAGTCAGATTCATTTGTTCCAGTGCTAAGTATAGAGTTTGTTATGATTTGTGTGTTAAAATAATGAAAAATTTTGAGTGCTTAGGCATGAGGTTACATATTTACATGTAATTTGGACAGCCTTTTTATATTACTACTCAGTTTATTATCGTTTTTAAGAGTGGTAGAATTTTTTGTGCCTTGGCTGGGTTAATAAAGAAAGATATTTTGTAGGGAGACATGTTTCTTGGATGCAGAATGTTTAAATTAAAACATAGAAGGGTATGTTTTCAGGGAGGGTCTATCTCTGTTTCAACCCTACATTATCTCCTAAGTTACTCGAGTGTTTTGTTTTTCCCACTAACACATGACACTTTATCTAATAACAGTACCTCTTACATTACATATTTCTCCTTGACTCACTTTATTTTTCTAATCCAGCTTTGTCAGTTTTTCCTTTTTCTCTAAGATATCACCTTTTCATAAGAATTCTGTTCCTCTGTATATAATTCCATTTCCAGGACTAAGCCTACAGCTTTGGAAATCTTACCTCTTGCTATTTTGCTTATATTGGTTTTTGTCATTACTTTAACATTACATAACTTAAAACTCCAATAACTTTACAGGCCTTTTATTCAGGTCTTCCTCCTCTGTACCATATGTATAACTGAAATATTTGTATGTACAAAATTTTATGTTTTTAACTATGGTGTAATCATGTTTACTTCTGCAGGTCGAACTACTATCGCTAGACCTGCTGGCAATATGCCTGCCCCTGGGACGTTAGTCAGAGTGCCAGTAACAGGAGCACAACTGCTCGCTATTCCAGTGAGTTATTTGTTTCATTTTGTATAAGTGTAAAAATATATGTACTTTGAAACTGGAGCTTCCGGCAGCAAAGTGATACACTGTATACAGGGGGTCCTCGTATAACATCGTTCCGAGTTACGTCGTTTTGCCTTTATGTCCAAGGCTAATAAGTAATTAATAAATTAATTTTTCGACCTACCTACCTGGTGCGGTAAATTCAAACTGCGTGCGCTGAACGGTTTGTGAGCGCAGTAGACGAATACACAGGTAGTAGCACTGTTGTATTTATATTTATCAAGTTAATGGCTCAATTTATTTGTTTCTTTATATATTTTGTCATATTGAGGATTATATTGAATTTAAAAAACAAACACAAAGCTGTAAATAAGATTTTATTCAAAATACACACAAGTATACAGATAGCAACACAGCTGTATTCATATTTATCAAGTTAATGGCTTTATATATTGTTTATGTATTTAGTTATATTGAAGGATTATATTGAATTTAAAAAAAACACTTGGCTGTATACACGATTTTATTCAAAATAATTTGTTGAGCATAGTGTAAGAAAATGACTGAATATTTTTACAATATGTAGAGAGATGATAAAAAGGTGTTCACGAGTGAGGTTGGGGGAAACTGTAATATGAACAGAGTGGCATTCACTTAGAATGCGTTCATTCCTAGTATAGCAGATATAAGCTGTAAGGTCTGTTTCCCTATTAAGACCTTCTGTGGTGTAGTTGGTAGCACCTTGGCATAGTAATTATGTGTCCCAGGTTCAAGTCCCAGTAGGGGTAAAAATGACTCATGTTTTCGCATATGGTAATGTGCTTATTGATTACTGTTGGTTTTGAATGAGATTGGGAGTTGAATTAAATTCGAAAACGAAGCCACGAGTGAGGTTGGGGGAAACTGTAATATGAATAGAGTGGCATTCAATTAGAATGCGTTCATTCCTAGTATAGCAGATAAAAGCTGTAAGGTCTGTTTCCCTTTCAAGACCTTCTGTGGTGTAGTTGGTAGTGTCTTGGCACAGTAATTATGTGTCCCAGGTTTAAGTCCCAGTCGGGGTAAAAATGACATATATATATATATATATATATATATATATATATATATATATATATATATATATATATATATATATATATATATATATATATATATATACACAGGAGGTCCTCACTTTACATCAGGGTTCCGTTTCTGACAGCTAATTTAAGTCTGAACACATTTGAACCTAGGTCCCCCAATACTATGTAATGCATAAAAATAGTTCAAGTACACTTTACAGTATTGCTTACCTTTACTCCTGTGGTTGGTTTGCATCTTGATGACTGGTACCAGTATGTCTAAAGATTTATTTATTACTTATTTATTGGTCTCTGATGTAACCTCGTAACGACTTAAAACGGGGATCCCCTGTGTAAAATATATATATATATATATATATATATATATATATATATATATATATATATATATATATATATATATATATATATATATATATATATATATATATATATATATATATATATATATATATATATATATATAAATATATGTATATATAAATATATATATATAAATATATATATATATATAAATATATATATATATATAAATATATATATATATATATATAAATATATATATATATATATAAATATATATATATATATAAATATATAAATATATATATATATATATATATATATATATATATATATATATATATATATATATATATATATATATATATATATATACACAGTATATATATATATATATATATATATATATATATATATATATATATATATATATATATATATATATATATATATATATATATATATTTATATATATATATATATTTATATATATATATATTTATATATATATATATATATTTATATATATATATATATATATATATATATATATATATATATATATATATATATACACAGTAGTGCCCCTTACCCATGAACTTTATACGTTCCCTAAACCTGTTCGTGGGATGGTTTGTTCATGGGTTGGATTAATTTTTCCCATTGAGAAGCATGTAAGTTCAATTAATCCGTTTCTAGTTACAATAAATATTCATTTTAAAATTTTTCTAATGAGTCTAAACATGAAATATAATACAGGTTGTATGTATATTATCTGTAAGAGGAAATTACATTAATAATAGAAAGAAATTCTACTTGACTAAAATAAAACAAGTACATATTGTACACATTAGTTGATATCCTGTATAAATTAACAAAGTCCAATGCATAGAAGAAGTTGTCTCATTCTCCCACTAATAAGAAATAGGTAAGAAACAGTACTGTATTTTCCTATGTGGATGATTGTTGCTGGATTACATGGATGATGGTGGTGGAGGAGGGGGACTAATTTTTGGAAGGAGAGTCCCCTTCCATTAAAAACGTTAGGGAACTCTTCCGATACAGGCTGTATTTCTGGTGTTTTCTCTCTCTTGTTTTGTTTTGGAAGCTGCTTCCCTGCCTACTGGCACAAAGGAAACGATCCAGAGAAATTTGTCTTTTTCTTAGTTGGTATATTATACTAGAAATACTCATTGCATTGTCATTCACCATGTTCACTACTTTATTGCCCACAGTTTTGTCTGGGTGATGATTCTCAATAAAAACCTGCACATCATTCCAATTACTAAAAATTTCTTTAAATTCTTCACTGGACACCTTTACCCTCTCATTCCCCTCCTCCGTTGACTGCTCCTCTTTGAGAATCTTCACCTGTTCACGTTGCAACTCAATTCATCTGTGATAAGTTCTTCTTTGTGGTCCTCCACCAGCTCCTCCACATTGACCTCCAAGCCCAAACTTTTGCCTGTGGCCACAATTTCACTCACACTCATTCTTCTTTGGGGTCCTCCACCAGCTTCTCCACATCCTCCTCATTGACCTCCAAGCCCAGACTTTTGCCTGTGGCCACAATTTCACTCACACTTTTGATAGCTAACTCCTACTTGAAGCCCTCAAAGTCTCTATCAGTCACACAACCTGGCCAAAGTTTCCTTCAGACAGAGTTCAGTGTGTAATATGAGACTGCCTTTCATGCTTTGCCAGTGAAACCAATGCAGTGGAGGATATGAACGTGGTCTTTCCAGAAATCACAAAGGTTCAAATCCGTGTCATTGGTGACCTGGAAACACCTGGCAAAAAGACCCTTCGTATACAACTTTTTAAAATTAAATTTACCTGCTGGTCCATGGGCTGGAGGAGAGGAGTGGTGTTGGGAGGTATAAATTTGACTTTAATGAAGTCGTACTGTAGAGCAAAGTCTTTTTCCACACCTGGAGGATAGACAGGAGCATTATCCATTATGAGGAGACACTCAAGGGGCAAGCCATTTTCCTCAAGATATTTCTTTACAGCTGGTGCAAACACTTCAATCAATCATTCTAGGAATAAAATCCGTATTACCCAAGCCTTTGGATTTGACCTCTACATTACCGGAAGGCTAGCCTTCAACGTATTATTGGGCTTAAAAACACGTGGATTTTTTGAGTGGTAAACTAAAAGAGGCTTAATCTTACAGTCCCTACTAGCATTAGCGCACAATAAAAGTGTAAGCCTGTCTTTCATTGGTTTGTGGCCAGGCAGTGACTTCTCCTCTTGGGTTATGTAAATTCTGTTAGGCATTTTCTTCCAAAAGACTCCCATTTCATCACAGTTAAAAACTTGTTGTGGGATGTAACCTTCACTCTTGATAACTTTAGCAAATTCCCTCACGTACGAATCCCCTGCCTTTTAGTCAGACCTAGCCGCCTCTCCATGTCTACTGACACTACGAATCCCAGTTTGTCGACGAAAGTGTTCAAACCAGTTTCTGCTGGCTTTAAATTCGTCAACTTTAGTGGCACTAGAAATCGGAGAGTTGGCTACGAAATCTTGGTGAATTTGCAAAGCCTTAGTGCATATTAAGGCCTTGCTAATACTATCTCCACCCAGCTGTTTTTCATTTATCCACAGCAACAATAACTTTTGTACCTCTTCTATCAACTGTGACCTTTTCCTTGTTAATATATTCACTCCCTTAGCCACGTCAGCTGCCTTATAGATCTCTTTACTCCTCAAAATCGAACAGATAGTCAATTTCACCATGTTATACTGTGTGGCAAAATCAGACATAAACACCATTTTCATGCTTAGAAATGATTTCCTTCTTAGTTTCCAATGTTATGCGTCTAGGTTTATTGACGCCACTTTCACTAATGCTTTTAACTTTCATAGGAGTCATAATAAGGGCTAGGTTAAAGGCAAAATATGGAAAATAAACCTAGAACTACAAACAGATCACGAACGAAATACACAGCGCAAGCAGTAATGCAGAACTAAGAGCGGGTGAGAGGGAAACGTGGTCGCCTGGCCGAAACGTGTGTTTGTGGGTTGGTTTTTGTTCGTGATATGGGGAGGCAAAATTTGTTCATGAGAACAGGCATTCATAGGTTGGGGACACTATGGTAAATATATATATATATATATATATATATATATATATATATATATATATATATATATATATATATATATGGTAGGATAATGCTCACTAAAGAAAACGAAAAAATATTTAAAGTACAGTACTTATAAATTTTGTGACTTTATCTGGTAACCTTCTCAAAGTACAATGCATTGTACTTTGATAGGGTGACCAGATATGGTCACAAAATTCATAAGTACTTCAAATATTTTTAAGTTTTCTTTAATGGGCATTTTCCTACCATTTTAGACTGTATGGTAATATTTCAGTGTTTTATATATATATATATATATATATATATATATATATATATATATATATATATATATATATATATATATATATATATATATATATATATATATATATATATATATATATATATATATATATATATATATATATATATATATATATATATATATATATATATAATATGTTAATATGGATTGTTTTAAAAAATTAATTTTTATTCTTTTCTATTTATTTGTGCAGCAATCGGGAGGATTAGTTCTTCTGCCTAATAATGGCACAGCAGCTACTCTCGTGGTTAGTCAAGTGGTTAGTAATTCCTTGGATATATTGAGAAAAACTGAAATGGTTATGCTATATATTAACAGCATGCATACTAATACTACTACTACTACTATTATTATTATTATTATTATTATATTTTTCATTCATAGTTTTTTGCTCTGTTTTCCTGAAGGGAAAAACAAATACATTTTTATTTGAAATATTAACCACTGATAACAAATTTTCTTACATTAATAGTCAAACTGCTCATTCTACTAATTTCAAAATCCTTATTGCTGCCAATTGTCAAACCACCTTGTTTCTGCTGTTTCTTAATCTGCATTATCCACCACTTTGCACCATTTCATGTCATTCATCTTGACAATAGTTCATAAAGTTCATTCCTGTAATAGGTCTTGCTTACCTATGACTAACTTGACTAGCAGTCTTCTACAAGTCTCTTGGTCATCCTTCCCAAGTAGTGAAGAAATGGGATTATAATCTTATTTTCATGCTTCTTATATGATGGTCCTAAACTTATAAACTACAGTGAGCTGGAAATCCTTCCTCTTTTGAGTTATCTTATATTTGGTGATGGGAGACATGAGCACAGGCAGGGTGTGAAGGATCCTTGCTGTATGGTTCCTTAGAAAGTTGTGGCTACCCTGCTGGAAAGCAGGATACTTGAGTTTTTAAATTTTTTTTTTTTAATGTTTCATACATGACTTTGGTTTTATTTTATATGGAAGTTGTAATCGCTATTATTACTATCGGTATGACTGATAATATTGTTTTCACATTTGCGTACAGTATATTCAGTTTAGTTACATTTGTTACTTTATATTTATTTCATTCTGAGTTATGGAAGAATAATGGTTAGTGAAAAAAAATTTTTTACTAAAAAATAAAATATATTTTTACAGTCTGGTGTACAAACAGTAAATAGTCCTGTAGTTGCACAAGCCCGTACGCAGACTGTAACTACTACCCCACGTGTGACGGGAAATTCCTTCAGGCCGATTCCAGCTGCTACAATGGCTTCATCGCAAGGCCAGCCGGTACGTATTCATGTTATGAAAAGAAAACGAACATATATATATATATATATATATATATATATATATATATATATATATATATATATATATATATATATATATATATAATGATTCTATTTCATGGCAGGCACCTGCATATTCTGAATATGTAAATGGCTACGAAAGGAAATTGAAAGAAATGTTTAGATCCTTAACATTTTCTAGTTTATTTCTTATCTTCAGAGGAATCTGAGTTGTACAAACGAACGAGGTAATATATATACATACAGAAACCAAGAGAAAAAAAAAAGGAATTAGCAACCCATCATCGGAAGTGCAGACATATGTTATATTAGTTTATTGGGGTGCAGATGCCAAGTATATATATATAAACCTTTAATTTAACAGACCCTGATTTAATGGACTCTGGATTTAACACAAACTCTGGAGCAGCAAATTTAGTATTCCTTTGTGGCATATATATATATATATATATATATATATATATATATATATATATATATATATATATATATATATATATATATATATTATATATATATATATATATATATATATATATATATAGTAAGGAAGCCCATCAGTGAAACAAAACTTATAAAACAATGCTATATTTCGGATCCTAGCTGGATCCCTTCTCAAGCACAACTTGTGCTTGAGAAGGGATCCAGCTAGGATCCGAAATATAGCATTGTTTTGTAAGTTTTGTTTCACTGATGGGCTTCCTTACTATTTAGTGCTGTATGCTAACAGTTTGTACTTATATATATATATATATATATATATATATATATATATATATATATATATATATATATATATATATATATATATATATATATATATATATATATATATATATATATATATATATATTCTATGAAGAACACTTTGAGCTACCAGCTCCTCAGTAATAATGACAATAATATGTGGAAGAGAGAGAAAAATGAGAAGCGATTTAGGCTAATGTCTGCTTTCATTTAATAATAATAACAAAGTCCCTCATACTTAATATATTATTGTTATTATTTTTATCATTACTAATAGAACAAAAATATTGTAATGAATATAATAGGGTATGTAATACAGTGCAGCACTGTATTGTCCTTGTATTAGACACATATATCTTTTGTATGTATGGGTATTATTATTATATCACAAATATTTACTAGGCTATGTAGTGCATGGTATTAGACCGTTACATTGGCTGTAGAGTTAAAATACTGGTGGTTAGCTAACCTCCCCCATAATTGGCATTACCCGAGCCTCATATCTTTTCTCACAGTACATTGAAAGAGTTCTCAATTGTTCGTTTCTCTTTTAATATTCATTCATTTGAATAAAAATTATTATTGTAGGACATTTGTAAATTAGATCTACTTTGCCTTGAATGATGAGCTTTTCTTTTCACAAATCCTTGTGTGTTCTTAATTGTTTGTTCATTTTTATTGTCTTTGAACGAAAAGTATCGTTCACCAGTATTATTATTATTATTACATGTTACTTTTTGTACTTACAGAATATATTAGAAGGAACGTATCATGTAACATTTTTTCAATTCTCTCCCTTTTGTATCGTACATACTATCATTACAGTATTATTATTATTGTTGTTGTGAGACACTGAACTGAAGGGAGGGCAGAAAACTTTTCATTTCTTTCTCTCTCTCTCTCTCTGTCTTTCGTATTATGCGTGCTATTATTATTATTGTAAGATACTAAATTGATGGTAGCACAAAGAACTTTTCATTTCTCTTTCTCTCTTATAATATACTTATTATTGTTACTACTGTTGTTGTTGTGAGACACTGAACTGAGGGTAGCACAAAGAACTTTTCATTTATATCCCTCTCATATTCTACATATTATTATTATTATTAGTATTGTGAGAAATTAAACTTGAGGTAGCACAAAAAACTTTTCATTTTTGTTATCCTGTCTCCATCTAGAGGCATAAATACTTAAAAACACAAGTGAAAGGGTGGCTGAAAAACTGCGTTAATTTCTGAAATTTATTGGTATAAGTAATTTTATACACCTGCGGCTAATAGGGCATGTGCACCTTGACCTTGGATATGGCTGTTACCCCTAAGACTCAACTGGCTAATCTGCCTATTTCTCTCTCACAAAAGTAAAAATATTAATTTTATTATATTTACACTGTGCAGGTATTTTACACTCACACTGGATGCTGTGTTTGATATAGTGCTTGATTAAAATAATTATTCCTCTTCATTTCATATGATTGTTGCCACTAGAAACCCTCCTGACAATCTGATTTAACAGACCGAGGACCTATTAATTATTTGTTATATCGAGGGTTGAGTGTATATATACACAAGCAAAAACCATTA
Organism: Halocaridina rubra; assembly: GCA_037179515.1. Classification (NCBI taxonomy): domain Eukaryota; kingdom Metazoa; phylum Arthropoda; class Malacostraca; order Decapoda; family Atyidae; genus Halocaridina; species Halocaridina rubra. The sequence continues at coordinate 192,626 of JAXCGZ010018891.1, forward strand.
TACCCCTAACAAGGTGATTGGCTGAATCAAAGCAAAAACTTGACTCATTTTAGAAGGAAATACAAAGGAGGGGATGGATTCTCATTCCTTTGCTTCATCGCATTTAGTATATAATTTTACAACACGTGGGGAACTTGGAGGAGGCATTTTAAACTCCCCCCCTTGGCAGTAAATATGAGAATCTTTGAACACACCTCCAGGTACATAATTACATTGCTTCTTGCTTACCTTAGGTGGTGAAAATGACGTGATGTTGCTTTGTAAAGTATGACAAATTTCTGTTAGGTTCCTTTAAATGAAAGTATTTAACACCAGATAATACATCCTTGGCCAGAAAAAAAAAATGTACAAGAACGTGTACAAATATGCCCTGGTAGTGGGAGAGAATAATTCCAACTCATACGAAGTAATAGATTATTTGACTCGGGGAAATGACAAATCTATGTTTGAGCCAGTCATTGGTCATTAGGACACCCATCCAGCCTTCATTTTCCAGTTCCAACCTGTCTACATCCACCCCCCATTTGAATGGAGATTAATAGTGACACGTAAAATGGCAAACAAAATTTCATTGTTGATCATAGAATTGAAAAACTGGTATTGAGGATTCTGAATAAACATGGATATATTAATGACCAGCTACCTCATTTCTGTCCTGTTGGAAAAAAAATTTAATGCATCACTATGTTAAGATATAAATTTAATAAATTTGTATATAGGGAAAATTAGTTGCTGGCGAATCTTAAGGTCTGAGAGTGTAATAGTGTGTTTTTGAGTCACTGTAAAAATAACCTGTAGTTTTCGCTTGTGCGCCTGTTAGTTATGTACTTCTCAGGTTGAACAGGTTTATGCTAAAGGAGGAGGTATAGCATTCCTTAACACTATGTACTGAAATAATTGAAAATTTTTTGTTAACTTACAAAACTTTTTTTTTCTCTGCCCAAAACAGAAGCATCCTGCTCCACTGCCTAAAACACAAGCCCAGCAGGTGGCTGGTACAACAAAGAAACTACCTCCTCAGCCTTCACTAAGACTTTCGCATAAAGACAATAGTAAGTGATCCTTCAGTTCATTAATATCATTGTAAAAAGGTGGCCTAGTAGATTTCCGATATATATTTACATATGTGGAGTTTATTAATAAATACCTTTTCTCATTAGGTATTGTGTTGAGTTGGACAATGGCAAAGACAGAAGATCACGAAACCATTGCGAGTTATCAATTATATGCGTACCAAGAAGGAAGTGCACCGCCTTGTTGGACACTTTGGAAAAAAGTGGGTAGTGTGAAGGCCCTTGAACTCCCCATGGCATGTACTCTGACACAGGTAATTTATTTCTCCCCATTCTATTGCTTTTGTTCATTTTGCTGAAGGAGCTATGCAATTTTACATTCCTTGGATTTGTTCTTAATTTGAAAGTTGCCCTTAGTCTCCTCTTCTTGGCCTGCATATTCAACATTCACATTATTATGGTTTGAAATCACTGATGCTTCCTCTTCAAGTAAACTATTTTTGCTGTAGGTTTCCCTCTCATTCCAGCTCTTGTGAACCATTTCTTATTGCTTTCTAAATATATTTGTACCCAGATGAATGTTAAGTTAAATTGAGACTGTCCTTAGTACTTTAAATAATTCTAGACTGTATTCAACCCATAATGCTTCTCGGGTGAGAATATTATGGGGCAGCGAGATTATTCAATTGTCTTTTGTGTAAACGGGTATTAAAAAGCTGCTTTCTTTATATCCTCAATGTCAGAACAAAAGTTGTCTTTCTGTTCCAATTACCTTTCTTCCAAAACCAGTCATTGAAAAAATTACACCTCAAAGGTCTCGAAAGGCGTGCACTATAAAATGCATTTTATTGCTTGGAATGGATTTTGATGGTTCTAAGATGGGTGACGTGTTATGGTCAATTTATGAATCATTTCCCAGTGTTTTATAATCTTTCTCTTTCTTTTTCAGTTCATGCCTGGGCATGTATACCATTTTGCAGTCAGAGCTGTGGATATAAAAAGTCGTTTGGGCCCTTTTTCAGAACCACGTTCCATCACACTTGAAAAGAAATGAAATGCCAGTATGTGGTAGATTTTAATACTCTTTACTATACATGGTAGTCAACATTTATAAATTCCATAGTAATAACTCTTCCTTACGCATTTTCAGTTGACATTCCGTATACCCAGGTGTTATAACTTTGACTAACACTGACTCTTTGGCCAAAGTCAATAATATGGTTACCTACAAAATGTAGAGTATTTATTTCTCTAAATGAAAATACCTACTTGTGCTTTCCCTTCGATCTGGGTTTCAAGTGAAGTTCATTTTACTGCTATGAATATTTCCAGTGGTGACAAATGTATAAATGAACATTATAAATATGCATCTGTCACGCAAATAAGAAAAAACTAGTTCTTTCTTACTCAGTTTTATTCAAGAAGATTAAAATATATTTTTCTTATATACATCACCTTTTTTGTATAAATTATTAGTCAGTGACAAAGTTTATTATAAGAAAAAATACCTGTAGTGTCTTAATAAAGGCACATTCCACTCCCTTTGAAAATTCAGGTATGGAAACTGCTGTATTCACTTACACAGCTGTTTATCTATCAAATACTACCTTATTTTACTGGTAAGTAATAGCAATTGTCAAATGACACTTGATACTAAGGTTGCTTTAATATTTTAACCTTATTTTTTTTTATTGGTTCTCTGCCACAAAACAATGGGACGAATATATGGGAAAAGCAGTGCTGCTCTCCTTTTTTGTACAAAAATATTTTTTTTTTATTGAATAAGATATGTTTATAGTTTGCTGTGCTGTCGTAGGATATAAAATGAGTTATTCAGCTAATTTATTATTATTTTCATGAAGTCTGTATAAATTCTTGTATGTATTTTTAGTGCATTCATTTTTTAAACTGTAATATAACCTAAAGGATGCATTTCTTTCACTAGATTTTTAAGGCCCTTTCTAGTATCAGGGAGTTTGTTTTTATGATAATTTTATTGTTCAAATGTCCTATGGGCTTGATATCGAAAAGCTCATCATGTTTTTTAAGTTTATATGGAGTGGACTCTTAGAAAATATAAGTAATCATTCTGGAAACAAAGATGTTAAATGTCATATGAGTATGAATTTGTCAAGATTCACATTGATACAACGTGTTGCTGGAAATTTGCCTACCCAGTATAGTAATTTTTTTCCAAGATATGTAAAAAGCATTCCACCTTAAGTTTCACTGACTGTTGAAAAGGTAACTAAATGGGTCCAGGAGCTGATAGCTGTAGTATATATTCATTCTGCAAAACTCCCGATGGGAGAGGTGAGGATGAGGAGGACTTTACGTGACTGCTACATATACAGCTTATAAAAGACTGTAATCCCCAGTGTAGGGGGTGGCTGATTAACAAAATACACCCAATCACCAAAGTACCTACCCACCCCTTTCCTCGCATCTTGGTACCTTGGGGATGAAACGTTACCACAGACCCACCTACACGGCTTGGGTCACACAGTATAAGAAGAACATAGTTCATCTGCCATGGGTCCTTGGTAGCCATCGCAAACTTACCCCCGCAGTTTGATCTTAAAGAGACACACTGCAACATCGAGAGGTTTATGGGAAAACCCCTTGGGTCATGTGCATACTCTCTCTAACCATCTCCTTGTGTTCTCCATTGGCATAGTGTGTGCATCAAATCCTCTCCACCCAATCCATCTACAGTGAGTTGTTGACTTATAGCTGATCAACTTTACAATTGAAAATATGTACTGCATGTTTAGTCAAGTAAGAGCCTTGTCAGGCAGTGCAGGTCTTGCCATGCAGGGAGTATGACAAACATTCACTGCCAGCAGCTCTAGCATCCCAACAAGATGCTTGTTCTGTCATTTCGTTCTAAGTCTAATGTAAGTAGTGGTCACAGTATATTTTGTATTCATTAGTAGCTTTGCTATTTAAAGGGTAAAACATAATAATAATAATAATAATAGTAATTAAATAAAAAATAGAATAAAACAAAGATGATAAAAAACTTAATATTTACAAGGAGAAAGAGAACAACAATTCAGACAAAGGTCAGCATGACTGGGGAGAAAAAAAAAAAAAAAAAAGAGGCTACCCTAAGTACTGCCTCTGATAACTACATCGGTGACTCGGTGAACTGCGACCAACTTATACGTGTGACCTGTTTTTCTGTTTTTATTACAATAACAATGAACTAAGAAAATAGTGATAAAAAGGGTATAACTATGATGAAGTAATAATATTGTGCCATAGAGGATAAAACAAAAAACTTAAAAAGTATGACTTAGAGATGATAATCTTAATATACAGCATACTGTACCCCAATGTGGTAATTTTTCCATAGATATAATAATTTGACTTACACCCAGTGAGTCTGAGCAATCAAATTTGTAAGTTAACAACTACCTATATCTCATTTTTGGACTTGCTCCACATCTCTCACACTTTTTACTTGTAATTACTCTTTCAATTTGATCTCACCAAACAGCAATCTTCCAACTGTTATTCTCAGCCTCCCCTAAACTTTTTTCTCACTCTCCATTATCGACAATTTTCATTACTCTCGCACCCTCATCACTATTATATTAAAATTTTTTCTCTCCCCCCTCACTTGCATTCAGTCTTTTCAAAATGCTATGCATTAGGCTACCTATACTTTACTTTGTCTTGTGTTCAAATTGCTTCCTTCATTAGGTTACTAGATGTTGAAAAAGTAATTGAAAAAGGTTATTGGTGATGCTTCCTTATTCTAATGACTTATCTGTTTGATTTCTGCAATATTTAAGTAATTTAAGAAAACTGTTTGTAACATTTTGTTTATATTAAAGTTCTGTGTGTTTGGAGGAAGGCCTTCGCTTTTGGTTCTCAATATGAAATAGGTAACACGACTTAAGATAGAAAACATACTTGAACATGTCATATGGAAGCAAATACTGGCTGTTGTATAAACATTATTAATGCATATCTCTTGACAAGTAAATCTTAACATTTTAATTTTCCACTTACCTATAAGGACTCAGATTACAACCAACTCTGCAGTATCATGGTAAAGGTAACAAGTTGTAAAAAACAAAGAAAATTAAAAACCTCATGGTAAAGTTAACAAGTTGAAAAAAACAATGAAAATTAAAAACCTGTAACTCATCACAACTCATTCTCACTTTTCCATCAGTTTTGCAATTAACGCAGTAACCTAGTGGCAGTGTTTGCAAGTCTGGAAATAACTGACACGAGTTCGATCCCAGCCTCAATCCCTTCAGCTCCAGATATATGTGTCCACCCCCATTCTAATGGGGAATAACTGACACATGAAGTGGTGCATTATTCTGCAAGTGAAGTAATAATTCAGGAAGGATAGGACTGTCACCATCCCACTTGTCATTTGTCATTCTGTTGTTTCCATAATCTGTCATACATTTAAAATGCTAACGCACATGAAGTAGAAGATAAATGTCAACAGTTACAAGTTATAATGTGAGAGAATCGCCTAATAATTATGTAAGAGACTGGCATGCAGAAACTTATTGGTTTTATGAGTAACTGATATTGTCGTGGTCTGAAGGAATAAGTACTGTAGTGGTCTAAAGAAATCACCAATATGGTGGTGGTCTGTATTCAATAGTTTCCCCTTTTGGTTTTAGTAGGGGGTAAAATATTTCAGAACCTTTGTCAACTTACCATTTTTTTAAGATCTTACCAAATATGTGATTATTTATAAATAGAACAAAATGAATGAAAAGCTTTGCAAATTAGTCTTTGAGCAATTTTATATATACAGGATTGTGAAAAAACTTTTCTAAAATAGAGCAACATTGCCATAAAAATGCAACAATATCAAATGTGATTTATGTGATCCAATTGGGCCGTTTTTAAACAATACAAGGTGATTATACTCTAGAAATTATTAAGAAAAGCTTTTCAGTCTCTTAACATTCCTCTTCATAAATCTCTCCTTGCTACTTTGGTACCTTTGAAAAAAGCTTCATAGTGGATAAGGAATAGTCTTGAGTTTTTCATCTCATCAAGACGATTTTATTTGTACAAATGTAAAAAATTTATATGAGTGCTTTTGTAGTTTTTTTTATCATGTGAGAGATACATACATGTAATATGGAAGTGAACACCTGTTGTTGTAACCTTATCAGTTATTCAGGTCAGTGTAAATATGAGATTTTATATGAGATGACTGTTTTTTTTTATCCCCTTCATTCTAAAAATGAAGATCAGTGGCAGTTATACGAGCCAAGTATTGTTCTTCAAAGTTTCTTTTATTTTAATGTGGATGAATCTTTTTTAACTTTGGAAATGACAGATCCATGATCGAGTCCTCCACGGGGCATTAGAAAGGGCGGAAATGACAGATCCATGATCAAGTCCACCACGGGGCATTAGAAAGGGCAACTACCATCGATTCCCCCGCTCTTACATGTCTGGCCACCCCCATGCGAGTGGAGATTAATGGTGATGCATAAATTAAAACACAACAACGCATAACCTGTTTGTCATAGGAGGTACTTGGTAAAAAGCTTGTGTTTGGTGGTTTGAGAGAATAATTTCAGACCTTATCACTACTTGTCTGTGGCCATCCCATTCAAACTGGGAGTAACCGTGATAAAGCAGCAAACAAACATTATCTAGGTGGTGTAGGAGGCATATAAAAAGGACAAACGTGGGAAAGACTTTCTTTCCTATTCTTAGGATGTCTTAGAAGAGTTTAAGAAAAGGCTTTAGGGTAGAAGTCACTAGTACACAGTGGAATGAGAATGTAATCTGAGGGTGAAAGACATTATACAAAATGTACTTACAAGTACGCAATCCAAGGTAGAAAAAGGCAATGTATAATATCTACTTATAAGATTATAATCTGAGGGAGAAAAAGAAACGACATTGTAAAAATGTACTTACAAGACCAACATCTGAGGAAGAAAAGGCATACTATAAATTGTACAAACTAGAGCAAAATCTGGAAGCGGAGAAGAGTGTAGGAGGAAGCGCAGAAATGTGTATACTTATAGAGTTTAATGGCAGACGAGAGATGGGGGGGGGGACAGCTATCGACTGATTTTCAGGAGAAAATGTTGTTTGAGAATTAAAGCATGAAAACTGAGGAAGGACGGTTAGGGAAAAGTAAGTAAGTAAGTAAATAGGTAAGGTGAACTATTACAGTAAAATATTAAAGACAGAATACCTGAGCTTTCCCACAGAGCTCTCAGATGTATGTTGTGTTGTTGGCATGTTTGGTAGTATGCAATGCCGTCTTCTATAATGTGTTTGATTGTATGAGATGATGTGTTACATCATAGATATTTTATTACTTATTTCTACAACTATTGCCCATAAATTAACTTGAGAATTATTTGAATGATAGCACCTATCAGCAGCTGATACAAACACGATCAACTGAGGAATACAATGTGAGCATTGTTATATTATACTTTACTCAAAATTATTTGCAATATGTGATTTCATTGCAATTATTATACATTTTTAACTAATAATTGAAATATACATGGCCAAATATAAAATGTAATGTAAACATTTGCATATTACTGGGAATGCCCATGCATACGTTTCCATGTACAGTTATTTGATTATTAAAGAAAAATTTACATCCTGGACAGGCTTCATTGATGGAGTTGTCCAGCCTCTACATCAAATAGCTTAATAGGGCTGGGCAGGTGGACTCATTTTCAAGTGGAAAGGAGAATCGGAAGGATGGCTATCCAAGGTTGTGTATGTAGCTGTGTGTAGTCAAATAGTGACTGGATGGGATGGTGAGTTAACTGGGTATGGATATGTTTGCGGAGACTGGTTTGGGGTGGGTGAGGGTGAGTGAATGACAATATGTGTGATATTGTGTGCTTGGTGTTGCTTTAATGAGAAACATGTTGTATAGGTTGCTTAATATACCTTCATTATCTGTTTTCATGATAGAACGGTACATGTAACCTAACATTGGGCATGCATTGTTCCAATGTGCAAAGGCAAAGGAGACAAGATGGACTGTGCCAAGCAGCTTACTAAAAGTCTAGATAAGCTTCATAGATGAGTCTTAGTTTGAAGGGTGATTGGCCGTACAGAAGAGCAGATTGTGCATGAACATAAAGGGGGAAGATAGTCGGGGGTTGCAATGACCATGTGCTTGGCATGAAGTATACGAAGGAAATATTTGTTGAAAAAGGTATATTGTACCTCTATATTGTTTGTACAGTCTGAAAACTATATATGACAAGGAAGATGCAGAAGCAATGTCGCGTATATTGTAAATGTGTGAAGTAGAAGAAAATCTGTTTCTTTTTACTTTATGTATTCTTCGTGCCCAGGCCCGATAAAGGCTGTTTTATTTTATTATTTTTTGGCCCATCCTGTTGTCAAAAAAAAAATAAAATAATAATAATAATAATAAGTTAATTATGGTGCTCTTACTTCGCGGTTTTTCACCTATCAGAGCCGGTCCCGGAACAAAAACCCTGCGATAAACGAGGGAGCACCGTGTATATATATATATATATATATATATATATATATATATATATATATATATATATATATATATATATATTTGTAAATTTTTTTTTTTGCCTGTTGTGGTGTCACAAAAAAAATAGCATCAAGCTATTAATGACATATTACATTAAAATTAATTAATTCTATATATCAATTTTGACAGCATATAAAGAATTATCATAATTAATTTACTTAAAACCAGTCAAGTTCTTATGGAGGCATAAAATATGTGTAAATTCTTGGTATACAAGTACAATAATTCAAATTCAGCGTAAAATGATAACAGGTACTTGATAGGTATCAATTAATTCCCATCAAGTTTAATCTTATATTTTTTTCCCATTATTTGACTGCATTCATATCTTTCATAATAGAGTCAGGTATCTTCCAATTAATATCATCACAAAAGGATTGCATTTCCTTGAATATATCTAAGCACTGAACTATAGAGTTGTTCTTTACACTACAATGGCACGGAGAGTGTTTTTTTAATGGCACTTCATATTCATCATGTTCACTGCATTTACAATTACATTCAAAAGAATATGTGCTATAAATGTCAGAAACACACACTACATCTGCAAAGTTTTGAAGAAGTTTTGATATCTTTTCTTGTAGCATGTGTGCTCTTTTTATCTGGCCAGCACTCAAACCGTCTTTTAGCTTCACCAAGCAAGCCGTTATACATCCATCAATATTAGACAATAACAATGGTGAAATAAAACCATGACAACTGCTACTAGATTTTGTAAAGCCAGCTAGCCTACCTTCTTCTTCATCATCACTATAGTCTCCAAGCACAGCCTCTCTATAACCATTAAGACGCTTCTTTGTGAAGTCCGATCGCTGATCCCACTTGTCGTCGTGATCATCAAAGGTATCCACATAGATGGGTCCCATTCCAATACTGTAAAAGATTGAAAGAAATTATGGATCTTGTAAAGATGAGTAACCCTCAGAACCTCATGTCAAGCTAAATACCCTTGTAAAATGTTAGGTCAGGTTAAGGTTAGGTTAACTGATTTGCCTTGTAAATATAAATAACCTTACTGCACTCTAGGGTTACTTTTCCTTACAAGATCCAAAATTATATCAGACTCATTTAGATTGTTGGATATAGTTCCTAGATCTCATCCAGGAGGACTCTTAAAGTTTAATCCCCAAAGGTGGTTCACACAGCTTCTCTTTGCTCGAATCTCTTCAAGAGTAGGAGAGGGTAGTGGACCACTTGTGAACTCAGAAACAATCTGAACAGGGGTTCCCTGATTTATGTCAGGATTCTGTTCCTGACAACTGATATAACCTGGATTTCGTTGTAAGTCGGGAAACACCTAAATCGAACCAGGTTTCCCACCAATGTTAAAAATAAATACTCTAAAACATAGAAAAATAATCTAAGACATAAAACAGTAAAACTACACTATACAGTATTACTTGCCTTTACTTGTGTAATATAAAACAAAAATAGTGAATGTACACAAGAGTACGGTACAGTATTGCTTACTTTTACTCGCGTGGTCAGCATGCACACTGGAAGGGGCGTTGCAAGAGAGGGAGAGACAGACAGGCTCATAAGTAGGAGGAAGCTGGAGAGGCAGGTGCTGAAGAGACTAGGGGTAGGTGAGTAGAGAGATGCAAAAGAACCTGCAGGAGATGCTGGAGATAATGGGTCTGGTGAGTCTATAGAGGTAGAGGGTACAGGATCTGTTGGTGGGGGGCTCTACCTTTACGAAGAATTGGTCAAGGTGAGTCTGGAAGGATGCCCTCTTCTTCTCTTCCTAAATTTCCTTGTAACACCGCAGAAAATCAGAAATCAAATAGCTTAATAGGGCGAAATTAGTGTACCTGGAAGTGCTGGGGTCCTGAACCTTGATACTTCCAATTCCGAGGTTGTGAAGCTCTTGAGCTCTGGGGTTGGTATTTCTTAATTTACCCTATTAAGGTACGTAACTAACTGACCAAGGTATTTCTTTTTTTCTTTGGTAGGGTCACGCCTGTTTCAATTTGGTGGTGAATAATTTATTTTTCTTATGGTAATTTATGTGATCTTGAAAACCGGCGGGATATATAGGCTCAAGTAACCTAAAAAAAATAATTTGTTTTCGAGGCACATTCATTCAAAATGAGTTTTAAACATATATTTTAAGGAATTACTATTTTAAGAGGTATAAATAGGTGTTATGAGGGGGTGAATAACCTAATAAATCTGCATGAGTAAAAAAAAAAATAAAAAAAGAGAGATTGGGTTGTTAACCAGCCAATAGGTCGAATCCATATTTACCAGGCATCATTACAATCCAACGCAACATTTCCTAACTTTACTCATATCATGTGATAGCCTTGATGATAATTACTTAGACAGACAAAATAGGTGTCTTACCAGTTTTCCATAACTGTTGGATATAGTATGAGACTATTTGACAGCAAAATCACATCAACACACCCTCTCTGAGTGTTTTCTGGTCTCGTTTCTTCTTCTTCTTTCTATAAGCGTAGGACACAAGGTAAGCTCGGTCAGTTCTTAAGTCCCTTACTTTAATTACCTACTATGTCAATAATAATAATCCTTAATAGTTTTACTTTCAAGATCATATGATTTTTCAAAGAGATTTGTTTTCAGTCTCTTTTTAAAGTTTCCAACACTCACAGTCTTTAATTATTAATGGTAATTTATTACAGATTCTTGGTACACTGTAACCAAAAGATCTGCCAGCAGTATTGCGATTTCCCCTGGGTTCAAACAATCTGTGTCTTTCACTGGCATGACGTATCATTATGTTAGTTCCAAGTCCAAAGGGAGTCAAACATTCACTCAGGTATTTTTGTTCTTTATACTTCATAGCTTTATACACAAGCAAACAAAATTTTAAACTCAATTCTGACTTCTATTGGTAGACAATATAGCTCAATCAGCGCTGGGGTTATTCTACTTAATTTTTTCCCCCTAGCTGCTTTGTTTTATACAATTTGTAGTTATTTTTCATTAGAATGTTTGGTAATCCATTATAGTTGAAGTTGGATTGGAGGAGGGAGATGCAAGGGATAGGAACAAGTGGAGGAAGTTGACTCGAGCGGCGGACCCTGCTATTCAGTGGGATTAATAAACGTCGAAGGAAGAAGAAGAATAGATAGAGAGAATTACAATATTCTTGATAATTCAACAACGAATTTAAGTCCAGGTGGATAGTTAAAATAAAAAGTTGCCTTGACAAATGTGGCCTCTCTAACATTTGGACTAATCCAGATTCTATCAACTAAATCTGGGTAAAAAAATGTATTGCCCTTAGGCTCAGTGATATTGATAAACAAAATTTAATAGGTGAAATTAATGAAAATAGGTTATGTACAAATTATAAAATGTTTAAAAAAGAACTAGGTATAAGTAAATATCTGCTTGATTTAGACTTTCTCGATAGGGTGAACCTCACCAGATTTAGATGTGGTAATCATAAACTTCCCATTGCCAATAATCGATACTCAGATACACAGGGTCCTATGTTTTGTACAATGTGTGATAACCAGGAAGAAGGAGACGAGTATCACTACATCCTGATATGTCCAGCTTTTAGTAGTCTAAGGGAGCTGTATATAAAAATGTACTATTTTACAAGGCCAAATAGGTTTAAGTTCGAAAAGTTATTCAATGTAAAAAGTAGGAAGCAAATGTGCAATCTCGCCAAATTTACTAGAATTATTGTGGCTCAGTTCTGATTTACATTACTCTTGAATTTTGTTACTAGTCTGTATGGATCTCATTTGCAACCAAATGTATAATTAAGTTACAGTATATGCCAAATTATATATGTATAATTATTCATGTATACAAAGAATGTAAATGTATTTTTTTCTTCTATTTTTTATTTTTTTTTCTATTTTATAATTTTTTTTTTTTGTAAATACTAATATTTGTCTTTAGCATATAAGTATTAACTTGTCTCTTAACTGCAATTATGCAGTGCATAAAATGAAACTATTTTGTTCTTGTTACCGCCAGCTTTACATTTTCTTTAATTTTTTTTTGTAATCTAATGTCACTGTATGTACTCTCATACTCCGAAAGGGGTCGTTAGAGCTTAAAATAAACATAAACCTAATTTTCATAGCTGTGAAATAGCATTTTCAGTGTGTCATCATATAGGAATTTCCTAGTGAATGCAATGGTTTATAGATGATAATTACATGTTTCAGCAGTCTTGAATACCCTTTGCCAAAACTATTTTAATGGAAAATAACGAAATGAGAAAAATTACTGCTCAGAACGTTCACCAAGGACGAAAAATCTACGGAACGCGGAAAAAAAAATCCAATCTTAAATATCGTTACTTCTATTCATTTGCACCACGGCCCAATTGTTCTCAATAAGGGATAAGACCATGATGTGACCTCTCCTTCCCCTACAAGATCAACAAGCACGGAAATCCTTTTCTAGTGAAATCACTCTCTTTCTCTGCTTGCATATCCTTTCATTTCCTTATCTTTCATCCTTCCCACTTTCTCTCTGTCTCCTTCTCTTCCATTACACCTCTTTCCTTCTATTACTACGTGTTTTATTTCGTATACCATTTCCTCGGTATTTCTGGATTTTACATCCTTAGATTTTTTCTATTACACTACATAGTTCCTTTAAAAAGTAATGTAAAGTAGCTTCTTTTTGTTAACCTACCTCTATTCTCAAACTTACTAATGAATTAATCCCTATCTTGCCTGTAATCTGCTGCCAAATGTCAGGTCGAGATGGGCACAGTCAAGTAAAGGACAAAGACCCCTCAAGGGGATCTAATAAAAATAATGAGAATAAGAAATAATAATAAGAGTTGATACTTACCAGTTCGCTCTATTTATTGATTATTAATACAGTATATGTGTTGGATTTCCTATATGTTATTACCTTCAGTCTCATAATCCCAAGTTTGGAAATAATGATATGGCTTCAGTAGAGGCGTACAAATGATCTCGATATGAAGTCCTCTACCAATAAAAATATAACTTACATCACATGTAAATATTTATAAGGGAGTTTGTGAACTGCTATGTGAATTATTAAAACTCTCCATACCTTGGAATAAAATTTCCTCATACAGAATACTACATTTTCTAACACAAATTCTACCTACGAGAGTTCTACTAAAATGAGCTCATTATTTATTACATACATAGAAAAGAGTATTGTTAGAAACATAGATTTATATATATTTATCTATCCAGACTACCCAGATGTCAATAACAAACAGCAAACATTCACAGGACTCGTTATCAAACTCAAATGTCTTCTTAGTTCATGTTTTTCTAATGCACGTTTTTTGACAAGAGACCCATCTGGCTTCAGGGTGGCCTGTTGGACCTCACAAGAACAAATATGTAATTACTGTACTTATTATTTAACTTTATATGCACCATCAAGTCACAGTAGCTACTGTCTTTGCAGGTTCTCAATCACAACTGATTTCACACATGTGTCGTAGCGTCTCACAAGAACAATTTTAATTACATTATTAAACGTATAAGTATATATATTTTATGTATTAGTTAAGAGTCTTTAGTATAAGTATTATACAGTACAGCATATGTATGCACTGTGCAGTACTTTTTTTAACCTAATCACAACTTACGAACGGACATCTGGAACTTAACTCCTTCGTAAGTTGGGGAGTATATATATATATATATATATATATATATATATATATATATATATATATATATATATATATATATATATATATATATATATTAATGAAAAATATAACCTGGTTTTTGAGCAATTTAAAGTTCTTATGGTGGTTAAGCTTCAGAAAAATATCTGTGAAAAGAGACACGATATTTAAGCACAAATTGATTTATCAAGAAGTGGATTGAGAAATCCAAATAACCATAGGTAATGAAGAGATAACAAGGACTATGTTTAACTTACTTTCTCATCAAGTTTACTTATATACAAGAGCCATTTATCCCCCTTATAAGGAGGGTGGCTGAGTCAAAGGAAAACCTTGAATCCTTACTGGAGAAATATACAAAGGTGGGACGTCTCAGCTCCCTAGCTCCGCCTCATTTAGTCTTCTTGTACAATACGCTGATGAACACAGAGGTATTCTTGTCTGCTTCAGGAGAAAATGAGAATATGATCATTCTCAATAAGTAGCAATTAATTACTCTATCGTGTTTTGGGATTGTGAAAGTCACGGAAGTATTCAACTATTTATTTATAGTACAGTATATATCTCCAAACACTTACGAATGACTTAACCTAATGTGGCACAAAAATAAACTGGCTTTACAGGCCAATATAATAGCACTCCCCTTAGGAAATAATTTCCAGACTTCAAGAGATTCTCCCTATTCAGGAACACCAAGATAGAATTACTGGATCTTGTAAAGATGAGTTACACCCAGAACTTTATGTAAAATTAAATAACCCCGTCAACTGTTAGGTTAGTGACTTGTCTTGTAAATATGAATAACCCTAGAGCACCCTGGGGTTACTCTTCTTTACAAGATACCAATTATTTATAAGAATATTAACAATCACTGTAATGCAGCATACAGAAGGTTGTCCATAAAACCAATGGCATGAATATTAATGTCCCAGTTAATGCTGGTACTGGTCTTCTAAGGTCTAGGGATTCTTTTA
Organism: Halocaridina rubra; assembly: GCA_037179515.1. Lineage (NCBI taxonomy): Eukaryota > Metazoa > Arthropoda > Malacostraca > Decapoda > Atyidae > Halocaridina > Halocaridina rubra. The sequence continues at coordinate 207,788 of JAXCGZ010018891.1, forward strand.
TACCACAAAAACACTTAAGTAAGATCTTGTTTTTGACATCCTTCACTGATTATATAGAAACGTAATTTCAAGAGTAATGAAATAAATACATTTCACAGGCTAATGTTCAGTTGATATCCCAAAATATTCCCTTGTGTAATATAATCTCGTCTTCTTAATAAAATAGGTCCAGAATCACTAGCCAGTACAGTATATAATTTTACAGAATATTATATATAAAAGAAAATAAATAAAATCAATGGAAAAATACCTGGTGATTATTTGTTCCTAGTCAAGACACTTATCACATTTTCATACTAGAAATCAATAACAGTCGTTGCTCTACGCTAAATATTGTAAATAAAATTTAATTACAACATTTTGATATACAATTGATTAAATCTATATTACAGTTAAATGTTGGTATGCGGTAGTTAATTTTTCTTATCAACTTTTTGCCATATTCTGCTAAATCGGCAGGGTAAAAAAAAACCACCTTGTTTCATGACAAAGAAATATGATTACTTGATGAAGGGGTGCTGATGGTTCAAAAAATTAAAAAGGATTTTATAAAAATTCTTGCATTATTATGTAACTGCATACACTACAAAAGTATACAATGAAAATAAAAAGAAATCGTGAATCGAGTGTTAGGTGCTAAAGATGCAATTTATGTTAAACACAACCAATTTTTTAAATGAGAAGTGATACATTTCGCATGCTGAATGCATGCAATAGCTAGTTAAATACAAATTATAAGGAGACAAAATCACTGAAAATATACATGGTATCATAGCCAAGCGTGAATTGCAAGAAAGTGGTGTATGGATCAATACTATATGCCTATAAATGCTCCACTGCATAAATTCCTAAATACTCATTCACAGGAAAGTACAAAGGAGCTTGCAAATTACTGTATATATGTGGAAGAATACGTTCTGGGAAAAATTCAGTTTCTATTGTCATGCAACAAAAGACGAACAAAACTCAAAGAAAGAATATTTTACATTCTTATATATATATATATATATATATATATATATATATATATATATATATATATATATATATATATATATATATATATATATATATATATATATACTGTATATAGTGGAACCTTGACTCACGAACATAAACCCTGTTCGTGGGGTAAGACAATTTTTCCCATTGAAATGCATGTTATTTCAATTATTCCATTCCTAGTCACAATAAATATATATTTTATAATTTTTCTAATGAGTATAAAAACGATAAATACTATGTTTTATACCTGTAAAAGGAAAATTGCATTAATAATAGAAAGAAATTCTACTCTACTTAAATAAAACAAGGTACAGTCCAGTATTTACCTTTGTGGACGATTGTTGCTGGCACATGCGGATGGTGGTGGAGGAGGACTACTCCTTTGATTTTATCATTTTCTACTGCATGGCAATATCAGAAACACGAACACCATTTTCATGCTTAGAATTAATTTCCTTTTTAATTTCCACTGTTATGCGTCTGAGAGCTTGATGCCACTGTCTGTAACGCATTTGACTTTGTTAGGAGACAAATTGAGGGCTTGCTTCAAATAAAGGCAAAACAATGGAAAAGTAAAAAAAAAAGAACAACGAACAGAGCACAAACGAACTACCCAGCGTGGGCACCAATGCAGAATTGAGAGAGCAACCATGCGGGCGAGCAGGATCTTGGTCGCTTGCCCGGATGTACATGTTCGTGAGTAAAAAAATTATTTGTGAGCCAATGCAAATTTATTCGTAAATTATGTTCGTGGGGGAGGGGGTTCGTGAGTCAAGGGCACTACTCTGTGCGTGTGTGTGTGTATATATAACGATTACATTTGCCAAAACAAGTCCTTCGTAAGAAGGCAACCGTCCTAGCCCTTAGTAGAAAAGGGAGTTCGTGACGTAAAACCAAATCAATCCATATATATATATATATATATATATTATATATATATATATATATATATATATATATATATATATATATATATATATATATATATATATATATATATATATATATATATATATATATATATATATATATATATATATATATATATATATATATATATATACACTCAAAATTTAGTCAAATTCAAAGCCTCCAAGACAGTTTCTGGCTATCTCTTTATCTTCTTCTCCTCCTGAAAACTCTATCGTCTTTGAAACTAACGAAAGTCACCCTCTTAATTTTATCAACTTATTAGGTATCCATATAGCCTCTAACTTCTCTTGGAGGAATCACATAATCCAAATTTCTAAATCTTCATCCAAAACACCGGGGGTTCTGTTTCGTTTTTGTCATTACTTTTCCTCTTTACTGTTACTGTACTTTAAATCTATAAATGTCTTATCCATCCCTGCCTAGAACACTGTTCATACATCTACAGTGTTTCTTCTTATAATTATCTCCTTGATAAGGTTGATCTAAGGCAGTCAGACTCATTAATGATCCTTCTCTTACTTCTAATCTGGATTCTCTCTGTCTTCACCTTAAGGTATCATCCCTTTCTATTTTCTATTGCTGCTCTGATGAGTTGGCGAGTTACATCCCTCCCACACTGCTGAGGCCATGTAACACTCGCCAAGTAGCCTCATCTCACAGGTAGTGTGTGGAGCTTTGTAGGTCGCGGACTGGTCGGTGCAGCGCTTGCTTCTTCCCATCTACGTCCAGACTCTGGAAATCTCTTCCTTTTTCTGTCTTTCCTAATTTTTATAACCTATCTTCCTTCAAAAAGTGGATGTATCATCATCTCAGGGCCGAATCCTCCATATCTCTAAGTCCTCTGTACTTTGACTATTTTTTTTGTCTGTCGTTTTCCTCTGTGTAACATTACCTCATCACTGCCTTGTCCTTAACCCTTTTCTTTTCCTTCATCTTGGTGTTTTCTCATGCCCAGGTCTTTATTGATGAGGGCAGTTTTTGCCTGTCCCGGTGTCACACTAACACACACACACACTATATATATATATATATATATATATATATATATATATATATATATATATATATATATATATATATATATATATATATATATATATATATATATATATAAGTAAAAAAAAAAATCTGAACTGTATATACAAAGAAATCTAAATACATACATTTTACAATAAATGAACAATAAAGATTTCACAACCGGTGCACTTAAGAATTCAGCCTGTTTAGTAGTTGTACGCCAATTAAGCCAACCCTATCAGCTGAATTTGGGTATTCTGCAAAACTAGAATACCATGAAAATACCTCATTTAAAAATTGCTCATAAAATAATAAGTGATAATTATAAAACTATTAATAAACACACTAAAGCTTTGCCCATACAAATAGCGATAACTGTATAAAAACTCAATAAATGTACATGCTAATGCATGCATTTGGAAGACAATGATACAATGTTACAAAATTCACTATTTCATATTTCAAAACTTAATAAGAGAGAACTTGATAAACTGATTTTTACAGAAATTTCTCAAATCTCTAAAATACCAGTAATAGGAGCTATGATGATTATCATAGTTAAATTTCCGTATTCATATTAATCTCATCATTATTATTATTATTAATTCCATAACTTTACTTTCCTATTCTTTAATTTGTTAAAATTGTGCATACTGTATAAGTGCACTTAAATACACATGTTGTGGCTAGTTGACTTACTGAGCTTGCTTAACCCTCTCACACGGGGCCACGGCAGCTCAGCGGTAACACATGCAAATCAATAAGCAATTAATGTAGACTCGATCGTATCCCAGAGTGTTAAGGATGGGTAGCCAACCTTAGTCCCCCAGTTCCAACAAGTAACTGTACACCACTATTTAAATAATACAGTGCTTAAATAAAGACAAAGAAACTAGTATTTGATATTAAATTATGTAAATACACCAATTTAGCTTTTGGCTGGAACCACTTCATACATAACCTGCATAGGTATCAAAGGCATATTTCACTATAAATATTCTTTCTACATACTGTCAAGTATATAAACATAGACCTAAACCAATGAGAACGATTGTTATATATTGTAAAAAGTAAAAGGTGCGTTTTAAATGTGTAGGAACAGTATGCCATGCTAATGATTTTACCAGTATTATCTATATATTACCTCTATTAGCTTCAAGTGAATGTGTGCCTAGATCCGGCCACTCCCTTACAATAAGGCATGCAGCCACTGTATATGTATGTTCATGTGAGTGAAATATGATAAAAGGATACAGGAATATTTACATCAACATCATATGAATGGTTTCTTGAACCCATGTATTAACCTGTTAGATTATGAATCTAAACTTGATGGTCTCAATACCCACTGAAATTAAATATTCTTATTTGGCACTCTGTGCTAAAATTTAAAATATAAATTGATTCTATGAAAAAAAATAATTGTATATACAGCACTTAAACCTACATTAACTTCTGATACAGAATTCTAAAGTTTTCTAAAAAAACACATGCTATCAATATAGGAAATGCTACTATATACTATAGCTAAAATTGCATTAATTCTAGAAACAAGGAAAATTACCTGGAATGCTTTGAGTATTTTTACAATTCTGTGGATATTCTTGTCCAATCTTAAACAATAAAAAATTATAAAATAGATTCACATAGTAATCACACTCATTGCTGTTGTTAATATTAAGTTTCATTATGAAAACACTGGTCTCTATTTACACTGACAAAATTCCACAAAATAAAAGTCTAACAAGACTAAACTGGGAGATTCTGTTGCATTTTTCACAAATCACTGTTGGGATATCATGTCGGATATGGACTGGTTTTATGCATACTTTGTGGAGTCATTTTCAAGCTGAGTACATGTAGAGCATTATAAGAAGTGTAACAAGACATACAAGTTGGGAATATGCTAATTTATATACTGTATAGACTGCAATCGATGACAAATGAATGCCATTTATATTAAAAATATTGCATAAACAAAATGGCTTAGAACAGCAGTCTAGGAAAATGTGATAAAATCTATGACACAGATGCATCCTCAGCAATTATGCTAGGCAGAACAATATATACATATGAAGTCATCAGCGGATTTGGGACTAATTTTAAAACGAGATTGTAATAAAATGCAGGAGAGTGAAGATGATGAATGTTATTTGCAAGATACCTATAGCTGTCGCTGCTTAATTTCAGAGAATTTAATAAATATATAATGTTAGGTAATTACACATGAATTCCAATCTATAAGCATAACTTTAAAATGTGGTACTGAATACCTAATTTTCTCCCTTAATGCTACTCTTTAATCAAATTAAATGTAAATAAAATGAGACTGATGAAGTATAAAAAAGTGAGGTTGTGCTGGCATCTTGAAAAATTAGTAATAATAAAGTAATTACTAAGAATATATCTAACTACCATCAGTCTACGTAACTAGCTCCGTAATACCTGTCTCCTTAGACAATTTTACACATTAATGCCCAGAGCGAAAGCTTTAAAATAAGGAATTTTTTCTTTGTTACTAGAGACGATTGACGGCGACCCCTGATCGGAGATGTAAAAAATCCGATTGACTTCCCCCATGTAAAAGGCAAAGCTGAAACAAAGCTCCAACAGCACAAGCTTGATAATGAAGAGATATTCAAACATTAAAGATTTGTCTATATTTATGGTTATACTGCCATAAACATACAAAGTTTCACTTAGCTACTCTAGACCTCATTAATACACAGGAAATTCTATCTATATACAAAGGCCACAATATCCTCTTATAAGTATTGCAATACTGGGTTGTACTATTTTATATACTTTAATTCTTTTACGATCTTATTCTCCTTTTCATTAACAAGTTGCTCCCCTTGCTGGAACCATCTGGTTTATAAGCTTTGACTTTTTCCAGCTGGGTTTGATGCCTGGCTTATGATAATAATAATAATAATAATAAGGGCTCTCAGATTAAATAATATAGATGAAAAGAATGTCTCACTCATTTCAAGGTAAACTGTTATCTGCAGCCTGAAAACACTACAATCACATTAGGCAAAATCCACGTCCTAGACTCTACCCAAAAGATGTAATACTTTACGGTCTGCCACAAACACAAAAAACTATAACAATCACATTAGGCAAAATCCACGTCCTAGACTCTACCCAAAAGATGTAATACTTTATGATATTGATAATAAAATCTGCCACAAACACAAGAAACTATAGATCAGATCTAGTTGGGAGAGGAACTAAACTTCAAAATAAACTCTATGATTATCATAAATGTGAACCCAACACCTGAGTATTTAAATAAAAGTATAGCTGCCTTTATTAAAGCTCATTGTTAATTAGTATTCTTCATCAGTAAGCTTTATGGTGTCAAGAAGGGAGGGATAGTGGAGATTTTTCCTCCCTATCTCTTTCATTCACTCACTTCTTACATCACAATATGAATGATATATTTCAAATATGAATTTGTCATTAATAATAAAATAAAATTTTCTATATATCTTGAACGGCATTCAGTATCCACTAGAGAGCCAATCTGCCACAGTCAATACCTAAGCAGGCTCTATTTAAGAGACTGCATGTAAAAATATTACTATCTAATTTCACTTCACTATTATACTTATAATAACTTATTTTTATAAATAAAAAAAAACATTCACAACACAGGAATAAAGTCTATGCAACGATAATAGTTATTTGTAACTCGGAATGACTTTTATATATTTTCAGAAGTTTTGGATAGTCATATTTTCCCGAGCAAATCCCATTTTAAAGCAAAAGTATGAATGACCTATCTACATCATATTAAACATCAACTTCACTATTATTTTCTTAATAGTCACTTTATAGAAAAAAGTATTCAAAAGAATGCACACAGAAGTGTTTCTGATTAACTGACACAAATGGCACTCTTACTAAGATTAAAACTCTGCACTGGCATACCTAGGCATGCGTTAGACCATCTGATTAACTTTACTCCTTATTTTCATCTTGAAAATGAACGAATTAACTTTGCTTGGTCAAATTGACACCTTAGTGTAAGGCTTTGATAACCTTCAAATCACTTTAGATTTAATTCTGTAAATAAACTAATTAAGTTTTCTGACTCTAAATGACACCTTAGTGCCAGGTGTCTATAACCATCAAATTACTTAAGAAAGTTTCTATACCTGATGTAGAGCACCAACCAAGATAATATTTATCTACTGCCATGAATACTTATTTTATCTTGAACAAATTCACGGTAATGGTAATATCAATAAATAAAATTTTCTTTCTAAGGACACCTTACTGCCCATGGCCTAGTCACTGATGAAAAGTGTTCTCCTTCATACCAGCCATGAAGTAGGCCGGGGCTTCTAACATCTTCTGACATGAAGGAATTTGATTCATGGGAGGTGCCATACTCTGATGAGGTTCTAAATAATGCCCAGGGAAGTAAATATCCCCATTGGGAATATAAGCATGCGGTGGCTCTTGCATGGCAGTTGCGTGGGCAGGAGGCGGTGGAGGGGTACAGTGGGGATGCATATGTCCCATTGGTGGAGGGGGAGGAGTGTACATGGGCGTCTTATCGGCCTTATGTTGACGCTTTTTATTACTGTTATTGCAATTTGAAGTTCTTTGCTTTTTCACCTGTTTGCTATACTGCTCGTTGTGAGACGGACTTAACTGATTGGGCGATTTTATGGGCCGAAGGTGTTTCCCGCGTCTGTCGGGCTCGGGTACAAGGGCTCCATCCTTTAAAAAAGAATGATGTGTGAAAAAATAAGAGTAACATTTTAAGTATATAACATACAATCTGTCCTAAACTGAAAATGATATGATTAAATCTTCATAACACATGCACCAAACAAGTATATTCGGATGCTGGCTTTCTTCCTTAAATGCAGAGTTCTCTCACCCCAATCCCTGAATGAGCTAAAAGGTTTCGACTGCTTCTGTCTCATATCCAAAATATAACCCTAGCAGCAACGACTTACAATGGTCAACAAATTGAAATAGACAAGAGAGTACTGGCATCAGTTTGGATATATTTTACAGCCAAAGAATTTTCATCAACCCTAGAAGTGTGGATGAGAAACGGTAATTTTACCATATGTCAAAAAAATGTCTATTGAGTCCAGTACATTATCATGATTAGATGCATGACTGCTCCCATTTTGAAAAACACTAATGACTTTGAACAACTAGGAGGTATTCAAGGCTGATCTGCAACAGTATTTACTACATCATAATTCTCTACAAACTGTAAAGCAGTGACATAACAATATGATAATCAAGTTGAACAATTGGAGACTTTTACGATAAATTTTTTAAATAAGCATGAGCTATGACTACATTAATGGTGATTATATCTATGTAAGCCCGCCTTTGTGTTTTAGTAAAAAAAAATAAATATAAAAAATGAACAATAACGTTACCATCTATTTGTAATGAAACCTAGAATATAAGACATACTGAATGATATTGCCTGAAAGAAAAGTAATTGATGCAATTCAGAATTCCAGAAAAAGCATCCTTAATACATGATCCAAATCAAGAATCATCACCCTCAAAACCTGAGAACTTAAAATAATGATGTTGATAGGATTTTTTCTAGGATAGGCTCTGTTGCATATAGAAAATTACACTAAACATGATCAACAGCTTTAACACACAATATGCAATACAGTATTTCGTTGATTGAACGGTCACAAACTTCAGGTGATACGGATCATAATGAAAATAATTTGTAACAGAGATACAAATAAATATGTTGCAAATAAGTCTCGCAAAACTCTGTTAGATAATGTTACTTGGAAATAATTGTACACCTCTGGTAACTGCAGGAAATAAGAAAATTAATATATCTTAAGCAAAGTTTAGACAAGGGAGGAAAGCTCATAAATTAAGGAAACACTGCACACATGGCTCTGTGCATCAGTAAACATCGGGAACCACACAATACCCTAATTACACCTCTGGATGTGAACTATAATAATAACAACAGGACAGTGATGTTTATTATACATTATAATATCTGTCAGGGTTGATTCAGATTCAGTCAAAATAGGAAAGATATAGCAATATATAATAATGCTTTGGGCATGTGGTGAGGAGGGATGAGAAGTATGTTGGGTGAATGATGCTGAGGATAGAGCTTGCCAGGCATGAGCGGGAGAGGTAGCCAGAGAGGCAGTTTATGAATGTGGTAAGAGGGGACATGAAGGTGTGTGGTGTGACAGAGGAGGATGCTGGGAATAGGGCGATATGGAGACAAATGATATGCGTGACACCTATTATGGGAGAAGCTGAAACATTTTATAGCAATACTGTACCTGTATATTATAAAATACTGTATTCACAAAAGCTACAATCATTATCGAAAAGACAATATTAAGGTTTATAACAATTTATCATCAGTCAAAAGTCCGAAACATACATTTTCTTTGAACAAATGCAGACACCATGCATGAAAAAATATACTCAAATAATGTCTCAAAATATAATACTTTTTTACCTTCATTTGGTGAAAAAGTGTTCGAAGTCTCTTGTCACTCGTTAATCCATGCGAACTCATGAACGCCCTCTTACAGACTCGCAGGTGCTTCCCACATATTCGAACGAAATACTCAAAAGTATTTTGTCGTCTTGATTCTTCTGCAGGCTAAAAAACAATGGATGCGCTATACTGAATAGCCGTGATAAAATGGTGGCAAGGGAGAAAAAATTTAACACATCACAGACAAGTACTAATTAGATTGGGAGTGGCAACTGATCCATCTCTTTTAGTCATTTCTTAATTTTTACGACAAACAATATACGGAGACAAAATCTATAATGTTTCCACCAGGAAAGAGCCACATACAAATTAGAACTGATTCATTCTCAAAGAAAAACCAGATAAACTATAATTCAAAATGCAGTTGTTGTTAATCCACATTCAAATCGGGGTGGCCACAGACTGCACTTCCTACCCCATGGTGGACTTGAACATGGTTTTGTCACTTCCTGTAAAGTGCTCTAACTACTGCACTACTGCAGTCCCCAATACATTCCATATGCAATAAAGGCTTACATTTACCTTTTTGGTGTATCTGCGCTTCACGTCACATAGTTTGAGACAGGTGAAAAGATAACTGTTTTGGAGATTGAAGTCACCAAGATCCCAGAAGTTGTTGAAAATATCAAGAATTTTGGAACCCATCCGCTCCCAACATTTCAAAGGGCAATTGCAAGGCGGTCCTATTGCTCTGGCAGAAACAACCTGTTGAAAAATTAACATGGGACAATATAAGCAATTCAATGCTTAGGGCTAGATGCTTACCTCTAAAACATGCTTTATATTTATTCACAGCATATAATTATAAATAATCTTCAAATGTTAAGACAACATAAACCACATCTTGAGAATTTTTAAGAAGCTGATAATCAGAATATGCTGAGTAAAAGCATATGTAATGCAGAAGATAAATGCCCGCTTACCCTGTGAGTGACCCAGCAGGGGAGAGTCGTGACAGCCCTTTATCCCTAATGAGGAGTGATCAAGGCATATTAGCTTCTGGTGAATGCATGCACTTTGACTCGGCCAACTCCTTTACATGGGAGCTCGTGGTCACTGAATGTGGAAATAACAAACACACTCACCTTCCCTAAGCGATTTACGTATTCTCTTCCTGAATTCCTGTTTAATTTAATCCTTTGTCTCTTCTGTTTGAGGTGGTTTATGGCTTCCTCGCTCTCTCTCTTGATAAGATTCATTGAAGTGTCAATCTAGGAGAGTAAGAAACTCAAATTAGGATAGAGGTGGACAGAGGTAGGTTGCAAAGGGGGAGTAAGGCAAGTTACAAATTGGAACCTAACATTCTTTACTTCCATTTAACAAATATCGCTTTATATCTTGTTTGTAACATTAGCTGTTCCTTCTTTTTATGTTTTTTCCATATGAGAGTCCATTATTTATTTCAGTCCCGATGAACTGCTATTGAAGTACTTCAGTAGATCCTACAGAAGTATCAGATAACTGATTTAAAAAAAAAATTATTTTGGTAACTTAATATTTAAATACTTGATGATTTACAATAATTTTGGTTGTAATCTTATAATTCTTCATAAACGTCTCTATTTACAATGTCTACACTATATTATAGTACTGTACAGATATATAACCTGACTTCAGTATGTTGTGACTTTAGAAGAGTTTTTCAGAGCCATTTGCCAACATAAGTCAAGGTCCATCTGTATTTGTCATTTTGCAGTTTAGGTTCAGTTTTATCGTGCCCGGACAATTCGCCGTAGGACAATTCACTGTAAGACAAATATTCCACCGCAAGGACATTTATAGGTTAGGTTAGGTTAGGACGGCGATTTGTCTTAAGGAGAATTGTCCAATAACCCATGTTATATTGACCTACATAATAGTAACCATAAAAAATTTTTGCAACTGTGATTTGTAACAAGTAAAATCTGCTCCATTCTTATAAATAGCCCATATCACCAGTAAGAGAGAAAGCAGATGAATAATAATAAATAAAATTATAAAAATTATTTTTTTATTTTTTAACGTGTGACACTGGGACAGGTAAAAAACTGCCCTCATCAATGAAGGCCTGGGTACGAAGAAAACACCAAAACGAAGGAAAAGAAAAAGGTCATGGACAAGTTAGAGATGAGGCAATGATACACAAAGGAAAAGGACAGACTGAAAGAATAGTCAAAGTACTGAGGACCTAGAGATATGGTAGGATTAGGCCCTGAAATGATGACAGATCAGCTTTTAGAAGAAGATAGGTTATAAGAATTAGGAAAGACAGAAGAAGGAAGAGAGTTCCAGTCTGGAGGTAGATGTGAAGAAGCAGTCGCTGCAATGACCAATCCGCGAGCTACAAATTTCCACACAGTACCTGTGAGATGAGGCCGCTTGGCGAGTGTTACATGGCCTTGACAGTGGGGGAGGGATGCAACTCGCCAACTCATTAGTGCAGCGATGGAAGTAGTAGCGATAGAAAAGAGAAAGAGATGATACCTTAAGACGAAGAGAGAGAGAATCCAGATTAGAAGCTAGAGAAAGGTTATTAATGAGTCTGACTGTCTTAGATTCAAACCCTATCAAGGAGATCAGTATAAGAAAAAGCACCCCAAATGTGCGAGCAATATTCTAATCAGGGACGGAAAAGATCTTTATAGATTTTAAGTAACTGTAAAAGAGTTAAAGTAATGACAAAAAAAAAGAAACAGACCCCGCAATTATTTGGATGCATATTTAAAAATTTGGATTATGTGATTCCTCCAAGGCAAGTTAGAGGCCATATGGATTCCTAATATATTGATAGAAATAAGAGGTAAAATTTCGTTAGTTTCGAGGTCAATAGGGCTATCAGGAGGAGAAGAAGATAAAGAGATAACCAGAAACTGTCTTGGAGGCATTAAATTTAACTAAATTTTGGGTGCCCCACTCAGATACCCTCTGCAAATTGGAGTTAAGAGTAGAAGAAAGTAGAGATACAAGACAGATTACGAGTAGCAGATGGAGGTTGTGAGGAAAAGGCAGAATTGTCGGCATATGCGTGAAGAAGAGAGGAAGATGGGGACTGAAGAAGATCATTGATGAAGAGAAAGAACAGAGTGCGTGAAAGAAAAGAGCCCCGTGGAACACCACTGGTAATAGGAAATGGGCAAGATGTTGCACCGTAAACAACCAGATATAAAATAGTCCGGGAGTTTAGCCAACAGAGACTTGTGCTAGACTCTGTGAAAAACCTTAGTGATATCAAGAGCAACGACAAAAAATTCCCCATAGTTTTTCAGAGAAGATGACCATATATGAGTAAGATAGAACAGGAAGTCACCAGTGGATCTTGCCTTTCAGAAGCCGTACTAGTGATGGGAGATAAGTGAGTTAGATTCCAGACGTTTCAAAAAGTGAGCATTGAGAAAAGATTTGAAAACTTTAGCGATAGAAGAGGTTAGGGCAATAGGTCGGTAATTTGAAGGAATAAAGGTGTCACCTTTCTTAGGAACAGGCTGCACTAGGGCATACTTTCAAGATGAAGGATAGATATTGGTTAAAAGAATGAGGCAAAAAAGATGCCAGAGCACAGGAGCCAGTTCATCAACAAACTCCTTAAGGAACCTTGTAGGGATACCATCGGGACCAGATGCCTTGTTCGTTTTTAGCGAGAGAAGAACCTTATGAACTTTGCGTGAAGAAAGGATAAGGGAGGGCAAAGGGTTAGAGAGGGGTAAAGATTGAGGGATAGGTGTGCTGGAATCGTTTGCGGAAGAGTTGGCAGAAAAATGAGAGCCAAAGAAAGTGGTTTTGTCAGTGGGTGAGCAAGCTATAGAACCATCAGAACGAATGAGAGAGGGAAAGCTTGAGTTACAGAAGTTTTTGGGTAAGGGCAAGAAACATTTGTCAGTGGGAGAGGAGTTAACTTTCCTTCTTATAAAGGAACCCTTAGACCTTAGAATCTGAGCAGTACAGCAATTCCTAGCTACTATAAAAGCAGACCAAGTTAAATCATAAGGAGAAACTTGGCACGACCGGTGTGCCCAATCCCTGGCCTGAATAGCCATGGAACAGGCATGGCCAAACCAAGGATTAGGGGGAGAAAAAGTTTTCATAGAGGAGGGATGTAATCCTCCATTCCCGAGGTTATGATCTCGGAAACTTTTTGGGCTACCTGATCAAGGTTGTGGGACTGAAAGCAGTAATCTTCCTATGGGAAGTCAAAGATAAAGTTACGCAACTCTTCATGTTCGGTACGCTCAAAGAGCCAAATGCGGCGCTGAGTAGGAGAGATTGATGGAGGGAGAGCGAATATGGAAGAGATTGAGATCACAGAGTAGTCAGATTTACCAAGAGGGGAAAGCACATAATAAGGGTAATTTGAAGGGTTAGGAGTAAGAAGTAGGTCAAGAGTGTTGGCTGCATGTTTGCATTGATTGGGAACACGAGTAGGATGTTTGATAATTTGCTCCAGAAATTTAAAACATGGAGCTGTGGTAGCTCGGTGGTAGAACATGCGAGTCTGAATGCGTTTAACTGCAATAGAGCTCACACTGGGACGTTAAGAAGAGCATCCGGTTGTAATATCTCAGCTCCAACCTGTGTCCACTCCCATTCATGGGGACTAATTGTGAAACATAAAAAATAAAAAACCTCTAAATTCAAAATATGAAATGCACAGTTTTGAATGGGTTTAGACGCAGATTTTATTGGAGCTGGGAGATTAATACTGGATGCCCTTCTAAGCACCCTGCGGTGGGATCGAGCACGTGTTAGATGTTTTCCGCATCATGCACTTTCACACAGGGCTAATGTGACCCCCCAAAATAATACTGTACCATTTTATGTAACAATTATTCCTCATTCGAATGGAGGTAGACACACATGTACTGGAGCTGGGGGATTAAGGCTGGATGCCCTTTTTAACATCCCCAGTGGGATTGAACCTGTGTTAGTCCCTTCCCAACTAGCACACTGTACCACCAAGTTACTATGGCCCCCTCTATAGTCAAAAGTAATTTCAAAATACAGTGGAACCTTGACCAACAAATTCCCCCACCCATGAACAAATCGATCTGCAAACACAAATACAGTATTGCATCAACCCACGAACATGCATGCACATGCACATCTGCCTGGGCGACCATGTGTTTGGTCTAAGTTCTGCATTGGTGCCCGTGCTGTGTAGTTCATTCGTTGTTTTCTCGTTGTAGTTTTTCATTGTTTTTGCATTTATGCTAGCCCTCATTATGGCTCCTATGAAAGTTAAGTGCATCAGTAATAGTTGTGTTAAAAAGCCTAAATGTATTACTGTGGAAACGAACAAAGAAATAATTGATAAACATGAAAGTTATGTTTGTGTTTCTGACCTCGCCACACAGTATAACATGGTGAAATCAACCATCCATACTATTTTAAAAAATAGAGAGGTCTTAAAGGCTGCTGATGTGGCAAAAGGAGTTGCACTATTAACAAAGCATGGGTCACAGATAATAGAAGAGGTAGAAAAATTATTGTTGGTTTGGATAAATGAAAAAGATGAGGAAGGGGAAGAAAATTAAGATAAGGAAGATGAATATGAAGAAGATATTACTTTGCTATCGAAGTTTGTCAATATTCAGCAACTTACCACTGGTCCATTCCTTGGATCAATCTGAATAACATTCTTCTTATGAACAACTACACGTTTTTTCTTCACCCTCCTTGCCTTTTTCACCGGCTGCTTCTTCTCCCTCTCTTTCTTCTTTTTCCACGGTCGTCTCCATGTGCGTTTCACAGGTATGGGCTTTACCTGAAAATTATAATAAAAAATAGTTATATTAACAAAAATATCTACATATGATATCTTTAAGTGTAAAACAAAATGAAATACATAAAGAAGATAGTTATATCAACTAAAACAACTACAGTATACATAATATTCTAAGAGTAATATGAAACAAAATACAGTACATAAAACAAGATATATCAGTAGCAAAGCAATCTGCTATACTGAAAGACTGCCTTGGTAAAGATATCTAACAGTATACGAGATTTTGCTGAAAAAGTTTAAACATATTATCTATTGTGGTTTATTTTTGGAAATGGAGGAAAATGCTATATGATACTTCTACAAAAAGTTAACATCAGTATTGCTAATGAAAGATGACTAGTTGGTAAAACATAGAAAGCAAGTGCAATTAGAGGTCTGACTGAAGGAAACTGACGACAAAACACGAGGTACAAAGTATGAGAACATTCAGAAGGACATGACCTATTCTTTATATACTCATTACCCTATTCAGTTCACAGTTATATGAATTTATGAAAAGATATGCACTAACGAGTCATTTTAACCTGACGACCAGTAAACACATTATACATTTAATTACTTCTAAACAATAAACAAATTATATGGGGGTCCTAGGTTTACGAGATCCCGAGTAACTATGTTTTGTGGTTGCGATACATCTCTAATAAATCATTTTGCTTCTTTTTGGACAATTTTTGGCTTGTATTGTGTTTCCCAAGCATAGAGCAGATTCTTCTAATGACAGTACTTCAAATACAAGGAAAGCCATCATCACGGAAGTGAAATTAGAAATAGTGAAATGCTCGGAAAAAAAGAGAAACTTTACTACTGCATTAGCATAGGCAGGTGATGTAAGTGCTTATTTAGGTGTTCCGACTTATGCTGCTGTACAGAACTTTGACATTAGTCAAGGACCCGCTGTATATACAGAAGCTCCCCTACTTAAAAACAACCAAGTTTAAACATTCACAGATACAAACAAAAACCTACCCACTATCTACCCACGTATTAAGGTATGTATTACTGTACTGTACTGTATTATTACAATAATATTACAGTATTAAAATACATTAATACTGTATACTTTATGTTTTATGTAATAGTTAAGCATCTTTAGCTTAAGGACTGTACAGTACTGCATCTTTACCTAAATACAACTAACGAACAATTCTACTTACGAACGGACTTCTGGAACCTAACTCGTTCGTAAATTGGGGAGTGTCTACATGTATACGTCTATATATAATACTTCATACTTACCTCATCTTTACTAACAGCTTTTACAACAGCAGGTGATGCTGAACTTAGTGTTGGAACTCCTGTGCCAACTCCGTTGCAGTTGGAAGTAAAGGTTACAGCAGGGGTTTCACTAACAAGCCCGGGTAGAGCAAATACCGATCTGCAGGCGGACGAAACAGGAACTCCAGTACCACCAGTTTGGGGTTTAGACGCGCTTGATTGTTGTGTAGGAAGCAAAATTTGCATTCCACTTACAAGCTGCATATTTTTAACACTGGGAGACTGTACTGAAGCTTGTGGCTGAATCTGAGGCTGCTGCTGCTGCTGAGGCTGTTGTTGTTGTTGCTGAACCTGCTGTTGTTGCTGAGCTTGCTGCTGTTGTTGAGGCTGCTGTTGAGTGGTTGTCTGCGAAAGCTGAGTCTGATTAGTGCTCTGTTGCTGCTGCTTCATTGATATTTGTGTTGCTGCACTCTTTTGTTGTGGCTGCTGACTTGATTCTTGTAACCGTTGCTGAGGTCCTTGTTGAGAATGCTGATGCTGTGGAAGTATCTGTGAAGGCATAGTCTGTGTTTGAACATTAATTTGCTGTTGTTGCTGAATGAGATTATTTGGCTGACAAGACGACTGCTGCGGCTGTTGCTGCTGAACATGTTGATGGTGCAGCACATTTTGCTGCTGTTGAATAATGCTTGCTAGAACAGGTTGAGGTTGCAGCTGTATGTGCTGTGATGCTGTAGTTGCGGGGATAGACGTCCCAGTTCCTGCGATGTTAACCACTGTGGTAACAACAGATGCTGAAGAATGTGGTGCAGTTACTATCTGCAAAACCTGGGGTCTAGTGTGTTCATCCTTTACACTACTGGGTACCCCATGCCCCTCTTGTACAACTTCGCAAAACTGCAAAGGGGAAAATAAGTCTTGTGCATATCCAGCTGCCTCTGAAGCTGGCTCAGCCATTTTTCTTCTTCTCTTCTATATTAGAGCCATAGGATTAAACATGCTGAAAATTAAGAAATCAAATAATAAGTATAAGACTGATACTTTATAATTTATGTATCATATCTTATGGAATACAACTACTGCTTAATGTGATTATTATTCCAATAATAAGTAACTGTAAAGAGGAAAAGTAATGACGAAAATGAAACAAAACGTGCAAACTACATTATAGCATTCTTTTATTAACTGGGACTCTATGAAACAAGATAATTTTGTAAGAATAGACAGGTGTTCCACTTGATGTTGCATTGTTACTATTGTCTTACCTAAGAAATTACTCAGCAAATGTAATTTGCAATGGATTCTCAAGAAGCGACTTTGTATTGGAACGTGGAGTGAGACAAGAGTGCATTTTATTCCCATTTTTATTCAAATATTTTCAGTAATCAGTGAGATTGCTTCCATGAACGTTGGCTGCACTTTTAATCTTGACAAGAGAGAACGTTATTGCCTATGCAGAGGACATTGTTGTGATCAGTATTTCTGAGTCAGAATGAGTCCTTTATATCACAATGTGCAGATCATTCAGTAAGTACAAACTTAATATTAACAAGGACAAAACTAAATGTATGTTTTTCAGCAGGATTTTTCTATAGAATAGGCCTCCAAATTTCAAACATAGGGATGACTTTTTTGAAGTTGTTAACCATTATAAATACTTAGGACTTGCTGAGGGTAATTTATATGATCAAAAGGATTTAGAACTATGACTAATCAAATATTACTCAAGTGCCTTCCAGTTTCTATGAAAATTCTCGCATTGTAACATTGAGGTCATTTTATTCTGATTCAAATTGTAGTATATGCCAGTGTATGGTTTGTGCCTTTGGAATAAAAAATATATTTTCAGGAGATCAATGTTTGAAACATATGAAGTGGCTTTAAACACTGTTTTCAAATAAATAATTGGCATTCAAGAACATAAGAACATAAGAATAGAGGACACTGCAACATGCCTACTGGCACACACGAGGCAGCTCCATTTTTGAATTGTATTTTCAGCATGTCTAACCTATTCTATTCTACTCTACTTATTTATTCTATTTTTCTTTTTATGATTTTTCTAATAAGCACTAACCTATTCATACCCACCCTACCTCTGTCATATGTCTATCTAATCTACATTTGAAGGTGTCTAAGGTATTGGCATTTACTATCCTACTAGGAAGCTTGTTCCAAGCATCACCTACTCTATTACCAAACCAATTTTTACCAATTTCCCTTCTGAACCTAAATTTATCAAGCTTAAATCCATTATTACGAGTTCTGGTTTGATCATGAATTTTTAAAACTTTATTAATATCTCCCTTGTTAATCCCTTTAAACCATTTATACACTTCAATCATATCCCCCCTAACTCTTCGCCTCTCTAGAGAATGTAGATTAAGTTTTTTTAATCTGTCCTCATATGGTAGACTTCTGATATTGTGTATCATCTTGGTCATTCTTCGCTGCACTCTCTCCAAGGATTCAATTTCCATTCTATAATAGGGTGACCAGAATTGCACAGCATAATCTAAATGGGGCCTAACTAATGCAAGATAGAGCTGCAAAATAACTTTTTCCGTCCTATTGCTGACGCTTCTTGAGATAAATCCTAAAATTCTGTTTGCTTTATTTCTGACTGCTGTGCATTGCTCTCTTGGCTTAAGACTACTACTCACAAGAACTCCCAAATCCCTTTCACACTGAGAACTCATGATTTCATGGTTATTTAGCTTATAACTAGTATTGTCTTTTATAGTACCCATTTTAACTACTTTACATTTTTCAATATTAAATTCCATTTGCCATTTGTCCGACCATTCAGATAATCTATTTAGATCTTCCTGTAAAGCATGAATGTCTTCTTTTCCATTTATAGTTCTACCTATTTTAGTGTCGTCTGCGAATTTACTTAGGTTACTACTGATATCCGAATCCAGATCATTTAGATATACGATGAATAATAGAGGACCCAGTACCGAGCCTTGTGGTACCCCGCTTGTAACCGAGCCCCACTCTGATTTCTCTCCATTTATGCAAACCCTCTGTTTTCTGTCTTTTAACCATTGTTTGATCCATCTGAGCACAGCTCCTCCTATACCATGAGCTTCCAGCTTTTTAACTAATCTTTTGTGAGGAACTCTATCAAAAGCTTTGCTAAAATCTAGATATATTGTATCATATTCTTTGCCACAATCTACTGCCTCGTAAACTTCTGAATAAAAAGACAGTAAGTTTGTAAGGCACGAAAAACCCTTAAGAAACCCGTGTTGTGAAAGTTTTATCAGTCTGTGTAATTCTAGATGTGCCCTTATTTTATTTGCAATTATGGATTCTAGAATCTTACCCACTGTTGACGTTAAACTTACCGGCCTATAATTATTCTTTTTAACACGTTCTCCTTTTTTAAATATTGGTACCACATCTGCCAATTTCCACTCCATGGGTACCGATCCTAATTTTATTGAATTATTAAATAATGCAGTTAGAGGACAACTAAGCTCTTCCTTGCATTCCTTTAATATTCTAGCATATATTCCATCAGGTCCCGGAGATTTATGAGCCTTTAATTTATCTATTTCTTTTATTACCTCCTCTCTCGTAATATTTATTGAACTAAGTATATTATCGGGACTGTCTCTGTAAATGGATTCTACTTCCGGAATATTTTCCAAGTTTTCATTTGTAAATACAGATAAGAAATAATCATTTAAACATGTACACATCACTTTATCGTCATCTGTGATATGGCCATTGGCTACTTCAATTGGTCCGACTTTTTCCTTAAATTTTGTTTGATAATGTTGATAAAACCCTTTAGGATTTTCTTTAGCTTCTCCTGCTATTCGAACTTCGTATTTTCTTTTCGACTCTCTAACTATCTTTTTAACTTCCCTTTTTAACTGTATATATTGCTGCCTCACCTGCTCTTCACCTCTTTTTAGTTTCCTGTATATTCCTCTTTTAATACCTATAAGATTCTTTATTCTATTGTTCATCCATTTAGGGTCATTTTTTCTTGATCTGCAATGTTTCATGGGAATATAGTCTCTCTGACTATTCTTAAGAGTCATGACAAAATTGTTATATTCCTCATCCAAATTTATATTAACTGACGGGCTGCTGTTCTTTCCTGTGAGAGAATTTAATGTACTGATCTTATCTTGTGATAATCCTTGGCATGTGGTACCCAAATTTCGGGGTAATCCGCTACCTGCGACCTGACCTGCTGAATTAACTACCCACATCTGTACCCCAGAAATCCCTTCCCATACCTCATTAGATAATTTAGTTTTTAAGCCCTCAAAATCTCCTGCTCTAAAGTTTGGAACAATATTCTTATTTTCCTTTATAGTTTCCTTGAAAATTATGTTAAATCTAATGGAATCATGGTCACTGTTGCCCAATTTTTCACCAACTTCTAAATTTGTAACCATATTCTCTCTATTACTAAGAACTAAATCTAGTGTATTCACCCCCCGTGTTGCTTCATGTACATGCTGAGAAAGGAAATTGTCTTCTACTACTTCCAAAAACTCCTTAGAGCTACTATCACCTGTTATGGTTTCCCAGTTAATATGTCTAAAATTAAAATCGCCTACAATGCAAACTCTATTTGACCTGCTCACTTTAGAAATTTCATCGTATATAACTTGCGACTCTATATTATCTAGATCAGGTGGTCTGTAGACTACTCCTACAACTAGACTTTCTATATTATTTTTAATTTCAACCCATAAGGTTTCTGAATTTAGATTTGTCTTAATTCCAGACTTAATGCAGCTTCTGAGGCTATCTTTAATATACATAATTACCCCTCCCCCTCTTTTATCTGCACTACGATCAGCATTATAAAGTTTATATCCTGTAATTATGTACTCAGCTTTAAGGTGTTTGCTTTCTAATTTAATCCAACTTTCACTAATGCATATTATATCCGGTCTCTCACTACATACTATGGCTCTCAGATCTTCTATCTTGTTACCTAAACTACGGCTATTTGTATAATATACTTTTAAACTTTCTCTAGCTTCACCCTTCTTGTGGCTATTTTTTTTGTTAATATTTGTTCTATGTAACAAATGGTTCTTATCCTTAGACTCCCAGTTATTTGACCCACTATTTACTGAACCCTTACTGACCAATTTCTCTGCACAAGTATTAATCATTTCATTATTTGTGTCTAACAAAACCCCCCTACCTCTCTGTCTATCATACCAGCCAATACCGAGACACCTGAATTAGAAAGATGCACTCCATCCCTTGCATACATATGCTTACGACTAGTGAAGTGATCCCACCCGTCTATAAAACCTATATTATTCTCCCGACAGAAGACTTTCATCCTAGCATTTACTCCTATAGCTCGAGACCACCACTCTGAACTTTGGCTAAGCCTAGGGAGAATACCACACATCACAGGAACTGCACCCCTTTTCCTAATCTTATCCAGGGCTTGTCTATACAACCTAATCAGCTCTTCACTTCTACCATCCTGCACGTCATTTCCCCCAGCTATATGCAAGTAACCATATCGTTGCGGACATATGTCAGCAATTTCTTCTTAAACATCACATAGCCTTACTTCGGGTTAAAAACTGTAAAAGGCTTCATTATGAAACTGAATTTACCATTCCTAGTGTGGATATGACCCTAGAAGAGGAAAGTGCCTTTTTTTTTTTTCGATTGTAAAAGCTGCTCATGGTGATTCATTTCTGCTTACAGAATAGTTTCTTTTCAAGGTACAGTACTGTATTCGT